>CM028751.1:20013302-20375802 GCA_016801395.1 Leptodermis oblonga | reverse complement strand
TACTTGAATGCCTATGAATGTATGCACCTATTTATGAAAGCATGATTAGTATCCATGAAGGGTGGTGCCTTCTCAGGGTTGATTACATGTCATGTAGGATTGCATAATTGCCTCTAGAGTTGTATGCCCATGAACACATACAAACATCATGCATCGGCCAAGAAAGGAATAGGCCCGTCCCATGACTACGACATCTAGGATTTGCATGATTGCCTCTAGAAATGTATGAAGCATGCTAGGGTTTGCCATGATCACCTTAGCTTGAAATAGGTCAGAGGACCTACATGAAAAGACTTGGGCTTCGAGTATTCCCGATTGAATATATAGTAGCCGCTTATCGGTTAGGTAGGGCTTGTCGGTGAAAGTCATGTAGCTGCTAGTCGACACTTCTTCTATATGAGAGGAACCCTTTTGGCCCGAATAGAAAAAGGCCATGGATCCAAAAACCCCACCGTTGAGCATACTCGGTTTTACTGAGACGGCTGCTGTGGGGCGATGTACTTTGCAAACCATCAATGTGAGCGAGTGAAACGTGAATAGATACCAACTTAGCTTTATTATGACAAAGCTAGACAGTGCTATCCGATCGCGAGGAGTCTAGTGGCTCAAATGTGCTACATATGAATGTTCGCCTATACTACATGTCCTGCTTGACTTGATTTACGTGCTCGACTTGATTGACTTGCTTGAATCGTTTACCTACTTTCCATGCATGCCTATAATTCCTCTATTATATAGATATATGCATGAACTCTTTACTCGCTTACTTAACCTATTATTTAAAGACTTACGGTTGGAATTTTCCTAAGGAGAACCCGAGATCTCTCACTGAGCTTAGTGAAGCTCACCCCTTTCCATCTTATCAATTCATAGGAGCTTGACTTGAGTGACGATAGATGTAAGGCCGATGAGTGTGAACGAAAGCAATAGAGACAAGAACTCTATAATAGTTAGACTAAGTACAGTCATGGTTTTGGGAGGATCTTTTGGTCTATAACCGTCCTCAGACTTTATCTTTACTTTTTTCGCTGCCACGAACTGCTTGAACTAATAGGGTAATAAATACGATTTTATGGTAATTCTTATTTATTATCTGTATCGATTGTTAGGCGCGAGCCTTGAATGATGCCCACTCGACCCGTCTCGCTCTTCGTTGTTGGGAATAGATCTGAGGGGTCAAGGCGGGGCATCACATTTACCACCTCTATGAACTCTGGCATATGCACCCATATTTCCTGGAATTGAAATAGCTTAGAGAAGGAAGCGCTGTTTTCAAGCTCAAAAATAGTGGAGCATGATTTGAATTTATCCGATTCAAAATCTGAATATTAATGCCTGGAAGTGCTGCATCCAATTCTCAGTCGCGAGGCCACGGTTCAATTTTTTCCAAACTCTCCCGTTCCTCTTCATGCCCGTTCAAGTGTAAATCCTTCCCATTGTTGGGACTTCCATCAGTTCAGCACCATTAATAAATTCCGCAAAGTCCCTCATAGCAAGGGGTTTTGGACAACCTGCCCCTAAATATTCATCGGTTGATCGAACAACATTGAAATCACCTAAAAACAACTTAGGCCCTTGCGGCAGTGTTAGTAGATTCTCCCAAAGTCCTTGCCTATTCAAGCATGTGTTATGAACATAAATAAAACAGAAGTCCAAGGCACAGGCAATGGGGAAGGGAAACCCCCACAGCTACTCATTATTCTCCATTAAATTAATAACATATCCACCAGTCCAAAATATCCAGATATTACTACTCGCATTACTCTGGGCATTATCAAACAAAAATTTAACTCTAAACGCATCTAATTCAACCACATCAAGCATCGGCTCAATTAAAACTAAAAAAGATAATTTGTACTATTGTACTAGTTGCCGAACCCCGTTTTGAGAGGGCTGGTTCCTAATACCATGAACATTCCACACTAACATATACAATTCATTGAAAATTTTGAGGGAGCTTTAATGACATACCTGTTAACCATGGTCTTCTTTTGGGAAACATATGTTTTGGGCTTGGACTGTTTGGCCTTGGGGGGCACTTCAGGCTCCAATGCAGGTTGAATAAGACCATCTAAATCCTTCAGAGAAGCAGTGAGCTATTGCTGACTATATCCCATGGGGGCAAGAGGTCTGTTCCACCCTCATCACCATCCGAAAAGGGGGTTATAGTTCTAACAGTCTTGCCTGAAGTTAGGGGCTTGACAGAGACCAATTCTGTAAATTAACTTTGTCAGGCATTTCATCCAGCAGATCGGTGTTCATCACAATTTTTGGTCTTGATAGTCGCCTGGTCCCAAACCTTAGGATTATAAAAGTGTAAGGTGTGATGCTTTTCAAGAGGTAAGGCTATTATGTCCCCTTCATTTCTTTGTACTTGCAATTTTTATTTCAAAAAAGGTTATCATGCTCTCTCAGCCACTTAATCGGCTGTTCCCCAACAAAAAAAACAAAACAAAATATTGTATTTGATATTTCTAACTCAGTACTGTAGATAGCCAGATCAAAATTAAATGTTCCAATTGGTTTCAATAGTCTTGTCATCTAATTGCACATAAACTCGCTTTTTGTATTCAATAGTTAGCTAGTTGTCTCGAAATCAACTGCTTCACTTGGATCCAACTATCTCGTAATCTAATTACGTATGATTTCGCTCAATTTGTATTAAAAAAATTAGCTAGCTATCTCAAAATTAGCTATTTCATTTAGATTCTATTGTCTTGTAATTTAATTACAGATAAACTCGATCAAATTGTAAAGTCACTAGATAATCGTTTTCAATGTTGATGGACTGAATCTCAAAATTATATCAAACGATCTTTTATTTGTAAAAAGAAGGACGAAAGATTGTCGTATCTAACGTTAAAAAAAGGGGAAATAGAAAAACATAAATGCATAGTAAATTTTGAATTCATCATTGTGAAAATCATTGGAAAAAGGAGGTATGTAACTACAACAAAACTCCCGTTTGACTAGTAACATATCGAAGACTAGAAAGAACAAAATATATACACAATGTAATGATACTGTCAAAACTTTAAAAAGTAACATATGAAAAAATAGAAGAAGAAAGGAGCCCCAAGCTCTAAAATTATATCTTTACGAAATCCGCCTCCTTGAAATAAGCTGTTCCAATTAGTTTCAATGGTCTTGTAATCTAATTGTGTATAAACTCAGTCAATTTGTATTCGATAATAAGTTAGCTACCTTGCACTTTTGGTCCCTCTTCCTTCACATTTTTGCATTTTTGGTCCCTCATACCGGTTGACCTATGAAATCAACGGTAATTTGGGCTGTATTAAAAAAGTTATAAATTTTTTAGGCAAAAGAATAATTACTCAAACCTTTAAAGGGTTTAGTTTTTCATAATTTACAAAGAAGGGTCCAAACTCCCAAAGAAGAGTCGATGTTGCCATATGAAAAATAAGCGTGGGTGACTATTTTTACACTTTTAAAGGGTTTAGTTTTCGCCATTTACTAAAGATGGGTCGTAATTTTTAAAAAATTTCATTTGGACCCCAAATGATCAAAAAACCCAAAATGTGAAAGAATATAAACCAAAAGTACAAGTTTACATAAAAGAGTGACCAAAAGTGTAATGAGGGTAAAGAAAAGGGACCAAAAGTATGATTTTCCCATTTATTAAATAAGCTATTATTTGCAAAAAGGAGAATGAAAAGATTGTCGCATCTGACATTAAAAAAATGGGAAAATAGAAAAACATAAATATATATAAAATTTTGGCTCCTTTGTTTTGAAAATCATTGGAAAAAGGAGATATGTAACGATCGCAAAACCCCCTATGGACTAGTAATGTATCGAAAACTAGAAAGAACTAGATATCTACACAATGTAATGATACTGATGGGTGTCTTTATGTTGTCTATTTTTGGACTTTTATTGTCAGATCTCATGGGTATTTACAGTGGTTTTGATGCTTAGTGCAGTATTTTGGAGAAAGGGCCCAATGAGCAAGAAGGAGTGCAAAAGAAAAGAAAAAGAGATGGCCCAGTTGGCAAAGAGACCATCAACATGGCGTCACTGTTTATCCAGCAAGCCACGAGCTACTCCCTATTAATTCTAGGAGTTCAGAACTGGACTAACACGATTCACAATTCGTCCAACCCAGAAGAGAAGCCCAAGGCCAGAATTACTAGAAGCTGCCAAGTTCATGATTACTTCACCAGGAAGTAATTGATTTCAATCAGAGTTGTGATTCAATGGAAGTTGCAATTGTGGTGTGATTGGATGAGTTTTTCTATTCTAACTTTATTCATATTATGATTCTAGTTTCCTTAGTTATTAGTTTTCTAGTTGGATATTAATTCCCTTTGTAAATTAGTTTCCTAATCTAATTAGGAGATTGATTCCTTTTCTTTTCTAATTCCAATTCTACAAAATTTAATGGATAGAATTGGGAGAAGAAGGGATCGATCTTTACTATACCATTTTGTCATCTTAGTTTTACGTTAGTTACGGAAAAGACTTCTAGTTAGTAAGTAGTATTATTTCCATTCGTTTCAGAGTTAATTCCAGCAACTTTTCGGCGTACTACTCGAGCATCTATTTGCCCAGACAGACCATTGGCGATTGGGTGACTTTCTCCAATCGGTTTTTGGTTTAGTTTATCAATTCAATATTTTCTTTTTTAATTCTGATTTTGGTTATTTTAGTATGTTTACGTTAAAGTATTATTTTTCTTGTTTTAGTAGCATAACTAGCTAAATTGATATTCCGGCAAAATGTAATAAACTTTAATCTATGTATTTCATGAAACCAAATTGAGCTTAATTTAATATGCATGTGTTCCAATTTATACTGTGTTCATTGATTTTGCTGTTTGAATTTAAATAAGAGTAGCTAACTTATCTAGATTCAGTAGAGCCAATTAAACCCCATTAAGTCATCTAGTCATTTAGTGGACAAGTTAATAAGGTGGTAAAGTTACCATCTAGTAATTAAGAGTTAGGTTAGTAATTCCTTCACTGCATATTTAGGTTAGAAGAGCTATAACTGGGTTTCCCTAATAAATAATGATGTTATTACATTAAATAGGTGGCGGCATATTTTGGCCTGTTGTGTGTTAATTAGAGAATAGTTAGTCCTAGCTTATTCTAGCTAATTATCGATTAAGTAAGGGGAAATTGGGTTGGGTTCTGAGCATATTCTCGTCAACCTATAACTAGTTGATGACATGCATGTCAACAAATCCATGATTTTATGATTGACATACTAGGATTATTGTGATTTACATGATTGCTAGATTTCTTTATTAATTGATATAAGTTTATGTGCTTAGTTATCTTAGTCGTAATTTCTCAACTTGCCCATACATTTATCTGTGTGGGAAAAAGGTGGTTGCTAACCAAAATCTTGCATCAATAGTACTCACGAGATTAATTTCACTCTGTTCCCTGTGGATCGATCCTGATTCTGCTATGTTCTTATAATTAATTGTTGCAAGTTAAAAATACTACTTTTAGTACATTTGATAGGGGTTGACAAACAGCTTATTAAATTGGCACTGTTGCCGGGGAATGATGTATAGATTTTAAATTTGTTTTTCCTATTGATGGGTTTTAGGTATTCCCTATGTAGTTTATGAGCAGGTCTTCAAAGACTATATTGTTGAGTGATCCAAAGATAAAGAAGACTGCCAAACGATCGAAAAAAAAAGCATTGGAACACTGTGAAGCTGCCACTTTAGAAACTGACAGAGATCCGTTTGCCCAAGAGGACGATCGTAGTGAGTTAGATTTTGAAGTTTCTGATTCTGAGTCAGATTTGAATATTGAGACGGCGGACAGAGAAGAAGAACAGGGAAGGATAATTCCAGATCCTCCGCCAAGGGAGCCTACTCTGAAGGAATTGAGCAGCCACAATACGGCTGATAGGGCCTCTGCTGTGGTGAAACCAGTCTTGGCCAATTGATTTCCACTAAAAGCAAGTTCGTTGAACATGTTGCCTAAATATCAGGGCAAGCCGGGGGAGGATCTACATAACTTTTTGCATGAATACATCAAAAATTACAAAGTGGGTAGGCTACCTACTGGGGCAACTGTGGAACAACTCCAGCTAGTTGCTTTTCCTTATGTTTTAATTGGCTAAGAAAATCGATGGTTCTCAACTCTACCACCTAGATCTATCATAGAATGGAACTAGATTAAGGAGATTTTCCTACAATCCTATATGATGTGAACTCCCGATTTCAGCGCCGTGAAAACGAGAGCTCGATTCAAAAAATTGCCAAGTAAAGTCTGATTGCAAGACGCCACTCTTAACTTCTGGAATCCTTACCCTTGGATTCGGCAGACTACTAATTTAATAAGTAAATTAAACACACAATTCGAACCAAGTGGAGAAAACTAGAATCGAAACAAAGCTTAGCATTAGACAGAGCAATTATCTAATAGCCTATAGTTCATGTAACTTATTGTAATTAATAAGCATGCAAATTATGTAAGCCCAAAATAACGGTGAGTGATTTAATATAGTATATAACTAATACTTTTCTTATAATTAAATCAACAAAAAAACTTAAGAAATCGGCTGCACTATTTATAGGGATGATGGTCGAATTCTTGAATCAAAAAACAAATAGGAAAAAGAACTAGAATTGGAAACCAATCAAGAGATTGGTTTCTTACAAGAACCAAATCCAAAAGGAACTAGGATTGGTTGAAAAAGGAAATCTCGGTTGCAAGTAGTAAGTACTTGGCCGAAAATACAATGAAAATAAAGAAGTGGAATCCAATCATAAAAAGGATTCAAAAAGGTAATCCTTTTTGGAACTACTAAACAAGTTAACCTAGTTGTAACAAACTTGTAACAACCTAACTGATGTGAGCACTTCAAAGAAGAACTCGCATTGTGGAAGACTTGACACCAAGGAAAGTCGAACAGTGCCAGTTACAAATACTCACTTGAAAACTAGAAAAAAAACCCTAGATTAATTAAGTGAGACTAGCTACTTTTAATCTTAGCTAATCTAAGTTTTAAGAAGTGAATCAACAGAAATTTAGGTGGAGCATTACCTAAACCCTGCTAAAATTTGGAACTTGTTTAAATTAACATGCAAAAATTACACAAGCTCAATATAGCAAATAAATGCAAAAAGAAGAATTAAAAGGAATAAACCTTACAATTTATCTATCAAATTATTCTCCTAGAACTTGGAACTTGAACCCTCTATTTATAGGTAAGGTCTTTGAATTCTTGAAGTACAAGAAATAGAAAAGGAATAAAACTAGAATTGGAAACTAACTAGAGTTAGTTTCCTTTTACAAAACAAAAATAAATGAAGCATGAATTCGGTTGGGGCAATTCGGTTGTAATGGTTACCCAAATTGTCCCTTGAAAAATAAAAGGGAAGCTTGAATTTGGTAACTTTTAAGTAAATCCAAATTCAAGTTGTAAAACAAATAGGAAATAGAAACTATTAGGAAACTAACAATAAGTTAAGTTGAAAACAAATTAGGTGACTTGACTTGATCCAAATTACAACTAGAAAAGAAATAGGAAACATGAAAATCCAATTCCTTCTCGGATTCAACTTGCACAATTCGCAAGTGGGTTGTGAATTGGCTTGCATAGTGCGCGTGGGTCCATTGAGGGGCAAGGACAGCGTCTGGCCACGAATGTTGCCTCCAATGGGGGTGTTCGAACCGAGGGGCATGGCCAGAGCAGAGCTTGCTTGTAGTTGGGCCCCATTGTAGGGCCTGGTTGTTGTCCTGGCTGTGCTATGTTAGATGCGCCAGGTGCTAGAGGAATCCATTAGACTTGTGGATCAAGGAAGCTGACTAGAATGACCTTATCACTAACTAACTTGTAACAAGCTAGGAGTAGAATTAGGTTACATGCACAAAACCTAATCCTTCTCTAACCCTAACCCTTGGAGTGATGGACTTCAAGGGAGGTTCAGCCCAAATTTATGGTGAATGGGGGATTATAATGTAGGGAGCTTCCTGGAATCTTCTGGAAACTCCCAGAATCATTTCGGAAAGTCAAAAATCATGACCTTCAAGATTCTTCAAGATTCAGTAAAATGTGAAGTTCAAGATTTTCAAGAAAATCAAGAACTTCAAGAAATGTCCTTTTCTTCAGGTGGAAGGATTTGTAGGCGCCATTTCTCCATTGATGGAGAATAAGATGACACTTTTAACCTTCCTTGCATTTACTTCAAGGGCGTTTATGTCCGTAACGAGGTGGGCTTCTATAGCACATCTTTGGACAAGGTTTTCAAGATCTGCTCTGAGCTTCCTTGTTCTTCTTTGGGTCATAGGCCTAACTATGTCAACGAACGGATATCTCTAATATGGACTTGGGTCCTGGAGCATTGGTGGGCCTCAATGGAGCACACAAACCTCTGTTGCATTTTCAAGTCTTCATTACTTGGATTCTCTGAGTACTGACTTGGTGTAGGGTTGGGGAGACCCTCATCACTTTTTCTCAGCTACAAAGATGAACAAAGGTATGAAGGAAATAAGTAGCATTCCATAGGATTATGATGAGTCTTTGAACAACTACTGGCTTCGTTTTAAAGAGTTATGTAGAGATGCCAAACCACAAGTACAATGACAGTCAGTTGATGCAGTATTTCTATCACGAGATAACAGTAGAAGAGAGAAACATATGGATTAGTCAAGTGGATGGCATTCCTGAACAATATTGCAACCACGGCCCGAGCATTAATAAAGGAGGCTGTCGATTCTCGCAAAATATTCAATGAGCCTAGCGTCTGTCTAGCCGGACGGACCACTGAAGCCAGAATCGTGGATGATATTGGGGGAGATAAGATAGATAAGTTGACCTCAAATATGGAGAAGTTGACTGAATTGGTGGTGAAAATGGCTATAGGACTGGGTACAATCCAAAAGGAAGTGCCTTGTGGAATATGTAGCAACATGGGTCATGTAACTCACTAGTGTAACTTGGCACATGAGGATCCTATTGCGCAGACGCATGCAGCAGGGAATTGGAACAGACCCTTGCAGAAGAAAGATCCTTACTCTAACATATACAACCAAGGGTGGAAATATCACCCGAACTTTGGATGGAGAGCAAGAGGCCAACAATTCCAATCAATTGCAATGACACTACCAGCAGAATCAGTCCCAAGGTTATCATCAAACCAGGCGCAGATGTACTAACCACCTCAGCATAAGGTTTTCAGAATTCATACCAGCCTCAGAGAAGTGGTAAAGAGTCTGGGGATGTGATCAGCACCATCATCGGCTAGAAAAAAGGGCAATAAGCCTTTATGGAAGCAAATAAAATAGTCATAGATGGATTAGCATAGATGGTGTCCCTCTATTAGCTTCCATACAGGAGTTGCGGGGTAATTAAGGCAAACTACCGTCACAGGTTCATATACCACCAAAGGAGAACGTTAATGCGATAACTTTGAGGAGTGACAAGGTACTAGAACCTACAATGAAGAATAGTTCACTAACATAGGTCAACCTACCCAAGCGGACCATCGACTCTGTACCTGAGGAAGCAGAATCTGAACCTGAGGACACTGAGATTGCCAAGGAACCTGCGCCTAGACTTAGCTAAAGGGTGGAGAATTTTATCCTCCTTTTCTAGAAAATTGATCCCTACTCAAAGAAGACAAAAGAAGATCCAGTGGACTATTTAGCAGCCTTCGAGAAGATGTATGTGAATATTCCTTTCCTTAAGGCAATCAAAATCCCTACCATTGGGTAGTTCTTGAAAGAGTTCATTGTTGGGCCAAGGGGAGCAAGCAAGGTACTATTGGGTGAGAATGTGTCTGCCATCATACAGAAGAAGCTCCACTCAAAGTGGAAGGATCCTAGTATGTTCTCTTTACATTGCGTGATTGGTGATAAGAGAATTGAGCATGCTATGTGTGATTTAGGGGCTTCAATTAATGTTATGCCTCTTTCTATGGATCAAACTTTGACTGGTGTTGAATTAGTAGACACTAGTGTTATAATTCAATTGGTCGATATATCATGTATATATTCTGAGGGTCTTTTGGAAAATATGTTGGTAAAAGTGCACTCTTTTGTATACCCTACTGATTTTTTTGTGGCCAAAATGAGTAGTAGTCCTACTAAAGAATCTGCTGGTGTAGTTTTAGGGCATCCATTCTTAAGAACATCTAGACCTTTAATTGACGTGTACAATGGGTCTATTTGCTCATATTATTATAGTGAAAAATATACTTGAAGTATAGATGATGCCATGAAAAAGTCAATGGATGTGGAGAATATATACAATGTAGATGTCACTAAGCCTTTTATCCAAGGAATAAAAATGGTAAAAGTCAAAATAATAATTTGATTTACTATTCATGCTTGACTTGAAAAGTCACTTGCTTGCTTGATCGAGTGTTGAGTTGTTACATGCCTAGGTTATGTGTTATGCTCCTCGAGTAATCTAGAAAGAAGTATTACTTAGCTTAACATAGGAAAATGGAAGATAATTGTGGGAGTAAAGTTTATTGGAAGGTAATTAAAGAAAAGCAATGTAGAATGCTTGTTCGAACAAGCGTGTGAGTATCACGGCAACTTACACAAGTAGGAAGAAGCGAGAACCCGTGCGAGTCAGACGACAATTCGCACAGAACCCAGTTGCCGGAATCCTGAAATTTCAAATTGGAAATCCTATCCTATCTTTGATTTGAAAACCCACGAATCCAAATTGGTTTGGATCATATCTAGCCTAAACCTATACCTAATTGATGCCAATATAAGTATCATTTACTCTAAATTGAAACCTTTAATTGCCAATTAAAGTTAGCAAAAGCAAGAACATAAAAATAAGGGTTTTTGAGTAAGAAAAGGGGAAACACTGCAGCCAGGAAGTAACTCCGCCACCGTGGTTCATCATGTTCAAATCAACTTGGGAAGGTCATGGTAATCTTAGGACCATTGTAAGTATAAAGATCTAGCTGTATAGACTGGAAAGCATTAAATTGTATGTTTTAGGAGGTTGATGGAAAGTTAAATGGGATGCATGATTGATCTGTAGAAAAAGCATGTTATCGGGTGTTAATGCGTTCTAGATGTGTTGTATACTATGTAGGATTGATGTATCTAGTTAATGGGTGAAAAAGCAACGGATTTGGATTAACAAGAAACCAAGAAATCTAAAAAGTGCATGCTTGCGAAAACGGGGTTCGAAGTCATGTTCATAGCAAAATTTAATATGGTTAGAATGGTTAGAGGTGCCATGTTTTGGCTGTTATTGATAACCTGTATGTGAGTCTTGGATTTGGTGTTTTTGGAATGGTTAAACTCGAGCTGGAAAAGCAAAAACAATGCCCTTGAACAAGCTATCCCGAACCAGAAGTTCTTAGCAAGAACATGCCCAGACGTGCGAGTTCCCGTGCCCAGATGTACGATTCAGCCACCCGAGCCAAGCTACCATTGACCCAACTTAACTTGACCTTGACCTAACTTGACTTAACCTAACCTGACTTGATATGACCTGAACCCTTTGACTTAAACCATTTGACCTGAACCACATGACCCGAACCACTTTACTTGACATAAACAACTTTACTTGACCTGAACCACTTGACTTGACCCGAACCACTTTACTTGACCCGAACCACTTTACTTAAGTCGAACCACTTGACTTGATCTGAACCATCGGACTTGACCCGAACTGCGTGACTTGACCCTAATTAACCTGAAAGGTCAAAGGTAGACCAAAAAGTCCAAGTTGACCAATAAGTCAAACTTAAACCAAAAGGTCAAAGTCAACCTTAGGGGCCAAAAGTCAAACTTTCTTAGAAAGTCAACAAAGCTTCTCGGTAGTGAATAACACGATTAAATGTTATCCGTAGGAGCTGATCGGGGAATGTAACGAAAATTTGATCAATATCGAAACTGCTCGACGTCACCGAACCCAAGGTGAGGATTACTTACTAGTTTTGGAAAATCTTAAATGAACTATCTACGTAGTATCTATACGTACCTATATGTACTATTGTGTGCCTATTTTCCTAGCAAGGTTTCCCACGCCTCCCAACATGCTTGTTTTCCCGACCTAACTTGATGCTATGTATGTATGCCTACATGCTACCTGATTACCTGACATGATAATGTCATGAATCGTTTATTATGTACATGCTTGCCTTAACATGAAAACTTGCTAACATGCAATTATGTATGCTTATTATGATACGATAGCATGACCTGCCGACCATGAAGGATGACATACTTCTTAGGGTAAGTTGAATGACATCTAGGATTGCATGATGCATCTAGATATGTATGAAGTATGTTAGGGTTTTCATGATCACCTTAGCATGAAATAGGTCAAGGACCTACCATATAAGACTTAGGCTCCGAGTCTTCCTGCTTGACATAGTAGTAGTCACTCACCCGCTAGGTAGGGCCTGCCGGTGAAAGTTTGTGTCGCAGTTAGTTGACACTCCTTTGATATGAGAGGAACACAAGATGGTATGGTTTAGAATTGGACCAGGATCCAAAAGCCTTGCTGTCGAGCACACCTCCATTGTACGGCGGTCGTGGGGGCGATGTGCTTTGCAAACCATCACATTTGAACAACCCAAAAACATGAATAGATTCTGACTTAGCTTTAGATGAGAAAGCTTAATTGTGAAATCTACTTACATGGAGTCTAGTGGCTTAAATATATTTCATATGACCGTTGTATCTATGCTGCCATGCTTGTTTCCAGTATTTGCTTATACTACCTGACCTGCTTGACTTGCTTGACTCGCTTGACATGATTGCCTATACTTCCGCTGTAATATTGATATATTGATAAATGCATGAACTATGTACTTGTTTGATCAACCTTTTCATAATAACTTATGGTAAGATTTTTATAAACCCTGAGGTCTCTCACTGAGCTTAGTTAAGCTCACCCCTTTCTCCTCTTATGTATTTGTTATAGGGGCTTGACTCGAGTGACACTAGAGGGAAGGCCGATGGGCGCCAAGAAATAATAAAGATAAACAAGTTGTATTAGCTAGCATGAGTACATTGTTTTGGGAGGATAATTTACTATCCTCAGATAATTCCATTATATTTCTGCTGTAATGAGTTTGCTTGAATTGTTAGAATAGTAATAAAGATGTATGGTTCTTTTTATTATATTCTGTATTGATTGTTGGGCAGTAAGTTGGTTTCTTATGAACTTGAATTGCAGTCACAAAAAGATGAGCTTAGCACCCAATAGGGCTCGACCAAATACAGATATAAATCCCTTAGCCCCATTGCGTCCAAATATTTTTGAGGTTGTTTCTTGATAGAGATATTGCTGCAACTTAGACTGTGGCGATGGGTCAAATGGTCAAGCTCGAGAGACCCGGCTAGACTAGGAGAGTGAGTGTCCTGAATTGTTTTAAATGCTAGATTAGGAGCATTACTCTCCATAGAGTGTCTACAATTAGTCCCTTGTTTACATAATCCCTAATCGACATGGTAAATGACATGTGGTTGAATTGGTTGCTTGCATATAGTTTCATGAGTTTTACTGGTTGTGGTTGTAAGTAAGATCAAATTACTTTTCCGGGCAGCACCTTTTGATTGTTTTTAATTGGTTCTTTAGTCAGTCAATATGTTGAGTTTAGTATAGTTTTTTTTTTCGTTTCTTTTCTTTTCATTCTTTACTGTTTTTGTGTTTTGAGTCACAAAGGATAGACAACATACTAAAGACTTTTTTACTTCTTCACTTCTTCACTTCACGCTTAAGGGCAAGCATTATTCAAGTGTGAGGGTATTTGATGGGTGTCTTTATGTTGTCTATTTTTAAGCTTTTATTGTCAGATCTCACGGGTATTTACAGTGGTGCTGATGCTTAGTATAGGATTTTGGAGAAAGGGCCTAGTGAGCAAGAAGGAGTGCAAAAGAAGAGAAAAAGCGAGGGCCCAACTAGCCAAGTGGACCATCAACACGGTGGCATGGCTGATCTAGTAAGTCACGAGCTACTTCATATTAATTCTAGGAGTTCAGAACTGGACATACATGATTCACAAGGAGAAGTCCAAGGCAAGAATTACTAGAAGCAGCCAAGTTCATGATTACTTCACCAGGAAGTAAATTGATTTCAATAATAGTTATGATTTCAATATATGGAAGCTGCCAATTGTGGTGTGATTGGAGGAGTTTTCCTTTTCTGACTTTATTCCTATTATGATTCTAGTTTCTTTAGTTATTAGTTTCCTAATTGGATATATATTAATTCCTTTTGTAAATCAGTTTCCTAATCTAGTTAGGAGATTGATTCCTTTCCTTTTCTAATTCCAATTCTACACATTATTTAATGGATAGAATTGGGAGAAGAAGGGATTGATCCTTACTCTACCGTTTTATTATCTTAGTTTTATGTTAGTTGCATAAAAGACATATTAACTCCCATTTGACTAGTAATGTAGTGAACACTAGAAATAACTAGATATCTACACAATGTAATGATACTATCAAAATTTTAAAAAGTAAGTTATGAAAAAAAAAAAAAAAGGAAACCCAAGCTCTGAAATTATATCTTAGCCAAATCCGCACGCCACAAACACACCTCTAGCACAATTAAAAACATGTATTTTTATTCTTCCAACTCTGTACCTTAGATAGCCAACACTAAATTAGATGTTAGAATTGGTTTTAATGGTCTTGTAATCTAATTGCGCATAAACTCACTCAGTTTGTACTCGATAATAAGCTAGTTGGCTTGAAATCAGCTGTTTCATTTGGATTCAACTGTCTCATAATTTAAATACCATGAATTAACACCATTTATATTCAAATTTTAGCTAGATAGCTCAAAATTAGCTATTTCACTATGATTCAATGGTCTCGTAATTTAATTATGGACAAACTCACTCAAATTGTACAAGCACGAGATAATCATTTTTAATGTTAATGAACCGAATCTCCAAATTATAGTAAACGGTCTTTTATTTTGAAAGAGGAGAATGAAAGATTGTCGCATCTAAGATTAGAAAAAAAAAAAAAAAGGTATAAAGTTTTTTTACTCTATTGTTGTGAAAATCATTTGAAAATGAGGCGTAGCGATAGAAAAACCCCCTTTTGACTAGTAACGTATCGAAGACTAGAATGAACTATATATCTACACAATGTAATGATACTATCAAAAATTTAAAAAGTACCTTTTGAAAAAGAAAAAAAAAAAAAAGGAAACCAGATCTCTAAAATTTTATCTTAACGTAATCCGCACGCCACAAACACATATCTCGCACGATTAAAAACTTGTATTTTTATTCTTTTAACTCTGTATGTTAGATAGACAGCTCAAACTTACATGTTTCAATTTGTTTGAATGGTCTTGTAATCTAATTTCGCATAAACTCGCTCAGTTTGTACTCGATAATTAGCTAGTTGGATCAAAATCGATTGTTTAACTTAGGTTCAACTATCTCGTAATTTAATTGTGCATGATTTCCCACAATTTGTATCCAAAAATTACGTAGGTTTCTCAAAATTAACTATTTCACTTTGATTCAACAGTCTCTTAATTTAATTGCAGATAAACTCGCTCCAATTGTAAACTCACGAGATAATTAATTTCAATATTGATGTACCGAATCTCCAAATTATAATAAATGGCATTTTATTGGAAAGCATTGGATGAAACATTTTCGCATCTAACGTTAAAAAAAGGGAAAAATAGAAAAACATAAATGTATAATAAATTTTGAATCCATCGTTGTGAAAATCATTGGAAAACTCCCGTTTGACTAGTAATTTTTCGAAGACTATAAAAGAATAGATATATACACAATGTAACGATTCTATCAAAATTTTTAAAAGTAACTTATGAAAAAAAAGAAAGGAAACCCAAGCTCGAGAGATTAGGCTAGACTAGGAGAGTGAGTGTCCTGAATTGTTTTAAATGTGAGATTGTGAGCATTACTCTCCATAGAGTTTCTACAATGAGTCACTGGTTTACATAATCCCTAATCGACATGGTAAATGGTATGTGGTTGAATTGGTTGCTTGCATATAGTTTTATCATTTTACTTCTTGTGGTTGCAATTATGATCAATTTACTTTTCCGGGCAGCACCTTTTGATTGTTTTTAATTGGTTCTTTAGTCAGTCAATGTGTTGAGTTTAGTTTTTTTTTTTTTCTTTCTTTTCTTTTCTTTTACTTCTTTGTTATTTGTATGTTCCGAGTCACAAGGGATAGACAACATACTAATAACTATTTTACTTCTTCACTTCACGCTTGAGGGCAAGCATTATTCAACTGTGAGGGTATTTGATGGGTGTCTTTATGTTGTCTATTTTTGGGGTATTTTCTGTGGTGCTGATGCTTAGTGCCTGATTTTGGAGAAAGGGCCGAGTGAGCAAGAAGGAGTGCAAAAGAAGAGAAAAACTCTGATGGCCCAGCTGGCCAAGTGGACCATCGACACGGCGGCATGGTTGATCCAGCAAGTCACGAGCTACTCCACATTAATTCTGGGAGTTTAGAACTGGACTTACACGATTCACAATTCGTCCAGCCCAGAAGAGAAGCCCAAGGCAAGAGTTACTAGAAGCTGCCAAGTTCATGATTACTTCACCAGGAAGTAAATTGATTTCAATAATAGTTGTGATTTCAATATATGGAAGCTGCCAATTGTGGTGTGATTGGAGGAGTTTTCCTATTCTGACTTTATTCCTATTATGATTCTAGTTTCCTCAGTTATTAGTTTCCTAATTGGATATATATTAATTCCTTTTGTAAATAAGTTTCCTAATCTAGTTAGGAGATTGATTCCTTTCCTTTTCTAATTCAAATTCTACACATTATTTAATGGATAGAATTGGGAGAAGAAGGGATCGATCTTCACTCTACCATTTTATCATCTTAGTTTTACATTAGTTGCAGAAAATACTTCTAGATAGTAAGTAGTATTATTTCCATTTGTTTCAGAGTTAATTCTGGTGACTTTCCGGAGTACTGTTCGAGCATCCATTTGCCCATACGGACCACCTGCGATTGGGTGACTTTCTCCAATCGGTTTCCGGTTTAGTTTATCAATTCAGTATTTTCTTTCTTAATTCTTATTTTGGGTATTTCAGTATGTTTACGTTAAAGTATTATTGTTCTTGTTTTAGTAGCATGAGTAGCTAAATTGATATTCCAGCAAACATGTAATGAGCTTTAATCTATGTATGTCATGAAACAAAATTGAGCTTAATTTTATATGCATGTGTTCCAATTTACTCTGTGTTCATAGAAGATACTGCTTGAATGTAAATAAGAGTAGCTAACTTATCTATATTCGGTAGAGCCAGTTAAACCGCATTAAGTTATCTAGTCATTTAGTGGACAAGTTTAATAAGGTGGTAAAGTTACCTCTGGCAATTGAGAGTAAATAGGTTAGTAATTCTTTCACTGCATATTCAGGTTAGAATAGCTAAAACTGGGTTTTCCTAACAAATAATGTTGTTAATACATTAAATAGGTGGAGGCATATTCCGACCTGTTGTGTGTTATTAGAGAACAGTTAGTCCTAGCATATTCTAGCTAATTGTCAATTAAGTAAGGGGAAATTGGGTTGGGATTTGAGCATATTCTCATCAACCTATAACTAGTTGATGACATGCATGTTAACAAATCCATGAGTTTATGATTGACATACTAGGATTGTGATTTACATAATTGTTGGATTTCTTTATTAATTGATATAAGTTTAAGTGCTTAGTTATCTTTGTCATAATTTCTCAACTTGCCCATACATTCATTTGTGTGGAAAAAATGTGGTTGCTAACCAAAATCTTGCATCAATAGTACTCATGAGATTAATTTCACTCTGTTCCCTGTGGATCAATCCTACTTCTGCTATATTCTTATAATTAATTGTTGCAGGTTAAATTACTACTTTTAGTACATTTGATAGGGGTGTGGCAAACCGCTTATCAGATACTATCAAAAATTTAAAATGTAATTTATGAAAAAATGGAAAGGAAACCCAAGCTATGAATTATATCTTAACCAAATTTGCACGCCACAAACACACCTCTCGCACGATTAAAAACTTGTATTTTTACACTTCAAACTCTGTACCTTAGATAGCCAGCTCAAAATAAGATGTTCCAAATGGTTTCAACTATCTTGTAATTTAATTGCACAAGAATTCGCTCAATTTGTATTCAAAAATTGGCTGGCTAGCTCAAAAATAATAATTTTACTTGGATTCAATGGTCTTCTAATTGAATTACAGAAAAACTCGCTCAAATTGCAAAGTCACGAGATAATCGATTTCAATGGTAATGGACCGAATCTCAAAATTATATTAAACTGTCTTTTATTTGGAAAGTAGAGAAGGAAAGATTGTCGCATCTGACATTAAAAGAAAATGGGAAACTAGAAAAATAAAAATGTGTAGAATATTTCAAATCCATCGTTATGAAAATCATTGGTAAAAGGAGATATGTAACGACATATTAACTCCCATTTGACTAGTAATGTAGCGAACACTAGAAATAACTAGATATCTACACAATGTAAGGATACTATCAAAAATTATATCTTAACCAAATCCGCACCCCACAAACACACCTCTCGCACGATTAAAAACATGTATGTTTATTCTTCCAACTCTGTACCTTAGATAGCCAGCATTAAATTAGATGTTCCAATTGGTTTTAACAGTCTTGTAATCTAATTGCGCATAAACTCACTCAGTTTGTACTCGATAATTAGCTAGCTGGCTTAAAATCAGCTGTTTCATTTGGATTCAAGTGTCTCATAATTTAATTGGCATTAATTAACTCCATTTATATTCAAAAATTAGTTATTTCACTATGATTCAATGGTCTCGTAATTTAATTACGGATAAACTCACTCAAATTGTAAAGGCACAAGATAATCATTTTCAATGTTAATGGACCGAATCTCCAAATTATATTAAATGGTCTTTTATTTTAAAAGAGGAGATTGAAAGTTTTTTGCATCTAAGATTATAAAAAAGGGGAAAATAGAAAAACATAAATGTATAAAAAAATTTGAATCTATTGTTGTGAAAATCATTTGAAAATGAGATGTGTATCGATAGAAAAACCCACTTTTGACTAGTAACGTATTGAAGACTAGAATGAACTATATATCTACACAATGTAACGATACTATCAAAAATTTAAAAAGTAACTTTTGAAAAAGAAAAAAAAAAAAGGAAACCCAAGCTAAGCCTATTTCTCATTTGATGAACATAACCCAAAGGATGGGGGAGGGGTTGCAGGCCTATATAGATCGATTTAATGTAGAATCTAGACAATGCCATGAGAAGGATGATAGGATTATGATGGGATCATTTATTAATGGGCTACGGGCGGGACCCTAGCTACTGAGTTAGCCATTAGGCCCCCAGGAATGGGAGAGAGGTCTCTCTGACGTTTACAGTAAGAGAAAAGCTTCTTCCCCAATCCCTACCCTCAGAGGAGGGAATAAATCGAACTTTATAAGTGCTAATAACGCCGGTCCAAAGGCTGGGGTCGGTGTTAATGCTTTGCAGGTGGTCGAGCCCTTTTCAGTGCCACGGGCAGACATATATGTGGCCGTTCAACATCAAGGGCTGCTGCCTCCAGCACGTCCCCTAACGGGCCTCACAGATCGACTCAATCCCAGCTGGTATTGTGATTATCATAAGCATATTGGCCATAATACTAATGATTGAAGAGATTTAGCTGCAAAAATAGCCAAACTTATCCAAGCTGGAAAGTTACCTCAATATACACAAGTGGCTCCTTTGCCCAAACCTACCGTTCCAGTAGGCCGGGAATGACCTACAGGATGTTACCGGTGTGGGGAGCCTGGCCATTTCGTTCGAGAGTGTTCTCAGCCTGACCCGCGGGCCCTAAACGCGGGGGCTAGTGCCTACATAACCATAGCTGGAGTCATAAATACCATAGCTGGAGGACCGACCTAGGGCGACTCTAATCGTCAGAGAAAACAGGTATATCGTCAAAGGGAAAATTTCCTAGGTAAGCGCAAAACCGACCCTATGGCCTCGGTTATTACCTTTGATAACAGTGATCATTTCTTGTCTTATAATTGTGATGATCCACTAGTTATTGATTGCTATATTTCCAATTATCAAGTACGAAGGACACTATTAGACACCGGTAGTTCTTGCAATATAATTACTATGAAAGCATTAGCAGGATGTCAATTGCATAAGGCTCGTTTAAATTCAGTGCGTACACCTTTGATTGGCTTTGGCAACCGCTATGTTATTCTTTTGGGACAATTAAGTATACCGGTTACCTTGATAGCTGGCCATCTAAAACGAATAGAAACTATAGATTTCGTGGTCATTGATGAGCCATCACCTTATAATGTGTATCTGGGTCGGCCTAGACTAAATCAATTTCAGGCCATTGCTTCTACCATGTATATGCTTTTAAGATTCCCTACCATGAATGGTGTGGCTTCTCTTCGTTGTCATGTCATACAAGCCAAGCAATGTTACACAGCTTCTCTAAGAGAACAGGGGCCATTAGATTCCAAGTCGCAAGTTGCTTCGGTGGTCACACCGACCCTTGTGTCCCGGGTTTCACCAACTACCCTTGAGGGTGGTACTTCCCACACCATTGACATCACCGACCTGGCAGGTCATCAGAGCGATTCATTGAGGCCGGGGCTAAAGTTAAAGCTGTTCCTCTAACTGCCAACCCGAACAAGGTAATCAAGGTAGGGGCCGATTTATCTCCTCAGTTACAACATGATTTACTTAACCTCTTTCGTGAGTTTGCGGAAGTCTTTGCTTGGGGGCCGGAAGACATGCCTGGCATTTCTCGAAATATCATTGAACACAGGTTATCCATTGATGCAAGTCATAGGCCGGTTCGTCAACGGAAGCGTAATCTTGGAGGAGAACGCAGCAAATACATAGAGATTGAAGTCAACGCTTTGCTGGAGATACGTATCATTCGAGAAGTAGATTATCCTGAGTGGTTAACTAATCTTTATTGGTTCCCAAGCCGAACGGCTCCTGGCGCATGTGCATCGACTTTACCGACCTGAACAAGGCCAGCCCCAAAGATTGGTTCCCTTTGCCCTTAATTGACATACTGGTCGATGCTATAGCTGGGTTTCGCTTTCTCAATTTCTTGGATGCATACAAGGGCTATCACCAGATATTCATGGCTAAAGAAGACGAGGGAAAAACATCTTTTATCACGGATAGAGGTACTTATTGCTTTATTACTATGCCTTTTAGTTTGAAAAATGCTGGAGCTACTTTTCAACGCTTAGTAAATAAAATCTTTAAAAAGCAACTAGGTCAGAACATGGAAGCATATGTTGATGATTTACTTGTTAAAAGTAGGGATGAATCTACTTATTTGCTTGATTTACATGAGACACTTGAAACTTTGGTCCAGTACAAATTAAGATTAAACCCTAAAAAATGCATTTTTGGGGCTACTTCGGGTAAATTCTTAGGTTACATGGTTTCTGAGGGTGGTATTTCTGTTAATCCCAAAAAAGTAAAGGTTGTCCTACAAATGCACCCTCCTAGGTTAATTCATGAGGTACAACAATTAATGGGTAGATTAGCAGCCTTAAATCGGTTTTTAGCTCGATCGGCAGAGTGAGCTTTACCATTTTTTAGCATTTTGAAAAAATCAGATAAATTTGTGTGGATTTCAGAATGCCTAGTAGCTTTTGAACAATTAAAGATGTACCTGGCTTCTTTACCATCTTTAACCATGCCAATTCCTGGGGAACAATTGTACATATATATAGCTACCACTGAATCTGTAATTAGCTCGATTTTGTTTCGAGAAGATAACCGGGTTCAAAGACCCATCTATTTTGTTAGCAAAGTTTTACAGGCTGCAGAAAAAAACTATTCCAGCTTGGAAAAGTTAGTCCTGGCTCTAGTTCATTCCACACAACGTCTCTGACCTTACTTTGACGCCCACGGAGTCACCGTTTATACCGATGCACCCCTGAAGGCCGTCTTGCAAAAAGCAGGAGTTTCAGGTCGTCTCACCAAATGAGCCATCGAGCTGGGGGAATACGATATCACTTTCATGCCTCGTGGGGTATCAGACATCCAGGAGAACATGCCTAGTCCATCGCAGGAAACTGACCTTTTTTTAACCGTGGCAAAAGGCGATAATTCATGGACACTCCACGTAGATGGTGCTTCCAGTCAGTCCGGGTCGAATGCCGGGATTATCCTCACCAGCCCTACCGGGGAAGTTCACACCTATGCTTTACGGTTCTGTTTCTCAGCCACCAATAATTAGGCGGAGTATGAAACCATGTTAGCCGGCCTAAAATTAGCCCGAAAACTTAGGGTCCAAAATTTGAAAACTTGTTCAGACTCCCAATTAGTCGTTAAACAAATTTTGGGGGAGTATAAGGCTAAAGATCGACAAATGGAGGAATATTTGGGACTGGTACAACAACAGTTGCAAATTTTTCCAAAATGGGCTATAGAGCGAGTTACACGGAGCAAGAACACAAATGTGGATGCCTTGTCCAAATTAGCTTCTTCGGTTTTCTCTCATCTAAGTAAAAGTGTTATAGTAGAAGAAGTGCAGACTAGGAGTACGGCCGAGCCAACAATCTTGTCCATATATGAAGGTCAGGATTGGCGATTTCCTCTGTGGCAATATTTACAAAACGGTACCTTGCCAGACTCACGAAATGAGGCACAGTGAATATGAAGGAAGGCTGAACATTATCAGATAGTCAGAGATGATCTATACAAAAGAGGGTTTTTGATGCCCTTACTAAAATGTTTGGGTCCAGAAGAGGCGATTACCATGCTTAAGGAGATCCACCAGGGGGATTGTGGGTCCCATATCGGGGCTCGAAATTTGGCAAAAAAAAGTAATTGGGGCTAGGTTTTATTGGCCTCGGTTATTTCAGGAAGCGGTCGAGTATGTTCGGCATTGTTCCAGTTGTCAACATAACACACCAATTCACAGGTTGCCAGCGTCCAATTTTAACGGGATAATTGCACCTTGGCTTTTCGCGGAATGGGGGATAGATCTTATGGGTCCATTTCCTCAAATCGGCTCTTGTCAGTATCTGGTTCTGGCTATAGATTACTTCACAAAGTGGGTGGAGGCCGAGGCATTGACGAATATTACTGGGCGAACTGTAGCTCGGTTTTTATAGAGGCAAGTCATTTGTCGATTCGGTTATCTCGGATAATAGGACTCATTTTGAATCCAAGGAATATACAGCCTTATGTACGAAGCTAGGTATCACTCAACGTTTCATGTTTGTGGCCCATCCTCTAGCAAATGGGGAAGTAGAACTCACTAATCGGACTTTGTTGCATGGATTTAAAACCAGGCTAGAAGATAAGGGCAAGAATTGGGTGGAGCAGTTATCTCATGTATTGTGGTGTCATCGAACCACCCCTAAATCTGTTACGGGAAAGACTCCTTTCGAGTTAGCCTTTGGGGTCAATGCCGTCATACCTCCAGAAGTACAAAGTAGTGCGCCCCGAGTCACGCACTTCGAAAGGGACCAGAATCAAAAAAACTTGGAGCTTAGCTTGGACTTGGTGGAGGAAGCTCGGGACATAGCCTACATACACCAACTAAATTATAAGAATTTGGTTCGGCAACACTATGATGCCAGGGTCAAGCATTGATCCTTTGTGCTAGGAGACTTGATTTTGCAAAATTGGGCTATCAGTAAACTGCAAGATCAAGGTAAATTGGTATCTAATTGGGAGGGACCCTACCGGGTGATAGAAGCACGACCTACTGGCAGTTATGTGTTAGAAGATTCACAAGGACAGTTGGTTCCGCGAGCTTGGAATGCAACACACTTGAAAAAATACTATCTCTAAGTAAGTTGAAGTCAAGATCATGACGGGAAAAGTTAAATCATTTATTCAAAAGTGAAGTTATGCCGGAGAACCCATTTGCCGGCCCAATACAAAATTGCTCGAGTCAAATATTCAGAGAAGAAAAAAGGGTTTAAAGTAAATACAACAGAGCTAGGACGGAGGAGCTTGGGAAGTCACTTCTTCATCGGCCGCCCCATTTGGGTCGGCCGCAGGATCTTCTTCTTCCACATTCTCCGGCAAAGAAATGCCGGTATCTCGACACTCCTGTTTGACCTCATCTATCAGGTTGAAGGGATCCCGATCCTAAGCCGGCAGGGAAGCATGAGCTGAAGAATCCTCGGGAAGGCCATCCACCAACCTAGGGCCTTTGAAATCATCCCAGCATATGGTATAACCGCACTGGATCAGCTTCATAAACCGGCGGTTCATCAGATCCAGCTGAGGCCCCTCCTTGAAAGCTATCATGGCAGCTTGACGCGCCACTTCCACCTCAGCCGGACTCAACAACTCTGCGGACTTCTTCTTTTCTTCCTCCAAAGCCTTCTGCAGGTCGGCCTTCTCCTGCTTTAGCTCAGCAACCTCCTTCCCCAGGTCGGATTTCTCCTTCTTTAGTTCCTCCACCTCCACCTCTAAGCCCTGTGATTTGGTATCCAACTGGCTGGCCTTGGTACCGAGCTCTTGGTTTTCTTTATAAGGCTCGGTATTTTTGGCCTTGAGGTCGGTCACTTTGCTGGATTCGACCCCAAGCTTCATCTTCAGGTCCTCTATTTCTTCGGCGGTCCTTTTCATCCCTTATTGCTTATAGCTTTGGGATAGGATGTCCAAAGCCGCAGTCTTCTTGGCCGTGGCTCCATAATTTATACAGACCTGCAAAACGCAACTATGAGCCCTATAGGATATCGCACAAATGTTCACATATCTCAGGAGACAAGTTAAGAGTTCAGGAGTTTACCCGTTTAAGATGTGAAGCCAAAAAAGCTTCTTGCTTTGTCAGTTGTTCGATGCTTTGCCGCATCTGGTTGCTCGCCTTAATGATCTCCACGAAGAAGCCATGGGAGTCATTTACAATCTCGGTATAGGGCCTAACATCTTCAAGTTGAGGCCCTGATAAGTGAGGCTGATAGATGGGCCGAGCTAGGGGTGCCGGTCTTTCCTTGATATCCTTCAGGATGATCATCCTCTCCTTGGTTGAAGGGTCCAAAGGCCCCAGCAATTCATCCGGCTGGGTATTTTGGCTCCAAAGGTCGGATCTGTCAACGACTGAGGGGCCTTGGCATTTTTGGCCGCCTAGATTTACGAAGGAGTCGGCCTGTTCTTTTTTGGAGCGCGAGGAATCAACGCATCGGTAGAAGGATTGGTTCCTTTTTGGGTCAGATCAATAACAGCAGGCTGCCATTGGATCGGCCCTAAGGTCGTCGCCGCCTGGCAGCTTGATTTTCTCTTCCGACCGTAACCACTGAAGCCGCCTGCAAAGTCAAACATAAAGACATAAGGAAAACCAATCTAGAAGACATCAAGCACATAGGTAAAGTTCAAAGGCAGATTATTACTTTCTTTTTCAACATTGGGGGCTTTGCTTAGACCAGCCCAGACCAGAAGACCCTCGGAAGGATCTTTTGCTGAGTATTTCTGTGTATCCGTATAAGAATTTAATTTCTTATACTGAAACTGCACTATGGGGTCAGATGTAGCTCGGACTTGATCTGATGGCTCGGTGAATCCTATCCATCGGTAGGGAAGGCTAGCTTCTTCAGCCTTTACCATAAAAAATTGTGTTTTCCAGTTTTTTATCGTATCTGGGTTATCAGATATAAGGGTGGGTCCCTTCTTTTGGCTTTGCAAATGAACCCAACCTGGCCCATAAGGATATTGGCGAATAGTATAATACTGAAATAGTAAGTCTATAGAGGGTCGGATTTTAGCCCCGGAACATACACACAAAAAATCGATTAGAAATCTAAGGGAATTAGGAACAAACTGGCTAACGCCGATCTCCAGGTAATCACATAGCTCGGCAATAAAGGGTGGGATCGGGAACCTAAGCCCAAACCTAATGTGATGTTCATATACACTGACCCAACCATTAGTAGTACTATTTTTTCTTTCCTCGGGTGTCGGTAGTCGGATCGGAATAGCCTGGTCAAAATAATGGACCAATTTTAGGGATTCTAAGTCTAGTAGGGTTAGTTCCGAAGCTATTTCATCTGGGTAAAATCTATTAGAAGTGGTGGCCGTACTTACAATAGCTGCAGAATCTGATATAATTTCACAATTTTGAAAATTAGAGGATTTCACATTCAGATCTAAATCACTACTTAACAGAACACCAATAATCTACGAACATAGCACCAGAAAAATGGAATCATGCATAATGTTGGCCGGAAAACTAATCCTAACCAGCGGTTCAATTACAGTAAGTCACGACATTTTAAAATAACTAGGCAAAGAAAGAACTGACTAACCTGAAGTCGGGTTTTGAGAGGGCGCGGTAGTACCGGAGTTCCTTTCGTCAGCCATGTATTGGTTTAAGTCAGGGATGAAGGAGCGGCGGAGCCGATAAGGTCATGTAGAGCAGCGGCAGAATCGGCAACATAGCAAACAGTAGCAGCAAGCAAAAGGAGAGAAAGAGACAGGTCAAAGCTGTATAAAGGCGTGAAAACAAAATTGAAAGGGCCTTAGTGTTTTATTACTTTCGTTCAACCGACAGAAAATTCTGGAAGTGGAGGCAAAAAGAGCGCAACAGTTGGCAATAAAAGCCGTCTCGAGAATTGGATAAGCATGGGAAGTTGTATGGGATGCATCGAAAAGCGCTGAATGTGTCTTTTCACGTCCCATCTCAAGGCATCTGAAATTCAAATTCATTGGGTTGGATTGCAAAGGCACATGTTTCATAAGATATTTCCTTTAAGTCGGTCAGCTATTTATATTTTATTTTGGTCAAGTTATTATGCTTTATCTTTTGAAGTTATGATAGTCGATAGGTCGGTTTACCTTGGCGAAATTAATTTTACATTTTATGCTTGCTTGGGTCGGAAAAAGAAACTTTTAAGGTCGGAATAGGCATGGGTCGGTTTAATACACAGTGAATACCTAAGTCATGGCCTTAGTCATTCTCTGGGGGGCAGGTTGGAAAAGAAACTTTTAAGGTCAGAATAGGCATAAGTCGGTTGAATACATAGTGAATACCTAAGTCACGGCCTTAGTTATTCTCTGGGGGGCAGACAGGGTGAGTAAAAAAAAAAGTATCATGTTTTAGCTCAGTAAAACACAATACTAGGGGGGTTTGTTGGTGTGCATAAAACTAAGTCTTCATTGGGCTTGGCCCAATCGAAAAAGGAATACATAAACAGTAAGAAAGAAAAGACGCATAAAAGGTTCAAGCCCAAACTTAGGTCGGAAAACTCTCTAAAAACTGAGCCAAAGAAACATGCTTAAGTCGGTTGCTAGCTTAGGTCGGTCCTAAAGGATTCTCTTATTGACAACATAAAAATTGAGCTTGGAAAAGTTAGGTCGGAATAACGATAACATTTACATAATAGATAGAAATCATTAGAAGACCAGGAGCCTATTTTTGAATTCATGCAGGAAGTGCACAGAGCAATGATGGAAAAGGAGTCCAAAGTTAGGCCATGATAGGCAGGAGCATAAAAGTTATCATAAAAAGGAAAGAGCAGTTGGAAGTACCAATCATTATAGTGCAACAGACATGTCAAAGTATGGCTATAAATACTAAGTCATAAGACTAACTGAGGTACGCAATCTTCTCTACGCTTAAGCTTTCAGTGAATACTGTTTATCACTTTCATCCTTACTGACTTGATCGTCGGAGTTGAACAGGGGGGATAGCCCAGCTTGTTTCACTGTTTGTTTCCGATAATGGAACACTTTCCAGGCAAGATTCAAGCTATATATTCTCATCCATGCGGATCTGAGCTAAGGAAGCCTAGATCCGAGCTATGTTGCTGCTTGCTTCGGCCAATAATCCCTACATTGGGCCTGAATACTCGAGACTTCCATTGGGCCACCCGGAGCATCCAACACCGGACATTTTGCGTCACATCAGTAACGTTACTATCAAAAATTTAAAAAGTAACTTTGAAAAAAAGAAGAAGAAAGGAAAGCCAAGTTATGAAATTATATCTTAATGAAATCCGCACACCACAAACACACCTCTCGCACGATTGAAAACACGTATTTTTACTCGTCTTACTTAGTACCTTAGATAGCCTCCTCAAAATAAGTTGTTCCAATTGGTTTCAATGGTCTGATAAACTAATTGCGCATAAACTTGATTAATTTTTATTCGACAATTAGCTAGCCTCCTCGAAAAATTTGCTAGCTAGCTCAAAATTTGCTATTTCACATGGATTCAATGGTTTGTGATTTAATTACGGATAAAGTCGCTCAAATTGTAATGTAACGAGATAATAGTTTTTAATGTTAAAGACTGACTATCAAAATTATATTAAACGGTCTTTTATTTGGAAAGTGAAGAATGAAATATGTTCACATATGACACTAAAAGAAGAGAAAAATATAATAACATAAATGTACAAATAATTTCGAACCCATCATTTTGGAAATCATTGGAAAAAGGAGATATCTAACGACATCAAAACACCCGTTTGACTTGTAACATATCAAAGACTAGAAAGGACTAGTTATCTATACAATGTAATGATACTTTCAAAATTTAAAAGTAACTTATGAAAAAGAAGAAAGGAAACCTATGCTCGAACATTATATCTTAATGAAATCTGCATGCCACAAACACACCTCTCGCATGATTACAAACCTGTATTTTTATTCTTCTAACTCTATACCTTTGTTCTTTCTCTCTGCAACACCATTCTGTTGTAGAGTGTGCCTTGCTATCATTTGATGTTTGGTCCAATGATTTTCCAAAAAATTATCATACACTGTATACTCAGTGCCTCTATTAGTCCTCGGAATTTTAATGGGACGTCCACTCTGCTTCTCAATATAAGTCTTAAAATTCTTGAAAATAGCACATGCATTAGATTTAAATTTCAAAAAATAAACACAGGTCTTCCTACTAAAATCATCAATGAAAGTGATAAAATTTATGTTACCATCCCGAGAAGGAACATCAAGAGAACACAAGTCAGACTGAATCAACTCCAATGGCTGCTTTACCATCAAGACTTTACCTATTGGAAAATGATCCTGTGATTCTTGACCAAAATACACAACTCACATTGTCGAGCAGAAAAATCAAGTGATGGCAATCCAGAAACCACTTGATTCTTCACAATAAAATTCAAACCGCCGAAGTGAAAGTGGCGAAATCTCATATGCCATAACCAACTCTCATCACAGCCAGTGGTACTAAAGTAAGCTAAATTATAATAATTACGAGTGATGTAAAACAACTTGTTATTGTTCATGTCAACCTTTTCAATCATCCTCATTCGTTCATCACGAATTGTGCAAGTAATATGCTTAAAATTGATATTATAATTTTCTCTAGCAACTAATCAAGACACAACAAATGATGACTAAAATTAGGCACATAATAGACATCACCTATTGCACTGCTCTTCCAATTTTTTGAAATAATGGGAATACTACATTTCCCAACAACAGGTACAACATGATTATTTTTAAACCTCACTATGCTCCTGAACACTCATTAAGATAAAAAAAAATTTCTTTCTCTCACACATATGGTTACTACAGGCAGAATCAAAATACCATTTAGAACTTATTTTCCTTAGCAGCCCCAGCAGAAAACAAAATAGTTTCTTGAATATCATCACCACTTTCAGCTATTTGAGCATGCCTAGTATTATTATTACTATGAAGACTCCTACATTCTCTTTTAAAGTGGCCCATCTTTCCACAATTATAATATTTAACTATAGACTTATTATGATTTTACCCATTATTTTGAGCATCATTACTACCCTTTTGTTGGTATGATAAATTACTTCTACCACAACCTCTGCCTCTAAAGTTGCCTCGACCTCCATGATCTCTCAATTGGAATTATGACCTTGCTAATAGGCTTCACCATCCTTTGATTCTTTAGGCATATCCACCAAAGCCTTCAATGCTTCTTCCGTTGCATCCACTGATGGTCGATCAAAAGACATCTTATACGTTATCAATTCTCCTTCCAAATCAGCATAAGAAAAAATGGAAAGATTTTTAATGGCTTCAATAACTGTCTTCTTTGTGTTGAACTTGGAAGTCAATGTGCGAAGAACTTTTAGCACCATCTACTCTTTTGTTACTTTTATCACCATTGATTTTCATCTGACCAACTATTGATTTGACTCTATCCATGTAGTGTTGCACTTTTTCATTAGGGTTCAAGTGTGCAAACTCGAATTGTTTCCTTAACTCCTGCAGCCAAACTCTTCGAACGTCACTGTTTCCTCCATTGGAATTTGTCAACCTTTTCTAGAACTTCTTGGTTGTCTTTGCATCCATTCATTTTTCCGATATGCTTAATCTGACCTTCATAGTCAAATAAAAACGTGCATGCTTATTGTGAGATTGATTCTTCTCTAAGTTTTTACTTCCCTCACTTGTTGATTCTTCACCCTTCTTGCCTTCTTTAGGTTCTTCAAAATTTGGCCCAGTCATATGCCAGATTCCAATAAAGAACATTGGATAAAGAAGACATCTTGAACTACCAAAAAATAACACTGACTCTGATATTAGATGTGGGACCCAAAATTAAATCAGCCTACAAGCAATCGAACGGAAATAGCAACTGTCGAGAACAAAACAGCAACCGAAACAAACCTAGATCAAACGAAAGCTGAAAAGTAAAGTTGCTAATAAATTAACTTTATCTTGATGCAGAAACCAATTTAAACACCAAAGCTAATTTCAATTATGCACGCAAAACAAGGAAACATCTCATTTAAATTGAATTGATTAAAACTCAATGAAACCACAGCAACTCCAATACTTGGGTGGCAGAACTTCTGTTCACAAAGCCAAATTACTTTTTTCTAATATTTGTATTTTTCTTTGTGATTACAAAGGCAATTCAAGACATGTATTTATAGACGAACCTATTCCTCAATCTTACCATTAATCTGATTCATAACTATTTCTTAAAGTAACTGCGTTTTCTAAAACAAATACAAAACCAATCAGGTTACATATAGAAAACTTAAACTGAATAGGAAATAGAAATAAATAAGAAATTAATTTAATTATTCTACAAGGAAGCTATAGTTCTATCATTTTTGTTTAGTACTCCATTTGGGAACTTAAAAAGGCTAATGGAAAAAATTAAGATAGCTGAAAGAACATTTTTTGCCATAACAACTCTCCCCATTATTGATTAAGGATTAACCCTCCATGAATCTACACATCCTTGCAATTAGATTACCAAATAGCAGACTCTTTGGTTTACTAAAATCCAAATCAGCACCCAAAAATTTCCTAGAGAAGTGAGAATTCTGAGGACCTCTGATATTAACCTTCAGTGGAAGACGAGGTATTTGGACTTACCAGCACCGTTGATTTCCTAAAGCATCTTTGTCAGAGCAAAAATGGCTTCCGGCAAGCAATGGATGAAGATGATTGTTATACATTAATGAGATATATATTACTGGAGCCTGTCTATTGGCTTGGATTAGGGGTGATCAGAATGACCAGCTGGTAGGGGCGAGCCAGTTGATCGGTCCCGACCCAACCCTAAATTCCATTAGGTTCGGGCCAGTTAGGGCCAGAAAGGGTTAGCAAGGTCAAAGCCCCCTTTTTTTTTCTTTTTGTTTTTTTACTTTCTGTTGTGCTCCTATTTTTTTTTCCTCCCGTTCTTTATTCAAATTTTTTAAAATTTTTTTTTCTTTTTATTTCTTTCTATCTTCAGCCTAGATTTTTTTTTTAAGTTAGTAAAAAAATTTGAAATAATAATAACTTGCAAACAAAAAATATAATAATAACTTTACAAATATGTATAATTTGTACCTCAAAAATTATTCTTTCACGTATATTTTTCTTAAAATTATTTTTCAATGCATTTGGAAAAAAATTATTTATAAAAAGTTTTAAGATCTTAAAACAAATTTTTAAAAAAACATTTAAAAGGTGTTTTGACTAGTATCTAATAAAAAAATTTCTAAATTTCTAAGTTTTTTAATAATGCATGTAATTATTTAAAATTTATATTTTAATATATGCAAAATATAATAATAATTTATATTTTCTAATTAAATAATTAAAACTATTTTATTTATAATTCTAGAAAGTAGAAAATTTAAATTAAAGTTTAAAAGAATCAAGTTGGAAAGGGGGTGGTATTGGGGGATTTTTTTTTTTTTTTGTTGTAGATTTTTTGTTTTGTTTGGTGGGTGTGCATGGATGCTGGGGGGAATACGGGAATTGGCGGTGGGGTGGGGTGGGGTGGGGGTGACCTTTTATTTTTGGTTTGGGGGTTTGGATAGGGAATAGGGGTAGGGGTAGACATGACCACTGTTCCGGAACCGCCGGTTACGGTTTCAGAACCGTCGGTTCTGGTTCCATGAAAAGTGGAATTGGAACCTTAATCTTAGGGGAACGGTTCTAGGACAGTTCCGGAATCACTGGTTCCGTTTCTGTCACGGTTCCAATACCGTTCAAATTGAAGTAATTTTAATTCAATAATTAGTTTATATTTGTATATACTTTAATTTAATTTAATATTTACTTATATTAATAATATACTTAATGTAAATTATACCACGAGTTTATATATTATAATAATATATGTAGTATAAAATAATTATATTATATAATTACGTATTTTATAGAAAAATAAACATATAATATAATATTAATAATAAGAAAAGGGCAACACCTCAAAACCCCCTTGTGGTTTTTGAAAGCTACACATCACCCCGTGTACAAAAAAAAGCTATTCATCACCACCCCGTGCTTTTCGAAAGTGGAACATCACCCCTTGTACAAAAAAAAAAAGCTACTCATCACCCCTCTGTGCTTTTTTCGAACTCTGTAAAGTGACAGAAATGACCAATTTACCCTCACATTAACACTTAAAGTACCCAAATTACCAAAAAAAAAAGTTTCTTTAAAAAACCATCCACTTCTTCATCTTCCTTTTTCAAGTTGAAGAAGTGAATGATATCATATGTTCAGGATTTGGGTACTGAGGGTTAATGAAAAAAACTTCTTTTTTGGTAATTTGGGTACTTTGAGGGTTAATGTGAGGGTAAATCGGAGAAAGCCCGGGGAGGGGGGGGGGGGGTGATGAGTAGCTTTTCTTTGTACAGAAGGGTGATGTTCCACTTTCGAAAAGCACCGGGGGGGAGGGAGGGGGGTGGGTGGGTGGGTGATGAATAGCTTTTTTTTGTATGGGGGTGATATGTAGCTTTCGAAAACCACAGGGGGATTTTGAGGGGTTTGCCCATAAGAAAATTATAACAAATGAGAAAGTAACTGGAGTGGTTATTTAGCTTTTCTTAAGTTTCATTGTAAAGTTGAGGACATGAGTTCAAAACCTTTCTTCAACATATAAGTGTTATACACTTTTAGCATTTTAAGTAGGGAACCGCCGGTTCCCGGTTCTGGGCGGTTCCCAGTTCTTTCAAAGGTGGAACCAGAACCGGAAACTTCTTAGGCGGGTCCGATTTTTCGGTTCTGGAACCGTGGGCCACGGTTCTGGTTCCTAGTCCGAATCCGCGAGTCTGGTTCCTGGACAGTTCCTGTTCGAACCGCAACCATTGCCCTCCCTCGGGGAGTGGTGGGCTTTTGTTTTTGGGTTTTGGGGGAGGGGCATATGAGATATGGGTTGGGGGTGGTGCCCAAATTTTTTGTTTTTAATTTAATTTTTTTTTTCAATAATTTAAAACAAAAAAAAGGGGCCAATTAGGGTTGTGGCCAGGACCAAACCGAACTCGCGCATCTTTAGGGTCGCGTCCCTATTGGACCCGAACCGTTAGGGTCGGGCCGAATTTTCCATTTTGGGAAAGCCTAACTTGGATGCCAAGGGATAAAAAAAAAAAAAACCACCAGCCCAAAAACCGACCAAGCACATTAAGGGTTTTAAACCAATAAAACCCACCCACAAATATAATGGGCTTGGGAGGGTTTGGGCTAAGGGCCTGTTTGATAAAAATTAATGCTTATATCTAAATGCTTAATGCTGAATTGATTGAGCATTCAACTTCTTAATGCTGAAATATATTTTTCGAACCTCCAAATCATAATGCTTAATCACTCGATTTCGTTTGATATATATGTTGATCTTAATACTGAAATCTTGAAAATCTACCATTTTACCCTTACGTTGAATTTTTTGTATTTATGTATGCGAAATATCAAATTTTATAAAAAAACATAAAATTATGATTAAACATAAGAAAAAAAAAGAAAAGAAGAGAAAACACATTAAATTGATGATTAAAATACAAAAAATAAAAATTATCACAATTTATTAAAATTCTTGAAAATGAAAAATAAATTCACTATTGCAGTCTAAAAAAATTAATTTACAAAAAAAACTCGTATATAATTAATAAAATTACATAATTAATATAAAACATATCGTACGAATGAGATTTATAAAAACATGTAAATAATATAACTTATTAAATAAATTATTAATACCAAAATAAATAATAAAAATAAATCAAATTTAGTTGAAAGGAAAAAGTTTAAAATACTTGGTATGCTAATGAAGAAAAATAGTTTATTCAAAAATAAATATTTATAGTTAAATCAATATTAATAAAATAAAAAGGGTAATTTCGAAAATCAAAAATGAAATATTTAAAGAATTGTTACGTGGTCCATTAAAAGATAAGCAATAAGCTGACTTTATCCGCTTAATTATTTCTAAAGGAAATAACCAGTGCTTAAACGGTTAAGAGATTTGAATTTGAAATCCCAATTATCAATAGCAACCTAAGATGAATATAAGAGGGGGAGAGGGAGTGAATTAGGTTCATTGACCTTTTAAAAATTTCTTCTACAAAGAAGAGCAACTTTGAAAACTTATTTTCAAAGACAAGTGTAAAAACAGATTTTACAAAGTGAGGTGTGTGATTAATGATTTGCAAAACATGAAAGAAAATAAATAAACAAAGCAAGAACACACCAAATTTATAGTAGTTCGAATTCCCCTTGAATCCTACTCCACTCCCCAAGTTCTACAACTTGAGATTTTTAATCTAGTAAACACTTAAAGGAGGTTGTCAATCCCCTACAATTGCTTAAGATTAATCTCTTAATCTCAAGACTTTCCTATTACCTAATTTAACTCTAGACTAGGACTCCCTTGCTTAATCTAGCTCTAGATTAAAACTCCTTTGCCTAAGGCTAGCAACTGGATCTTTTCCCCTATCATTCCTCAAGGATTTGAGATCTTACTCAAGACTCCTCTTGCCTACACCAAAGGACTTTTGCTCAATCAACCTCTTGGCCAAGACTTTCTCCCCTTTGCCTAATTTAGCTCTAAAGTAGGACTCCTACCATTTGCCTAATCCAAACTCTTGGATAGGTCTTTAACCCCAATGCCCAACTTACCTCAAATTGGGACTTGTACAATTGCCCAAACTCAACCTCTTGAGCTGGGTCCCTCATTCTCTTCTTGCTCCCCCTTTCTTCTTGCCTAACTCTTTACTCAAGAGCTTAGGACTTTGCCTAATACAAGTTGCCTATACTCAAACTCTTGAGTTAGGACTTTTCTAGATGTGTTTACAAAGATGAAAAGCTCCACAAGGGAGTTTACAAATGACACAACAATTGGGCACAAAGGCCTCTTTCCAATCCTACCTTAACTAGCTAATTTGACAAACAAAACATTGAAATGAAGCTTGGGAATGTTTCTAAAGTGTAGGAGACTTGAAAGGGATGATTAACCATCTTTCTGCAGCTTGGGGGTACTTACAGAAGTGGTAAAATTGGCTGCCAACGGCTCTCTAACAGCTAGTTGAAATTTCAAGAAAAGCCTTGTTCGATTAGTATGATAAATCGGATGGAAACTCGCAGCTCTCACAAAGATGCCCTTTATATGTCTAACGGCTATATCGTCTGATTTCTGGTCCACGTTAGATGACAACTTCTACTTCAAAGGCCCGTCGACATATTGTTTCGAGGCTTCAATTTAGCTTTGAGTTTTGGAATAAATTCCAACCGAAGAGCTCAAAGGGTGTCATCTGCATGTCGAGGCTTGGGCTAGAAGGTTTCTGGGTTTAGCTATGATCTCGAAGGCCTGTCGAGATTCAACTTCGAAACTGTTCTTGAGTTTAGATCTTCGTGCGATTTTCTATCCGACTTGGGTGTCTGATCGGATACACTGTTCTTGTGCGATTTTCCTTCCGACTCGCGTGGATGCTCGGACATCTGTTAGTAAGCTTTTTCTGAAACCTCTTTTTCTTAATTTTCTGGACTGGCCACCATACGATTTTCTGCCCGACTCAGTCACTGACTTGGACACTCTATTTTGCTGCACTACTTCTACATTTTTCTATAAAAACTCTTCATGTGCAAAGCATTAAACAACATCATATATTTGTTAAGATTAAGATTAAGACCATAGGTCTAACAATGTCCCCTTTTTTATGATGACAAAACAAATATGTGATTTTATAGAGAAATATAAAGTAAGACATTTTAAGCACATATTTCTCTAACTTAAAAACTCCAAACATTTAAGATGACAAGGTAAAACAAATATGTGATTTAGAAATATAAAGTAAGACATTTTAAGCACATATTTCTCTAACTTAAAAACTCCAAACATTTAAGATAACAAGGTAAAACAATAAATCTTCTCCCCCTTTTTGTCATCATTTTATCCTTTAAGCATACAATGGAGTGTTCTTTCATGTGCCAAGCCATTTTTAACAAGTAAGCGCAATTTTAAGCCGAGCCACTTTTAGCATTTTTCTCCCCCTTAGTAAATGCACTCTAAAAGTCCATTCAAATTCTAAGCCTATGGGACTCTATGCTAATCTTAACATCTAATGTTTATGCTAGTTCTAATTTTTTCTCCCCCTAAATTCTAGCATACACATTTCAAAGAGCTTAACGAATCAAGTAACAAGCATACAAGCTTCATGCAATCAAAGAACAAGTTAAGCTATGAAAGTCAAAGGATTTTTATCCTTCCTAGAGAATGATTCTTCTTAAACACATGAGTTTTCAAGATTATTGAAATATGGCATCAACTCATGTTTAAACCAAGTGAAAAGTATGCAAGCAACTTCAAATGACCCTAATGATCAATATGTATGCATCTACCATCATAGAGGATGCATCATGTCAAAGTCAACTCATTAGTCAATCTTGCAAACTTTTCAACTTTTCATGAAATTTGCTTTTCTTAAGTTTAAAAGCTTCATTTCTTCATGCAAGCAAATTCCATTAGGCATATAAAGCATTTCAAGAATTCAAATATTCACTGTTCATGCATATTCTTGAAAGTCAAGCTTTTTTCTAAAGCAATGCCTATTTTCTTAAAACTTGTCAATTTTATCATGTAAGTCTCAATTAAGCACATGGGCAAGTTTTAATCAATATATGAAACATATTAAAGGAATGAAACATTTCAAATCATGCATATGTGCAAAGTCAACCTATCGGTCAACGATTTTCAAGTTTAAGCAAGTTAAGTTATGAATTTTGAAAGTTGCTATTTTTAAATTTCTGTCAAGCATTTTATCATCCAAGCAACTTCAAATATTCAAGTAGTTTATGCATAAAGATTCAAACAATCCAAAACATGCATATTTTCAAAGTCTACTTGGTCAAGCTTTTTCAATTTTAAGCATACAAAGCATACAATCATTGAAGTTTGCCATTTTGAATCATATTAATCTTAATTTTCTTATGTGAGCAACTTCAAATTATCAATAAGTTCATGCTTAAAATCTCAAGTAAGCTAAAGCATGTGTAAATTGAAAGTCAACCACTTGGTCAACCATTTTCAAATAATGCAAACATGCTTAATTCTATCTATCTTCAATCAAAAAGTTTTTAAATCTTTTAACATGCAAAAATTAAATATCAAAGGTGAAATAGATCCTAAAGCATCATTTTAACTTTAAAAGCATAGCAGTCTAGGATTCTATCACTCAATTCCTTGAGTCTTTTAACATCAAAATTGGTCTTAACATATTTCAAATATCAATCTAAGCACATTAGACCAATTTTCATCTTCTAAGCATGTAAAAGTCTAAAAGTCAACATAAAGTCAAACTTCTAGCCATTTTCCATTAAAGCTCATAAAGTCCTAAAGACTTTCATCAAAACATGCTTTCAATCAAAATGATTCGAGGATATGAAGTTAACATACAAGTCAACTTTCTCATTTAAGCATAACATGCATTCTCTATCACATATCCATCATTTTGAACTTTAAAACACACATGTTCATCATATTCAACTCAATTTGCATATAATCATCAAAACAATTATTGAGCAATCAAAATGAGTTAAGAGATGATACATGTTACCTCAAATGAGCATCCATGGGCTCATTACCATTCTTGAAGCCATTTTTGCAAATTTTGCATTTTTCACCATTTGGCTCCAATCAATCATCCTTGCTACGTTTCAAACTCTTCATTGAGATTTAGTCCACAAAGTAGCATCAAGGACCTACAAGGAAATCAAGCACAAGATTTTGGAACCCAACACTTATTGGGTCCTAGGGGTTAGCTTGCTCCTTTACTTTCCATACCTTTCTACCCTTTTTCACATTTTTTCTATCAAAGTATTTGGGTGAAAGATGACCTTGTCTACCACAATAGTCACACATAATAGGTGCATCTAATGAAGGAAATGTCATAACATTTCTTCTATATGCATATGGCACTCTATTATAATCAATTACACTGTGCCTCCTTAATGGCATATGAACACAATTATTCTTTCTAAAATGGGAAGCATTATGTATCCTAGATTCATTCTTTCCATCATAATATCTCCTAGGTTCATTTCTAAATGAACTATGCACATTCATATATCTAGGAGTATGATGAGATGCATGAGCATTTAACAAACAAATATCCCTCGTTGGGGCACATAAAGCAAAATTATGAATATGACAACAAACTTCACTATGCCTATGGGGAACATGCATTTTTCTAGGCATATAAAATGAAGAATCAATTAAATTCACATCATTTTTAATCTTAGAAGACTTCTTTTTCTTTTCATACAACCATGCATGATTAGTTTCTTTTTAGCTTCAATAGTTGGATAGGAAATTTAACATCACTATTTGATTAACAAAGGTAGTAGAAGTAGAAGGCATATCACAATTTTGGTTACTTTCATAACCTAAGCCATGTTTATCATTTCCTACCTTTTGTTTGCCTAACAAATTTTCTAAATTGTTTTTTCCGAAGGTCAATTTTTCAAGACTTGCACTCAAGTCTTCAAATTTCTTTTTCATGCATTCATACTCATTTTTCAACAAATCATATGAACTAGCCTTTTTATGCAATTTCTCATTTTCCTCTAAGGCATGCTCATAATACCCTTTCAAATTAATGTACTTTGCATCCTCATTCACTAGCAAAGTACTCATTTTATCTACTTTGATTTTTAACTCATCATTTTCATACTTCAAAGTAGACTTTTCTTCTTTTAATGATGCCACATGAATTTCTAAAGAGTTGATTTTCTTTTCATGCATAACATTCATTTTCATGGCATTCATACATTTTTCATGCATCAAAGTGACAAACTTGCATATTTTAGCATTATTAGCATTATCATTGTCACTATCACTTTCATGCATACCACATGAAGAATATTGGGAAGAATTTGTTACCTCTTATAGCTCATTCCCAACTAAGAATCTTCTTATGGTTTCCTTCTCTTCCTCACTTGAGGAATCATCCCAAGTCTTAGCTAACTTGGTCACCTTCTTGGTGGCTTTCTTACCTTTAGCCATTTTGTGCAAATTTGGAAAAATAAAGTACAAATAGTCAAGCAAGCAAATAAGTCACTAAAAATCACAAAGGTTGCAAAAATGATCTTTAACTCAAAGGTTGTTAAACCTAAAAGTTAGAGCACTAGCTCTGATACCAATTGAAATCCCAATTATCAATAGCAACCTAAGATGAACCTAAGAGGGGGAGGGGGTGAATTAGGTTCATTGACCTTTTAAAAATTTCTTCTTCAAAGAAGAGCAACTTTGAAAAACCATTTTCAAAGACAAGTGTAAAAATAGTTTTTACAAAGTGACGTGTGTGATTAATGATTTGCAAAACATGAAAGCAAATAAATAAACAAAGCAAGAACACACTAATTTATAGTGGTTCAAATTCCCCTTGAATCCTACTCCACTCCCCAAGTTCTACAACTTGAGATTTCTAATCAACTAGGAAACACTTAAAGGAGTGTTTCAATCCCTTACAATTGCTTAAGATTAATCTCTTAATCTCAAGACTTTCCTATTGCCTAATCTAACTCTAGACTAGGACTCCCTTGCTTAATCTAGCTCTAGATTAAGACTCATTTGCCTAAGGCTAGCAATTGAATGTTTCCCTTATCCTTCCTCAAGGGTTTGAGGTCTTACTTAAGACTCCTCTTGCCTACACCAAAGGACTTTTGCTCAATCAACTTCTTGATCAAGACTTTCTCCCTTTTGGCTAATTTAGCTCTAAACTAGGACTTCTACCCTTTGCCTAATCTAAACTCTTGGATAGGTCTTTAACCCCAATGCCCAACTTACCTCAAATTGGGACTTGTACAATTGCCCAAACTCAACCTTTTGAGTTGGGTCTCTCCTTCTCTTCTTGCCCCTTTTTTCTTGCCTAACTCTTTACTCAAGAGCTTAGGACTTTGCCTAATACAAGTTTCCTACACTCAAACTCTTGAGTTAGGACTTTTCTAGATGTGTTTACAAAGTTGAAAAGCTCCACAGGGGATTTTACAAATGACACAACAATTGGGCACAAAGGCCTCTTTCCAATCCTACCTTAACTAGCTAATTTGACATACAAAACATTGAAATGAAGCTTGGGAATGTTTCTAAAGTGTAGGAGACTTGAAAGGGATGATTAACCATCTTTCTGCAGCTTGGGGGTACTTATAGAAGTGGTAAAATTGGCTCCCAACGGCTCTCTAACGGCTAGTTGAAATTTCAGGAAAAGCCTTGTTCGATTAGTATGATAAATCGGATGGAAACTCGTAGCTCTCACAAAGATGCCCTTTATATGTCTAACGGCTATATCGTCTGATTTCTGGTCCACGTTAGATGATAAATTGGATGCCCAGCTTTGACTTTGAAGGCCCGTCGACATCCGGTTTATAGGCTTCAATTTAGCTTTGAGTTTTGGAATAAATTCTAACCCGAGAGCTCAAAGGGTGTCATCTGCATGTCGAGGCTTGGGCTCAAAGGTTTCTGGGTTTAGCATCGATCTCAAAGGCCTGTCAAGACTCGACTTCAAAACTGTTCTTTAGTTTAGATCTTCATGCGATTTTCTATCCGACTCGGGTGTCTGATCGGATACACTGTTCTTGTGCAATTTTCCTTCCAAAGTGGGTGGATGCTTGGACATCTGCCAGTAAGCTTTTTCTGAAACTTCTTTTTCTTAATTTTCTGGACTGGCCACCATGCGAGTTTCTGTCCGACTCGGTCACTGACTCGGACTCTCTATTTTACTGCACTTGTTCTACATTTTTCTATAAAAACTCTTCATGTGCAAAGCATTAAACAACATTATATATTTGTTAACTCATCAGCAAAACTTAAGGTTAAGACCATAGGTCTAACAGAATTTTCGTTAACAAACACATTAAAGGTCATTATTGATTAATTCAATAATTTTAAGAAAGCATTAAGTGGTGTTATTAAACAGACCCTAAATATGCAATGGATGAATTTATGATAACCTATTAGGTACCCTGAACCCGCCTAAATGGGCATTCATAGGGTAACCCAATGGGTACCTGATGAAATGGTTCTAACTACCCATTCCCAACACGGAAATCTCTCCCATTTTCGCCTTCATCGCCATCGTCTCCAATGCGGAAATATCTCCCATCGCCATCATCTCTAACGCCTCCCAGCACAACAATGCGGAGATATCTCCCATCTTCGTCTTTAACACCTCCTAGCACAACAATGCAAAAATCTCTCCCATCGTCTCCAACTCCTATATCACCATCATCTCCAACACCATCGCCTTCATCGTCATCGTCGTCAGAGTAAATACAAGAAAACAAGTGGGTGTTTGATGAAGGATAGACACATGAAGAAGGCATCGGCGGTGGTGCCCCCATCGCCATCATCGGAAGAGGGAAAGCAAGAAATACAACCATGGGTACTGGTGCAAATTTGGTGCCGGTTGCAAGTGGCGGCTGTATCGTTTCATCTCCATTTCTGTTTAATATGGCTGAATTTGTAAATTTTTTGAGTTTTTTTACCATTATTTTCTTTACGAATTTGGTGGATTTTTGTTGTAGCCTACTGCTGATTTCGTTTCTACAATAATGGTGATCTGATGGGTTACGGGGTGTTGCTGCGGTGACTGTGGTTGTTGTGGATTGACTGTGCTGGTGGTGATGGATGGTTATGGTTAATGGTGGTGGTAGTGATATATAGAGGGGTTTTTTTTTTTCCAGATTTGGTGGTGAGGAAGCCGACAGTGTTAGTGGTGGTCAGCGGCGCCAATTTTCGGCGGTGGTTGTCAACGATGACGAGTGTGGTGGTGGTGATGATGAATGTAAAAATAGGGAAACAAATCATAAATTATGTATACCTATGGGTATCCATGGGTACCCATTACCCATTTAAACTAAAATCATTAATTAAATGGGTATGGGTTAGTATTACCCTTTAATTTAATACCCGCCCGTTTGATACCCTGCCCTGATGTTTCTTTGCCTCAACCTCGATGGCCTCACATAATTGTTGTTGACATAATATGAAGAGATATGGCGATAACAAACATTCTTGGCACAGCCCCCCGTATAGGCTGGAAATAATTTGGCTATCACCCATTAAAGCATATCGACAAAGATATTGATGAAACACATTGCATCGCTGCGTTGACTATGTTTAGGGGAAAGCATAAGAAAACCTTATCCAAAAATATCCATGATAACCTATCATAAACTTTGTTGATGTCGAGCTTGATGGCAACATCACCCAATGAACCTCTCTTTTTTTTTTCTTTTTTTTTTTTTTATGTATGATGTATTTCACTAGTTCATGGGCAATAAGGAAGGATTTACCAATATACCTCCCTTGAATGAAACCGAGCTGAGTGTCAAAGGTCACCATTGGCATCACCAGTCGTTACCTGTTTGCTAAAACTTTGGCTACAATCTTGTATTTAGCATTGCACAAACTTATAGGTCTATAATCTTTGGCCCTTTTGGGTGATCTAGTCTTTGGAATAAAAATTAACCTGGTTCCATTCCAATCTGAAGGTAAATTCCCTATTTTAGTTAAAAATCGACCGGCATACCATCAGGACATAGAGCCTTAAATGCCTGAACCACTTCATTTTCTATAAAAGGTTTACTTGACACAAAACTTTCTCCTCTGAAACCTTTCTTAATGTTAATTCTACATATTGGTCAAGAGTCTGACTTATTTCTGAGAGAAATTATTCCATGCAACTAATGTATATAAATCAGCAATATGTCCTGGTACATCCATTCAATAAAAATTTTACTCATCAACAATATTTCCATGTTTGAATTTTAGTAGATGGAAATTACTAGTTTATATCCTAAAAATTAGCCGAATATACCATCCCTATAAAACCTATCCTAAAAATTAGCCTACTCGCAAGTCAAATAATCTCACTACCATCGTCTTCCCCCGAACCTTCTCCACCACCACCATTACCACCTCCAAACTCATGTCCCCCCCCCCCCCACCCCCCACCTCCATTTTGGCCCCCCAACCCCATGTTAAGTGAAGTAACTCAGCAAATAATTACGGCATGCATGCCAGGTGACTTGGTTTTAGGGTCAATTGTTTGGTAAATGTATAATTTATGCCCTTACTAGGAATTATAAAAGTTTTACACCCATTTTAAGGATTTTGATTCCTACAGCACTCTTAAAAGGAATTTTCCCAAATTAAAATAGCCACAGACCTTAACCTCAGCAATCGGTGTTGCCCTATTGCTTGAGCATAAAATCAAACTCCAAAAACCTATTTTCCTCGCACTTCGTTCTTCCCTTCCTCAGTCCAAAATAGCACCCCTGTACAAAACCGCACCACAGCCCAGACCACATAGTCGGAAGGCAACGCAATTGCATGCCTTTTATAGAACAGAACATCTTATACCTTAGGAGAATTTTATTGTCTGAGATGACAAAATTTTACTCTAACAGAACAGTTAGTGCAACAACATGTCAGACAATGATTTTTTTGTTTTTGTTATAAAATTAAAAATTCAATAAATTGTACTAGCAGTATTAGATCATCTTTCTATTCTTGAACATCACTCTCGCACACAATGACACAGGAGAACACAAAGAAAGAAGAAAATAAGAACCACCACACAATCACTATCCTTAATAAGTGAAGTAGTCAGCAGCAAAGTATTTAGAAGTTAAAACCAATTATTAGCATCAAAAGGGGACTAAATGCACCTCTAAATGTATCATTTCTTTACACTTGTTATAATAAATAGGACTTCAAAAAAACTAATGAAAAAAGAAAAGAAAAATAAGGACACTAGACATATTTCCCAGTATCAAAATTAATTCAAATATGGAGAGTTCTAAAATTAACCTGGTTGGAAACCATAACTCTAATTAATCTTGAATAACTTGAAAACAAAATTTCGCAAATCTACTAGAGTTTATTCCATAATATTTTAATCTGTAACAGATCAGTACAGAACCAAAAGATCCCAACCAAGTAGCATAATAAAGAATGCTGGGCTGCTGGTTTGCACTTGGATTAAAGAAACCCATAGCCAGTAGACACGAGGTGATTGGTTTGGTATTTACTTGGCCAAATCTTCTTTTATATTGTTATTTATTTGGAAATATCATCATCATGCATAAAAACTCTTGTGCGCAGAAAGGAGAGGAATAGAAAATAGAGTTTGTATCACAATGTTGAAGTGTATCAATTTTGAAAACGATGTTGTTTTACCCAAAGCGTATTACAGGAGCATGTGCAGAGGAAGTTTCTTCTGAGCAAGTTGTACCTGATAACAAAGGAAACCTAAGATCTAAAACACTTGTGAACAAAGGGGTAGGCCTTAATTATCAAGAGATGAAGTGCATACATAGGGCAAATACAAGTAAACCCTCCAATCAGAATCGAAATCTTCAAGACCCCTTTCAATCAACTGAATACCCAACATATGAATTTAACAGCAAAACAAAACAAAAACAAAGAAAACTGTTAAGTTACTGAAGTTTCACTGCAGGAATAAGTTTCAACTTACTGAATCTTTGACTTAGCCTTTTTAGTTAGTTGTTTGTTTATTGAATTAGTCTTTTATTCTATCTTAATCTTCTGAGATATTTAGGAGATTTTTATGATTTCTTGTTGCTTGTAATCTATTTAAGCTGATAGCTGCTACATAATGAAATACATCTGAGAGATAAAGCTTCCTGAATTTTGCTTAGTGTCTTTTCAGCTCTATTTTTGTTAACACTGGTATCAGAGCCCTCTTGATTTTAAGGGTCTGTGTGAGGAAGTGTTTTATAGTCCAGAAAATTCCAACATCATGCCTAGTAATTTTCTTGCTAATCCTCCATATTTCAGTGGCCAAAATTATCAAATTTGGGCTATAAAAATGAAGACCTTCCTTGAAGCTAGTGACCTTTGGGAAATGGTCATCACTAATCAAGTACAGCTTCCTGAAGATCCCTCTATTGCTCAGTTGAGGGAGCATAGAGCTGAAAAAAATAAAAGAAGCAAAGCTTTGACCTGCATTCATACTGCAGTCTCAGATGAGGTATTCACAAGAATCATGACTTATGAGACTCCGAAAAAGAGCTGGGATACTTTGAAACATGCGTTCTAGGGCAATGACAGAACTCGTCAAATGCAGGTATTGAACTTGAGGCGACAGTTTAAGCTACTGAGGATGAAAGAAAGTGAAAACATTCAAGAGTATTGGAATAGACTCTTGAATGTAGTCAACAAAATCAGGTTGATTGGTGAAGAACTCTCAGATCAGATGGTGGTGCAAAAGGTTCTTGTCAGTCTCCCTGAAAGATATGAGGCAAAGATATCTTCTCTTGAAGATTCAAAGGGTCTTTCTCAAATTACCTTGGAGGAGTTGGGGAATACGCTGCAAGCCCAAGAGCAAAGAAGAGCTATATGCAAGGAGGAGGAAGTTGTTGAAGGTGCTTTGCAAGCAAAAGACAAAGGTCCAACTCAACAAGGTAACAAAGGAAGAATGCAGTGGAACAACATAAGGAAAGAAGGTGACAACACTTCACATGATGGGAGTTATTCTATCTGCTAACATTGCAACAGGACCAGTCATTCACCTTTAAATTGCTGGTTCATAAATGCTGAGTGCAGATTTTGCAAGAAGAAAGGTCACATTGAAAGGGCATGCAAAACCAAGCAAGGAAACCTTCAAGTTCAAGCAGCAGAACAACAACCAAAAGAACAACTCTTTATTGTATCTTGTTTTGCAGGAAACACTACTGGTGATGTTAGTTGACAGCGGTTGTACTCATCACATGACAAATGATGAGTTAATCTTCAAAGAACTTGACAAGACATACACTTCCAAGGTGAGAATTGGAAATGGAGATTTCATTGATGTGAACGGCAAAGGTAATGTTGCTATCAAATCTGATTCAGGAGTAAAGATTATTTCTGATGTCTTGTTAGTTCTTGAAATTGATCAAAACTTGCTAAGTGTTGGGCAATTGGTTGAGAAGAATTTTTCTGTTTTGTTCAAAAACAAAGTTTGCAAAATTTATGATCCAAGTGGAAATGAGCTTTTTTCTATAAAGATGAAAGAGAAAAGTTTTTCTTTGAAGTGGATTCAGACTGGTCTTTCAGCTTTGGTTGATGAAACCGAACTATGGCATAAAATGTTGGGTCATTTCAATTACTCAGCACTTAATGACATACATAAGACTGGACTGGTGCAAGGTTTACCATTTGTTAGGGATGAAAAGGGAGTTTGCAAAGTATGTCAGTTGGGGAATCAATCAAGGGCACCATTCCCTCAACATGCAACTTGGAGAGCAGTAGAAAAGCTTCAGCTGATTCACACAGATGTTTGTGGTCCAATGAGGACTTCCTCCTTGAATGGTAGCAGGTATTATGTGATTTTCATTGATGATTTCAGCAAGATGTGTTGGGTATATTTTATGGCTCAGAAATCAGAAGTTGCTAATGTTTTCTGGAAGTTTAAAGCTTAGATAGAAAATCAATCTGGACAAACAATCAAAGTTGTCCAATCTGATAATGGAACTGAATATACTTCTAATCAGTTTAACAAGTTTTGTCAGGATGTAGGGATTGAGCATCAATTGACAGCAGTGTACACCCCACAGCAGAATAGGGTAAGTGAGAGGAAGAATAGAACCATAATGGACATATCTAGGTGTTTGTTGTTTGCAAAAAATATGCCTAAGACCTTTTGGGCTGAAGCTATAAATACTGTAGTGTTTCTTCTAAACAGGTTGCCTACGAAGTCTGTTGAAAACAAAATGCCATTTGAGGCTTGGTTGGTTGCAAGCCTTCAATTCATAATTTGAGGTTTTTGGCTGTGTATGTTACACAAATGTTCCTAACATGAAAAGAGGAAAGCTTGATGAAAAGGCTGAAATTGGTATTCTTGTTGGCTACAATAATATCATAAAAGGGTACAGGGTATTTCACCTTTTACTAACAAGGTGATTGTGAGCAGAGACATTAAGTTTGACGAAAGTGCAACATGGGATTGGAGCAAAAATGAAGTGCAGAATTCTGTAGGGAATGGTCTTACACCTAAGACAGTTGAGGAGGAGATGGATGAGGAATCTTTTGATGATTTTCCAATGAGAGGTACAAGAGATCACTCTCTGAAATCTATCAAAAATGTAATATTGCTGTATTTGAGCCTACAGGATTTGAAGAAGCTGTACAGGATTTGAAATGGCTTGAAGCTATGGAGGAGGAGCTAAAGATGATTGAAAAGAATCAAACTTGGGTGCTGGTTGATAGACCAACATACAAAAATCCCATTGGAGTCAAATGGCTTTTCAGGACCAAACTCAATGCGGCTCTATCAACAAACACGAAGCAAGGCTGGTGGTAAAAGGTTATGCTCAACAATTTGGAGTGGACTTTTCAGAGACATTTGCTCCTGTTGCAAGGTTCGACACCATTAGAATGGTTTTAGCACTTGCAGCCCAGGAGGAGTGGAAAATTTATTAGCTTGATGTGAAGTCAGCCTTCCTAAATGGCTTTTTGGAGGAAGAGATCTTTGTTGAACAGCCAGAAGGGTTTGCTGTGAAGGGAAAAGAAAACAAGGTGTAGCTACTTAAGAAGGCTCTGTATGGCCTTAAGCAAGCTCCAAGAGCTTGGTACAGTAAGATTGATGATTATCTTCTCCACATTGGCTTCAACAAGAGTTTGAGTGAAGTAACACTTTATGTGAAGTCCCTTGATGCTGATTTGATTATTGTTTCACTGTATGTTGATTACTTGCTTGTTACAGGTAGCAATTCGATGTTGATTGATCAATTCAAAAATCAAATGAAACAGATTTTTGAAATGATCGATCTGGGAGAGATGTCCTATTTCCTTGGCATGGAGATCATTCAATCTGAGCAAGCAATCTTTATAAGTCAGCACAAGTATGCCAAAGAAGTGTTGAAGAAGTTTAACATGCAGTCTTGTAAATCCATTGCCACACCTCTGATGGAAAATGAAAGATTAAGCAAGGAAGATGGAGCTGAAAAGGTTGATGAAAGACTTTACAGTAGTCTTATTGGTTGTCTTTTGTATCTTACTGCATCAAGGCCAAATATTATGTATGCAGTGGGCTTACTTTCTAGATTCATGCATTGTGCAAGTGATATGCATTTTAAAGCTGCAAAAAGGGTCCTAAGATATGTGAAAGGTACTGCAGATTTTGGAGTTCTTTTCAAGAAATTTGAAATGATGGAACTTCATGGTTTTGCTGATAGTGATTGGGCAGGATGTTATGACGATATGAGAAGCACTTCAGGTTATTTGTTGATCAATTTTATGATAATGCAGCTAACAAAGGAGCTAAATGAGCTAGAAGGGAACGCAAACATTGCCAACATTGACAGTGAATGGATATCTGTGATACATAGCTTGGAGAGCTAAAATGAAGTTCTGGCAGCAAACAAACCAAGATCTCCCTACTCAAGGCAACAGCACTACAAACAAACTTTTACTTCCTAATTCCTTCAACAAGCCAAAAGACTACTTTCTTCTCCTCTTTTTGGCAACCACGTATGTATATCAACAAAGAATTTCAGAATTTTTTTCCTGAACCTGCTCTGTGAGGTGAACCTATCCATTTGCATTGTCAAAACTGAAAGGGTGTCAAAACTTGGCAGATTACTTGTGCTGATGATTCCAACATACCAAGTAGCTAATAGATGGAGCGGTTAGATGGCATATAATGGATCAGGCATTGGTCGATACAATGAACCGAGATCACTGACAGAAGTTTTAGAAGCTCTATGAAATTAAATCATGTAGGAGCTGTTAAACCATCCACTTTCATCATGCAATGGTACTTTGATGGTGTAATAGCACCTGCCTTTGTACATAAATCCACGATGGCAGGAGCATGACCATAATAGCTCCGACCTTCATCCTTAAGCACTGGAGGATCTTGACGACGTCGGCACCATACTATCTTAGGACAAACCAAATCATCCACCTTTGCCTTCCTCCAAAAGTGTTTCCCACGGCAGCTTTCATATTTGAAAAACCCCACAAAGGCGAGCCCTGCGACCTGATGGACCAGCATGAACTTCAGAACAGTGCTCACAGACTTTAGTAGGATAGACCAACAGCAATTTCTCTACGTCAGATCTTAATTTCTCCCATGCCTTGAGAGTCCTAATTGCTAAATGCATGATAGCATCAGCGGATAATAATTCTGCTTCAACAGCAGCCTCACCAACATCCACACTACAACTATCAAAGCATTGCATTTCATCACTCCCAAAAGCTCCTGCTTGCCAGCATAGCTCTACAACAGCCGGGATCCGATCAAAATCAAATCTTTGATCATGTTCAATCACCTTCTGAAACATCTTGTGCAGATGAAATGTTTCTACTGGAACTAATATGTCCTTCACGCCCCCATTAATCCACTCGTGAACATGAGTCTTCGGGCGACACCTAAAACCACCACAAGTTCGAATCAAATGACTACTCTCTCCAATATACACTTCTGAGCAGTACCTGCAAAGAAGGGGGGAAAAAGGATAAAATTTATTCAGCCTTCTTCAATGAAAGTGCAATGGCAAATAGGTGTTTCAATTCTTTCATGTAGCCAAGAATCTAATGAACTGAAATATAAGTGATATTTATCCATAACTTGCTCCTCATACTCGCAACAATCATCAACCAAAACAATGACAGGCTTTTGCACAATTTAAAAATTAAACAAGTACTTCAACTCTATTCCACCAAACAATAGTATAAGAAACACAATACTAAACCACAAATCTTTTCAACATGTATATTTGCAAATAGTGGTACAAGAGTTGAGTATGAAAAAATGTGGGTTTAGGATAAAAATTACTTGCATGCCCAAATGGGAAAGCGTTGGAGAAGCGTGGAAACGCCTTGGTAAAGGGTAGTTACGAGCCTTGAGGACCTCTCTGGCAACAGGAACCATATCTTTGACTGGATAGTCTTTGGCCCGATTTTCAATTCTCCTCAGAATCATCGGCCTTGTCTTCTTGAAATCAATCCCTTTCGATGATGTGGAGCTATAAAATCTGCAGCACCCAATAATGCTATCCCGTAATATCATCTTCCGAGAGTTCCAAAGCTGGATGGCTCTCCAACCCATCGCTGATTCTTGTGCCTTTATCAGAAGCTCATGATTTTAAGACTGTGCACGATGTATCACAACCGTGGACGGTGGAGACAGCGGTTAGAGAGAGAAGTGCAGACGACGGAGATGGTGGTTAGTCGGAGAAGGAAGCAGCTGACAGAGGAGCGAGAGCGAGTCTGTCTAGCAACGGGACGGTGGTGAGAACGGGAGATTTTTAATTGTGTAAATTGTATTACCCCCCGTTCACGTGCCAGCTTATATAGTTCCACATGGCCGAACCGGAAGCATTACCGCCAGGCTTGAAGCTAAGGCTCACTCAAACATAAGTGCAATTGCGGAAGCATTTCATCCATCATTGTTTAACTCCGAGGTCCGGTAACTAGTTCCTTCAAATCTCCAACACCTGAAAAATATTTTTCAGAAAAATAACGTATGCTAATAAAGCCTAGTGAGTTCCTCGATTTTATAAAAATATTTTGGAAGTATTTGTGGGGTTCCGAAAATAACACATCATGTAAATAATGTAGTTCACTTGAAAGTATCCATAAATAATTCATGAACTCATAATAGCAAAGAGAATTTAACATTTTCTAAAATAACGGAAAGTAATGAAATTGACACTTTTAAACACAAGTAGCAATTCAATGTTGGTTACTGAAGAACTTTTAAACATGCAATCGAGTAATAATTCTTGCAAGTAAAGATTTGGTAGGGTTCAAAACAGATCCTTTTAAACATAAGGAGTTGGGAATTTCACAAATCACATGGAGATTAAAATTCTTTGCTTCTAAAGCACGAAAAATAGATCCCTCAAAAAAAACAAGTATTTTTATGAGGACAAAAGAACTTAATTATCAAGGATTTTGCTGAAATATAGAAGTCAGTGAGAAGTAATAAAACATTACAATGATAAGTGAAAAATCGCAATTCATAGTCGATAGAAGATTTTCATATCATAGCAGATCACATATCATTTAGCAAATGTCATACTGGCGGATCATTTCATAAAAAATCACATAATGTGATTATCATACAGAGTCAAATCAGATAGCATTGAATAGAGGCCGTGAAGGCAATTTATGAAGGTTGTATCAATACAATTCAATCAGAAAGAAGGTCATTGCTGGTGATTTAGTGACTAACGACATTGGTGGCCGAATTAACAATCCGTAACCAAACATCGCTAATACACAATAACAAGGTATTGGCAGTAAGGCATATCAATACAGGTGTACTACTGGCAAACCAGACAATACTAATATGCCGGAGACAAGGTACTGACAGCATAGGTATATCGATACAGGTGTACTACTGGTGGACCGTCGTTGCGGTAAACAGGAACCTAGTAGTTCTGATATACCATCAAAATGGTACTACTGGCGGGCTATGAAAATGGTAAACAGTGGCCAAGCAGTACGGATATATTGATACAGGTGTACTACTGGTGAGTCGTCAAAGCGGTAAAAAGTAACCAAGTAGTACTGGTAAACCCAAAACCAAGCAAGTCCGGTGAAACATTAATAGTAGATAAAATTATCTAACATTTCGTGGAATCGATAGTTGATGGGATTGCATTCAAAATGGAGCTCATAATGGATCAAGAATTATGAAATGGAATTTGTTAAAACGTTGGAGCAAGAGTGATGAGTTTAAAAATCACTTGGAGGAACATTCAGATATCAATTTTTACAGCAAAAGTGTTTCTCTTCAAATCGGATAGCAGAAGTGTAAAGTGGAATTGGATAGTAAGGCTCATTTAGAGTTTTCATAGCAGAAGCAATAAATCAAGAATAATAGACATCTCATAATTATAATTGTATAAAAATGAGAATTTGATTTTGAGGACCAATTAGGTGGTTTATGGTTTCACTTCGTAGGATTGACTCTTTCTTTTCAAAGCAAAAGTGAGTGATTAAATTCATTCATTGAGCAATTGATATAAAGATACAAGACACGAATACATTTATGGGATGACGAATACTTTATGAAGTCTACAGTTTATAGTTCAAACAAAAATCGAGGATTAGAACAATCAAGTATAATTGGAATAAACATTCATATAATTCCAGTAATGAGTTCAGGTATAGATAGCAAAATATTTCATACGAAACAAGATTGAAATCATATACAGCATTTCACAAGTCAATTGCACAAGTTTCAGATGTAAAATAACTTGTAGATGAAAATAAGGAGGAAAACCCACACTAAACATTTATATATATCACGTGTAAACATTTTCACAAAGTTCATACATAGCATTTCATATAATACTCTTCCTAAAATCAAGTTATAAAATAATTTATAGCAAAAGTAGTGAGGAACTCACCTAGAACCATGTACTCTCTTTAATTAAAATTATCTGTAAAACCATTAAATCACTTTGTTAGTCTTAAGGTGCAACATATACGGTAGCTAATCTTAAAAGATGCCTAATAAGATTTTATATCAAACTAATATTCTGTTAAAAACTACCTACTAAACCTCTCTTTCAAAGAACATGATCCAAGAGGGACCCAACATCATTCTCTTGATGTCTAACCAAGAAAAATTCACTCCTCTCGTCGAACTACTTGTTTCCAGCAGATCTGTTAATTACTTATGGGGCATGTTATTTGCAGGTACCATTTTACTAAATACAGGACACTTTTTAAAATTTTAAATGGTGAAATGACATAAATACCCTTGGTAATAACCGGTGAAAAAAAATTTACCTACCCACAACTCTACCCATCTTCTCCGTTTCTCCTACATTCCTCCATTTCTCCATTCCTCCAATTCTCCATTTCTAACATTCATACATTCCTCCTACATCCATACATTCATTGAAGATCCATTTCTTCTCCATTTCTTGAGTTTCATGGCAGAAAATAAAAATGAAGATCCATATTACACGGTACGTATGAAATTACAATTTGTATGGATTAAAGGTAGCACATTTTTCATGGTTTTGCGTCACTGGGTGCGAATCTCCCACGGCGGGCGATTGTATCGGAAACAATCGCCCAGTATAGGCGATTGTTTCCGATACAATCGCCCAAGGCCACCGATTTTTGTGGAAAAAAACGCCCCACACTGGCAATTTTTTCCAATAAAATCGCCAGTGTGGGGCGTGTTTTTAGTAAAAAAACGCCACTGGTAGGCGATTGTTTTTAAAAAAATAGGTGGCCTTTGGCCTTTTTTTCCAAAACACGCGCCCCTCTCAGGCGATTTTTCTGGAAAAACTCGCCCACCCTGGGCGTGTTTCTCCAATACATTCGCCAGGGAGAGGCGATTGTATTGGAAAAACACGCCCCGAGGAGGCGATTTTCGCCCTGAAATGTCCTTTTCTCCGTTTTTTACACCGATTGAGGGAATTTCTAATATCATATTGGTTTGCTTGACAGGCTCCGCACGGTTTGGATGAGGGAAACTGTCTAGATTACACGGAAGCATTTACGACTGAGGAAGAGTTCACTACTCGAGCTGAGTTGATTGGTTGGGTTGAAGTCAGAGCTGCCGAGCATAGGTTTGATACGAAAATTACCTCTTCTAAAAAGTGGAAGGGGCCTCTCAAAGGGAGAAGAGGGAGAGTTGACATTTGTTGTGATAGATCGGGGGAAGTTAGAAGCAAAGCACCCCCAGTCGAAGGGAAAATATCACGTAACAACACTAGTAGCAAGCTGACTGGTTGTCCCTTTAAAGTATCAGGGAAAGAAATTAGTGGGGGTATCTGGAAGCTGCGTGTCATTAAAGGGCACCACAATCATGAATTACCCATGGTTAGAAACTGGCATCATAAGCAGTCCCAGTTGAATGACGAGGAAAAGGAGAAAATTGTAGAAATGATGAAGATAAATGTGGCTCCAAAGCAGATGCTGTCAAAATTGCGATATGACAATGCGACTAATATCACACGTATCAGGCAGGTTTACAATGAAACGGAAAGGGTTAGAAGAGAAGAGAGGGGAGATTTAAGTCCTATACAGTATTTCTTGAAACTAATGCAGGATTACAGGTACTACTATTGGTACACAGCGGAAGATGAGCGTAACGCGCTTGAGAACGTGTTCTTCGCCCATGCGGATGTGCCTAGTATGCTTCGTACATTTCCGTATGTTTTGTATATGGATACGACATACAAGACCAACCGGTATGACATGCCTATGCTTCAGATAGTCGCTCATGTTCCGACGAATCAATACATACATGTTGCCTTTGCTTTCTTGAGGGATGAGACATATGCAACTTACTTCTGGGCTATGACTAGGTTGAGACAACTTTTTGATCCATTGACATATCTCCATGTTGTTATGACGGACAGAGAGTCAGCTCTAATGAAAGCTGTCCACGTTGTTTTTCCCGAGTCTAAGCAACTACTGTGTAAATGGCATATTGCTATGGATGTGAGGAAGAAAGCACTCACTGTGTGTACGGACAAAGAAATATTAGATGAGTTTGAAGGACGGTGGAGAAGAGTTATGAGTGCTCTAACGTATAACAAGTTCACGAAAGCTGTGGAGATCATAGAGACCAAATATAGAGGCCGGTGGACGTCCGTGGTTAATTATTTGCACCATACTTGGTTGGATCCCCACCGGACCAAGTTTGTCTCAGTGTGGACTAAAGAGATAAAACATTATGGAGGGCGCACAAACAACATGTGAGTCTATTCAATTTTGTAGCTTACAGTTATATATATATATATATATATGATACAATTACACATTATTCCCTTATGTACAACATGACATTTGTTCGTCTTTCATAAATGCAGGGCTGAGAGTGCGCACGCAATGTTGAAGCGCGCAATTAAAACTAATAGAGGTTCATTTCCTATAATATTTCTGGCTATAAATGAGATGATAAAGTTGCATTTGGGTGAGATACGTAGTAAAATGGAGGCATCCCGTAGCAAAACAATCCGTGAAGCCAATTACATGTTGTACAGTAGGATCAATGGCAGAGTTTCGCAAGATGCCATATTGTTGCTGTTACAAGAATACAAAAAGCGAGGTGCAGTCTATGGGCAGAACAGTGAGATGTGTGGTTATGAACTGCGAACCAGCTATGACTTGCCGTGTGGGCATTAGATGGTTGAAATGGCCAGGAATTACACACCTATTGATCCCTTGGATGTGGACCTCTTCTGGAGGACCCTATCTTTGGATGAGGGGAATATGCCTAGCGATGAGGAACGGCAGACAGCATAAGGTCGACTGCATGAGATGTATGTGGAAGCCTCGCAGCATTCGACTGCGGACATTTATAGAGTAGCGGGTGTCATGCACAGCACTTTGCATCCAGAGATTGTTGACCTCGCAGACCCCATTCAAAGGCCACGTAGGGGAAGGCCGAGGAACAACTCGACGCTGCGAGACCTTTCTGGCTACGAGCATGCCGAGAGGGAAGCCGGCCTAGGCAGAGGCAGGTCAAGAGGCAGAGGTACATATAGTTGTCACATCCTTTGCAATTGGTTTTTGTTTCACTTATTTATTATGATGCATCTATTGTTCATGCATTCAAATACTATGTGCAAGTCACATCAGGTCAAGTGGGTCATCATCCAGGAGTATTCGAATGACTCCTAACGAATCCAGCTGGCCTTTCAACCTCCCATCTTTGGTTAAACAGTTCGTGTTCGATTATATCGTTGATTATAAAAATGTAATGGGGGATGGACACTGTGGGTTCAGGGTAATCTCTACATTCGTACATGGTGATGAATCCCTTTGGTCGCAAGTCCGGCGGGAGATGTTACATGAACTTCACGCGTATGCATCATTATGGTTTGGAGTCCTCGGGGAAGATATGTACTATAAAGCCATTCAAGTGTTGGATTACCACATAAGTCCAGCAACAGATGGGTTCTGGTTCGATACTTATCTTTTTGGACTACTTGTCGCCACGAGGTACCAGAGGGTATTCGCAACTTACGGAGCGGAGTGTTGCACCTTCCTTCCACTTCGATTGCGGGAGTCCGTTGTAAGTGATGATCCGACCACTTATATCACTATGGGACATATCCGGGGCAACCATTTCATTTGTTTGGAGACGAGAGGTGAAATCTTGTTGCCCCCTGTCAGTGTGTTGTGGAGACACTATAAGGACGACCTGATGGATGATTTGGAGGAAAGGTTAACACCTTGATTGGATAGATATCAGAGCTTGTACGTTGCTAGCTTAGGCAATGTAGAAAGGGAACCCACAATAGTTATCGATTAGCTAGCTTTATGATTTCGACATATAGATGTATTGTATATTTAGAATATATTTGTCATGTTGTTGATTATTGCAATAGTTTATGATTGTGGTTAGGTGTGTATATTACATTCTGATGGGAATTATTATAAGTCAGTTAACTTCTTCAGAAATGTTAAATTGCAGTATTGTATTAGGGAGCGTATGGACTGTGAAAATGTTTGGGAATGTGGTTTGTTGTTCAGGTGCTCATTTTGGTTGAATGAGGGGCTGTCAGTAGATAAAAACGCCTCAGTCAGGCATTTTTTTCTGATAAAAAGGCCTGAGGGAGGCGTTTAAATCCAAGAAAATCGCCTGAATCAGGCGTTTTTCTTGGATAAAAACGCCTGAACTAGGCGTTTTTCTTAGATTTAAACGCCTTTTGGCGGCGATGGAATGGAAAACAAACGCCTCTTCCAGGCGTTTTTATTCCCGAAAAACGCCTGACAGAGGCGTTTGTATTGGATAACAATGCCTCACTTAGGCGTTTTTCTAGCTTTCAGTCGCATTCCTTGTGCGATTTGATACAAAACAAAGTCGCTTTGAACCCAACAATGTTACCTACATCCGGGAAAGCAAAATTACTTACTAATACAGTGCTACTGTGTTTAAATTATATGAAATTTGGGCAGAGTCTCCCCTGTATATGAGCACTGAATCCCTATTCATACCACATAATAAATCACTAAATTGTTTTCTGCACTTCAATCAAACGCACACCCAATAAAAACCAATAATTCGACATTTCTATTGTATTGGGGAGTGAAAAAAAAAAACAATCATCCAGAGTTACACTAAAATCACATTATACATCATCCAAACATAAGGAATACAATGCACTAAGGCTGAAATGGAGGTCGCAACGCAAGTTGTTCCAATCCCGGCATCAGTCCCTCCAAATGATAAGCAACATCTGCAACAGCCTGCCTACGTGTCTCAGGGTTGACAGCGTGTTCAACCCTTGGATGAAAATAGACTGCCCGAGAGGCTAAATACTGAAGTCGCTGTAACAAGTAAAATAACGCTCACAATCAGCAACTAGTAAGACAGACAAATATATGTATGAATAAAATAAATTAACACATCATCATAAACTCACTGCATTGAGGGACAACTGGGTAGGATCAGGAGTGTATTCCTCGACAGGACCACTACTGACGCGGATGTGCGAACGCGACCGGAAGTACTCAAGGTAATCCTCGCTTACTTCGTCAGTATACTCCACTCTCTTCATGTCTCGCAGAAGCCTGGTATGCGAGATTTCCCAACCACTTAAATCCACAACGTATTTGCAGACATACTTCTTTGTCTCTGGACCTCTATAGCACTCCTTCGGTTTGAATACAGGAAATGGAACTTGTTGGGCGTATCCGAACTGTCTTAACACCCGATCCGGCATATAGGGCTCTTCAACGTTAACGGAATATATAAGGCCCCTATACAAGGAGATTTTGTGGACCAATGCCGGATTGGGCTCAAATGGGAGCCAATTAACCTGGCCGTTTATGAAATAAATCACCAAATGTAGCACAATAACATAAAAGAAATGTTCGTAATCACAAAGAATGGACATATTACCTCGTTCGGCTGCAGTGCATCTAGGGCCCTCCTGTATGCCTCCAAATCATATTTTGCAACACGCTTCTTCCCAGTACCAACTTGCCATTTCATTGCCGCCGGCAATCCGGTATTCCACGACCGCTTCTTCGGTGGGCTGAATGTTGGGAAGTATTCATATATCCAGCTCTAGTAATAATGAACAGAAGAACAATCAGTACATATCTTGTAACGAAATACATCAAAGTATGACAAGGAAAGCAACATGTAAAGTGACAAACCTGAAGCAAAGTCAGACAAGCAGAAAACTGTGCACCTTCTGCCCTCGACGCTTTCTCAAGTTGGCGGTATAAGTACGCCAATGTGGCAGCTCCCCACGAGTAATCACTTACTGTCTCGATATCGCGCAAGAAACTTAAATACTGAGCAGAAACGTGGGTTTTAGACTTGTCAACAAACATGGAAAGCCCTAAAATCCACAATAAATAACCCGATGTAGCATTAACTTTGTCAAATCTCCCGGCACAGTTCGCCTCAATGGTTGTCAACTTCACAAAGCCAGGCCTATCCATTTTCACTTCATCATTCCCCAACATAGCTGCAACATCCGTCGCTATTTGTGAAGTCTTTGTTTTGCCATAAATGGGCCTACCCCCCAGCGGAATGCGCAATATGTATGCAACATCATGCAATGTGATTGTCATCTCGCCGAACGGCAAGTGGAAGGAGTTGGTCTCCGGATGCCACCTCTCCACAAACGCACATAGCAAAGCGGCGTCTAACTCATCATGCATGCACTGTCTTAAATGGGCCAATCCGGACCCCTCAACAAGCTTTATCATCTCTTCATCGGCTGGCCAATTTTTCAATCGATCGGCCCCATTATGACATTTCAGTATCCCCCGTTCCTACACAATGTAAACAACGAATTAAAACTAGAGGATACAATTCCTAACGCATTTAAGTTGTAAAAAAAAACTAATAAATAAACCGTGCAACCTATCTTTATTATTCCATTATGGATCACAAGTAACGACGCATAGATAATTAGAAAAAATACTAATTCATTGAACATCGCATTTGAACGTGCACAATATAATAGAATTACCTCTCCATGCCAGACGTGGTAGGCAATGTGGCCTTTGAAACTCAAGAGCAACTCAGGGATTACAGGACCACCTTCTAGCGGATGGTCCAGCTCCTTATATTCCTTCCACCCTTCAATCGCTGCCCCAGCCTCACTGCCCATGAGTCCTTTCCCAGCTCTCCTACTTGGTTCGCTTCTTGTATTAGCCCCTTCAGCATCACTTCCTCCATAAGCCCTCTCGCCGTCACCATCATCGTGGGACATCTCAACATCTGAAAATTGTGGGGTGAAAGGTTGTTCTGTGAAGGACGCCCCAATGTACTCATGTCCAGACACTGAATGTTGAAATGAGTCTTCAGTTATAGGAGCAATGACATTCACTGTCGCAGAAGATGCACGCGATCGTGCAACCACCTTACTCGAACGCTCAGATGCCGTCGGATGAATACGCGGGGCATTTTCCGCCTCTTGATTATCCGGATTAACACTCTCCAGGGATGGTTCCGGATTACTACTCTTACCGGACTTGGATCTTTTTCCCTTCAGAAGGAATATATTACCTTTAAATCTGTCCCCCATCTGCACTAACAGAAAATCATAAACACACAACAATTTATGTAAACAATTTTCAAACCTAAACAGAGCTGAAACAAACGCCTGGCGGAGGCGTTTGTTTCAGGAACAGACGCCTGCACCAGGCGTTTGTTCCCGGAACAAACGCCTCGACGAGGCGTCTGGTCCACAGAAAAACGCCGGTTGAAGGCGTGTTTTCCTGGAACAAACGCCTACAGGGAGCGTTTGTTGCAGGAAAACACGCCTCCACGAGGCGTTTGTTTCTGGAAAACACGCCGCTTGAAGGCGTGTTTTCCTGCAACAAGCGCGCCCTGTAGGCGTTTGTTCCAGGTAAACACGCCTTCAACCGGCGTGTTTCTCTGGACCAGACGCCACCGGGAGGCGTTTTCCCTGGACATTGCATTCACATCCATTCACATCTATCAAAATTTCCATTCACATCTATCCAACATACATGAACATTGCACAATAATTCCTTCTAATTATGCACGATAGGGCCGAGAAAAACGCAAGCAACCAAAACAATGCAATCTTTCAATTTTCAAGCCAAAATTTCCATTCACATCTATCAAAAAATGGAACCAATTATACATCCAACATACATGAACATTGCACAATAATTCCTTCTAATTATGAACGAAAGGGCCGAAAAACGCAGCAAACATGCATTCAAAACCTTGCCCATGAACAAAATAACAACCAATTCACTTCAATTCCAACATTTGGAACAAAATTTAAAAACTGAAAAAAAAACTCCACACACCTAAAAACTGGAATGCCGCAGCACAGAGAGGGAAGGAGGGCCGGAAATGGAGCTTCCCACCGCTGGGATGTCGCAGGAAATGGAGCAGCCGAGAACCTTGAAGACACCGGAAATGGAGAAGCCGAGAACGTTGATAGCTCCGCACTTTGAAGACACGCCCGAAGCTGAAGGAAGGAGATGGGCCAGTAAATAATTTCTTTGGTTTTTACTTTATAAGGTGGAGGGTATTTTTGTCTTCTCACACCCTAACATTTAAAAAACTGGCCTGTGTTTAGTAAAATGTGGCTTGTAAATAACATTTCCGTTTTGGGTCATAGAATTATTAAAGGTTATTTCATGCTTAGTTTTGTGTACCTTTAATGGGTTCTAAATTGTAGACAAATACTTTTTAACATAGTTTTCTTACCTATCGCTCCTGTTTCCCATAATAATATCCAGTTGGTAGAGTTATCGCTCGCCCTAACAAAAGATAGTAATTTACTACCAGACCTGCAAAACAGCTAAGATTAGCACAGTAGAAAGCAGGGTCGAATCCACAGTGAACGGAGTGATTATTATTCTTAATCCTAATGATTTCAAGCAACTGTTTGGTTAGCAACCACCTTTGTGCACCGGAGTGCCTTATAAAGTGACTTGTGATTACTAAGTAAAAACACTAATGAAGGAGAGTAAATTATCAAATTTATAAAAGCAATCCAGCAACAATGCAAATACACAATAATCTCATGCATGTCAATCACAAACTCAAAAATATATTAATTAGCATTATTAAGCAGTTATAGATTACCGTGAATAAGCACAAACATAACCCAATTCCCCCTTATTTATCGACAACTACCGTGAATAAGCACAGACATAATTGTACTCTAATTAATATAGAACAGGCCGGAAAAGCCGACACCCATTAACTATACCAACAGCATTAATAATTAGGAGAACCTGATTCTAGTTATTGTTAGCCGCGTCACCAGTTTGGAATTACTAACCCCTTACCCTGCATTACCTGACGGTAACTTCACCACTAATTAACCTATCCACTAAATGACATGAAGTAGTGAGACGGATTAATTGGTTCTACTGAATCTACACAAGTTGATCAAGCTCATATAAATTCAAGTAATGAGATATAGACACCCAGAGTGAAAGGGAACACATGCATATTAATTACGAATAATTCGGTTTCATGACATGCATAGATTAATTGCTATTCACATTATGCTGGATCTGGAAATTTAGCTACTCATATTAAATAAACTAATCGAACAATAATTATAAAAGGTAGTCATAATAATATAATTAACTAATTAACTACTAAACTAATAATTACTAACTTACTACTGACCGAAGTGAAACAAGAGCATGCATGCATTAACAAAACTACTAAATTACGCTACTGGACTCACGAGTGAATTGATTAAGAATTGAACTAACTAACATGCATCTATTAACTTCACGGGACCGAAGCACTCTAACTAATTAATACCCCAAAATATCTACTAACTGGCTACTGTCAGGAAGCAAGACCGATGCATGCATACGAGCCACTAATCTTTTAATTCTGTTAATTAATCTATCTATATCACATGCATGTATTACTGACTACGAAAGTACTTTATCAATTGGAATTACTAACTAACAAATTAACTATAGCACCGAACGCAAGAACCGAAAAGAAAAGCTAAGCTACTGCCGCCGCTACTTTATGTGAATTAAACTAAAGATTGCTCTGAATCGGAATGCCTAATTCTACCCTATCTCTGTCCATTTATAATATGCAGAGTTAGTTTAATAAAAGGAAACTAAAATATTCTCCTAAGAGATAGAATTAAACTAGGAAATAATAACTAAGGCAACATAATTAAAAGAGGAATAATGTATTATGGTAGGAATAAAATTCCTACAAGTGTCACAAGTCGACTTAGAGTAGGAAACATAGTTCCATAACAACTCTTCGTTACTTGCATCAGAAGTAACTCAGATCTGGCAGGTGAATTAATTCCTTCTGGGCTCTTTCTCTTCAGACTCGGTCATGCTCCCTTTCTATTGGGCCTATTTGTGTGTCATGAACCCAATAGAAAGTTTAGGAAGAACCCGTAACAGCTTCTCTACTACGCAAATGGCCCGTTAGGCGGTCGGAACTTCATTTCTGCTTTCTTTTGCAGTCCTCCTACACATCACAGCTCGTAATCTAAACCTGTATAATTCATCACAAATAACTGCAAATACCCGTGAGATCTGCGGATTTAAACCTTATAAATAAACAACGTAAAGACACACATCAAATTCCCTCACACTTGAATAACGCTTGTCCTCAAGCATGAAGTGAAGAATTAAAACAAGTCTTTACTTTGTTGTTTATAACTCAACAGATATGAGAACACACAAGTAAAATAACATAATGCAAAGAGGAGTGAATAAATGAAAAAGAAAAAACACAACTAACCAGAGACTCTCACTGACTCAACAAGAATTAGACTCAAACTCATACTTTTGCTTGCCCAGAATATAGAACTTATCTTACTTGCACCACAAGAATTAAAATCGATTAAGTTATATGCAAGCCACCCAATCAACCAGCAAACCATAACCTGTTGAAGTAAACACAGCTTAACCAAATAATTCCTTGCAGACACTCTATAGGTAGTGATGCTCACAATCTCACATATTGAAACAATTTGGGACACTTACTCTCCTAGTCTAGCCGGATCTCTCAAGCTTGACCATTTGATCATCGCCACAGTTGAGTTACATGATGTACCCCTGTCAAGAACAACCTCAAAAATATTCGGACGCAATAGGGCTAGGGATCTATATCTGGTTGGGCCCTATTGGGTTCTAAGGTCATTATTGATCCAAACAATCCAGTGTGTATGAGAGAGAACTTACTGTTTCAAAAACACAGCATCATTAACATCCACTAAGGTAGATAGAACACATGTATTTTGTTCCGAGTTGGAGCTGCACTTGCCCTCTTTCTTTACATTACAAAATAGTACCATATATTTAACAGAGAGCTCACATAATCAGAATTTTACTGCTCTTTACAGGTACATCATCAGATCATCTGCCCAACAACATGTATGCTTTGCCTAAATTTTAACCTTCAACACATAGACAAGCTCCATATCAATCAAACTATAACCAGAAATTGTGGTCTTTATTTACTTAACCACTGTAGAGCTTCCTCTTAGGTGAGCCGAACATGCATATGACAACCTCACAATTGATACCTTCTTCAATAACAATGTAGGGCAGCAAGAACAACTTATCATGATCATTATGCACACTGGGGGGGGAAAAAAAAAAAAGAGTTAAAACATAGGCCTTGGCTATATATATATAGTGACTTTTTTATTTGGAATGGTCAAGGCTACAATTGGCTTACTAGGGGATAACTGTATCGGTAGGTTTAGAAATTCAAGCCAAAAGAGTTGCCCTAGACAGGTCCCCCGTCATCCAGTTATACAACATGCAAGAAACATCTTGACAGTCAAAATAGGCAAACAAGAGAGCTCCCACCTCACAACATCCATGCAGGCTTAAAAACATTTTTGTAAGTAGGCTAAGAAAAAGGAATCTTTTCGCTAAACAATGCCTAATCAACAAGTTCAAACCGATACCACAACCATTTAGCATGCATATATCATGATCTATTTTTCTTCTATGGTGCTTTTTCAAGTCAGAGTTTACCTTGTGCATAACAACAACGGGACTCATAAAAAAAAAACAATTGACAAGTGCATGACTCACAAAGTGAAAACAAAACAAAATAAGACACAAAAGAAAAGAGATAGATAGAATAAGAAAACAAAGACCAAAGGGATCACAACACCCTCACACTTAAAATCATGCTTGCCCTCAAGCATGCGATAAGATTAAAGTAAGGATTACACAAAAGCCATGCAAAATTATAGTGGACAAGACTCTAGAGGACAACACATATGTATACAAGACTTTACATAAAAGAAATGGGGAACTCACTTAGGGGGGTGCTGGGTCTGATGAGTGAGAGAGAGAGAGTTTGTCTCTTTAGTTAATGTAGTCCCCTATGGTCAAACCTTGTCCTAGTGGGAAAAGTAAGTCCCTGTTTGGAATAATTCCAATTTTTTAGTCAAACAATATGTCTCCTTCTTCTCAGCATAGGACCTGCACAATTAAAAAATTAAAAAGCAAACCAAAAATAAGAGGATACTGAAATTGGCGGAAAAATATGAGGCGTAGGTCCCACCGCCGATTTTTTTTTTTTTTTTTTTGGTAAATTGAAACAAAAAGGTGAAGAACTAAAACACCAAAATTAAAAACTTGGGTTGCCTCCCAGAAAGCGCCGTTCTTTATAGTCTTGGGCTAGACTCAGGAATTCTGTCAGTGATTTGGGCAGATCCACAGTGGACTTGCTTTCACTGTTTTGACTTGAGCTGGATCATTAAAATGCTTGAGACGTTGCCCATTGACTGTAAATGTCCTCCCAGTTTCTGGGCTGAATACCTGCACTGCTCCACTTGGGCAGACCGACACTATGTCCAGGGGCCCATACCATTTGCTTTTCAACTTTCCACCTATGAGGCAAATTCTGGACTGAAAAAGTAAGACTTTTTGACCGACGTGGAATTCTTTTTGCCTGATACGCCTGTCGTGCCAAATCTTTGTTCTATCCTTGTACCACATGGCATTGTCATATGCGTCTAGCCTTAATTCCTCAAGTTCCTGGAGTTGAAGCTTTCTTTCCTCCCCACACTTGGTTGCATCCATGTTCAGCTTTCGAACCGCCCAGTGGGCCCTGTGTTCGAGTTCAACAGGCAGGTGGCACATTTTTCCAAAGACTAAGCGGTACGGAGACATGCCGATTGGGGTTTTAAATGCCGTTCGATACGCCCATAGGGCATCATTCAACCTTTGACTCCAATCCTTCCTTGAGGTGCTTACTGTCCTGTCCAAGATGTGCTTAATTTCCCTGTTGGACACCTCAGCTTAACCATTGGATTGTGGATGGTATGGTGTGGCGAGTCGATGATGAACTCCATAATTTTTCATTAATGCAACGATAGTTCTGTTGCAAAAATGAGTGCCTTGATCACTGATGATTGCTCTTGGAACTCCGAACCTGCTAAAGATGTGAGTTTGAAGAAAATCTGCAACAACTTTAGAATCATTAGATCGGGTAGCTTTTGCTTCCACCCATTTCGAAACATAATCAACAGCAAGTAATATGTAAAAATTACCACATGAATTTGGAAAGGATCCCATAAAATCCATTCCCCATACATCAAATATTTCACAAACTATGATGGGAATTTGAGGCATCTCATCTCTCTGAGATATGTTTCCCATTCTTTGACATCTGTCGCAATTCTTACAAAAAAGATATGCATCTTTATTTAGAGAAGGCCAGAAAAAACCACTATCAAATACCTTTCTCGCTGTTCGCTTTGGCCCAAAATGGCCACCACATGCGAAGGTATGGCAGTGACGAAGAATCTCTTCCTGTTCCCATTCAGGAACACATTTTCGAATCACCTGATCTGCCCTAACTTTCCATAATTCGAGTTCCTCCCAGATGTAGTACTTACTGTCATTGATTAGTTTCATTCTTTGTGCATGTGTGAGCTCAAGTGACAGTACATTAGCTACCAAATAATTAACAATAGGAGCATACCAAGGGTCAGAAATTCATTTACCTGTCGTGGAGACGTTCATATAGTTGAGCACTTGATAAAGGTGTTCTTCTGGGAAAGTCTCCTTGATCGGTATGCCACCTTCTGGAATCACCAGCCTGCTTAAATGATCAACCACATTATTTTCTGCCCCTTTCTTGTCCTTTAGTTCCAAGTCAAACTCTTGGAGCAGCAAAATCCATCTGATTAGTCGGGGCTTGGATTCCTTCTTTGTTAGCAAGTGCTTCAGTGCAGCATGATCTGTGTAAACTACCACCTTCGATCCTAATAGGTACTGCCTGTACTTATCAAAGGCAAAGACCACAGCTAACAGCTCTTTTTCCGAAGTGGAATAATTGCACTAGGCTGGATTTAGTGTCTTGGAGGCATAGTAAATTGCGTGACTCTCTTTACCAATCTTCTGTCCAAGAACTGCCCCAACTGCGTAATCACTTGCATCACACATCAGTTCAAATGGATGCTCCCAGTCTGGCGGTCGAATGATGGGGGCAGAGACCAGCTTCTCCTTTAGGACATCAAAAGCTTGCTTGCAGTCATCCGTAAGGTCAAACGGAACATCATCTTTTAGTAGCCGAGTTAACGGTTGTGCAATCTTCGCGAAATCCTTGATGAATTGACGATAAAAACCCGCATAGCCAAGGAATCCGCGAATCTCTCTTACATTTGTGGGATAAGGGAGTTTCGCAATCAGGTCCACTTTGCCTTTGTCCACCTCAATACCTGCCTTGGAAATCTAGTGACCGAGTACAAGTCCTTCCGTTACCATGAAGTGGCATTTCTCATAGTTGAGAACGAGATTCTTCTCCACACACCGTTCAAGGACTTTGTCTAAGCTCTCCAAACACTCATCGAAGGAATCGCCATAAACTGTGAAGTCATCCATGAATATCTCTATGCACTGCTCGATCAGGTCGGCAAATATACTCATCATGCATCGTTGAAATGTCCCAGGGGCATTGCAGAGTCCGAATGGCATTCTGCGATAAGCATATGTTCCAAAGGGGCAAGTAAAAGTTGCCTTCTCTTGATCCTCATTGTTGCCCCAGATCTGAAAGTATCCACTATACCCATCTAGGAAGCAGAAAAACATCTTCCCAGCTAACTTTTCCAGCATTTCATCAATAAAAGGCAAGGGAAAATGGTCCTTCCGTGTTGCTGCATTGAGCTTCCTATAATCAATACACATTCTCCACCCTGTCAAGAGTCGTATGGGTACCAACTCATTCTTCTCATTCTTTACTACTTCGAAACCCCCCTTTCTTTGGGACCACATGAACTGGGCTGACCCATTTGCTGTCAGAAATTGGGTAAATTATTCCCATTGCAAGGAGTTTCAGGATCTCTTTCAGCACTACCTCTCGCATGTTAGGGTTTAACTTACGTTGTGGATCTCTGGTGGGCTTGGCATCGGGCTCCATAAAGATATAATGCATGCAGATATCTGGGCTGATTCCTGTTACATCAGCTAAAGTTCATTCGATTGCTTTCTTATGTGTTCGCAACAGACGGATTAGTCTCTCCTCCTGGCAAGTAGTTAATGCCTTGCTAATGATTACAGGCAAAGTCTCGTTCTCCCCCAAATAGGCATACTTTAGATGCTCCGGCAGTGGTTTCAGTTCCAACTTCGAGGCTTGGACTAATGAGGGAACCGGCTTATCTGCAGGGTTCTGCTTGGGTACACAAGGTGCTGACCTTGTACTGGATACTGCATCAACAGCGTACAATGACATTATGGTCTCCCTGACTTCATCATTACTCATTTCTCTTACGTCAAAATCTGTCAGATTCTGTGTAAGGACCATCTCCAGCTTATCCTACAAAAAATGCGTCTCAAGGTGTTCTTGGACGAGCGGGTCAATTATATCAACATTATACACATTCTCAACATCCATTGGCTTTTTCATGGCATCGTCGATGCTAAAGGTATGCTTTTCACCGTAATAATCCAGACAAATCGTCCCATTATAAACATCAATAAGAGCTTTGGATGTTTTAAGAAAAGGTCGACCCAACAATACCCCTGCAGATTCCCTAGAAGGGCTACTACCCATTTTTACCACATAGAAATCAGCTGGATATACAAATGAATGCACTCGTACTAGAACATTTTCAAGCACGCCCTCAGGATACACACATGATCTATCAGCTAACTGTATCACAACTTGGGTATCTACTAACTCAACACCACTTAATGTCAAATAAATAGATAGAGGCATTACATTTATTGACGCACCTAAATCACACATGGCATGATCAATTTTCTTATCACCTATAGTGCATGGCAAAGAGAACATACCTGGATCCTTGCATTTAGGGGGCAGCTTTTTCTGAATAACAGCAGACACATTCTCGCCCATGACGATCTTGCTAGCTCCTCTTGGTTTCCCGTCCATGAACTCTTTCAAGAACTTCCCAATGGGTGGAATTTTAATGGCCTCTAGGAAAGGTAGATTGACCTCTATCTTCTCAAATACTGCCAGGTACTTACTTAGATCCTCCTTGGGCTTCTTCTTTTTGCTGACCAAACTATTTGGGAAAGGGGGCAGGCCGTACGAATTTCCCCCTTTTAGACTCAGCCTTGGCATAGGGTGCTCTTCAATTTCAGCTTTCTCAGACTCAGCAGTTACTGGTTCCTTCTGTTCAGGTTCAGATTCTCTGGTCTGCTTAGGTTGCTCGACCATGGTCATAGGGATCTTCTTGGTTGCAGGCTCCAATACCCTCCCACTTCGTAGGGTGATCTCATTGACGTTTTCTTTGGGTGGTAATTGAACCTGTGACGGCAGCTTCCCATGATTACTCCTCAATTCCTGCATGGAAGCTGACAGCTGGGATATCATGTTGGCTAGGCTGTCGATACTAGCCTTCTGTTCCTTCTGCTGGTCGAGTATGGTACTGATCACATCACCAGAATCTTTACCATTTCGTTGTGGTTGGTACAAATTATGGCCCTGCTGGAACCCTCTCTGCTGAGGTGGTCGGTATGCCTGATTCTGATGCTGATTCTGGTACTGGTTCTGGTGACCCTGATACTGGTGCTGCTGACTTTGATCCTGGATACCTGGTTCAGTCCATCTAAAACTGGGATGATCTTTCCACCCTTGATTATATGTGTTGGAGTAAGGGTCCCTTCTCTGATGTGAACCATTCCAGTTCACAGCAGCATTTGCTTGGGCCAGGGGGTCGGTGGGTGCAAGGTTACACTTATGGGTTGGATGTCCCATATTTCCGCAAATTCCACAAACTTCCTCTGTCTGCACCTTATTCGTTCCAGCTACCATTTTAGTCATCTTTCTCATTTCGGCTACCAGCTGAGAGTTGTTCTGTGTCATGTCATCCTGCTCATGAGGTCCCACGTCATCAATAATGCGCACTTCGGTGGTCCGCTTGGCCAGACGGATGCTGGGTTCAGCAAAGTCATTACGTGCTTCCAGTGTCTCCTTTATTATTCTACGAGCAGATGTGGCAGTATTATTCAGAAATGCACCACCACTGGCGGAATCCATATGCATCCTCTCAGCTTCCGTCATTCCGTGATAGAAGAACTGCAGCAACTCACCATCCGAGTACCTATGGTTTGGGCAACTGTCGCACAAGCGCTTAAATCTGAGCCAATATGTGCGGAGGGACTCATCATAATCTTGTCGGATCCCACTTATCTCCTTCTTCACAACATTAGTCTTCGTGGCTGGGAAGTAGTTTTTAAGGAAAGCCTCCTTCATCTCCCCCCATGTAGTGATGGAATTTGGCTCTAGGGAAGAGAACCACATGTTGGCTTCGCCTGTCAGGACAAAAGGGAATGCCTCGAGGCGTAGCTGCTCCACAGTGGCTCCTGCTGGTAACTTACCCACCTTGCACCCCTTGACGTACTCACGCAAAAAGCTGTGGGGATCCCCTCCTGGCCTACCACGGTACCTTGGTAGCACACTCAGCCAACTAGATTTGAGTTGGAAGTGGCCCGTGACATCAGGCATTACAATTGCTGAAGGTTCATCCTCAGTGTCGTGGTTGCTTAGTTCCTTCAGAGTGGGCTCCCTAGGAGGAGCAAGGTTCCTTTCATCCCTTCCTTCTTCTCTAGCAGGTTCTTCTGCTCTGTCTCCCATCTCACAATATGTAGCACACTTAGTTTAAGATTTGGATATTGGTTTGGAACCACTATCTTCTTGGGGAAGCAGAGCACTGTCAATAGCCTCCTGGCGTCGTTTCTGAGCTTCTTTCTTTAACCTTTTACAAGTCTTCTCAATCTCAGGATCGGGAGGTAGCAATATAGGTTTTGACGACCTGCTCATACGACACCAAAACGTCAAACGTATCAATAGTAAAAAGAAAAATAAATCTATATGTCGTTCCCCGGCAACGGCGCCATTATGGTAGAGCTATCGCTCGCCCTAACAAAAGATAGTAATTTACTACCAGACCTGTAAAACAGCTAAGATTAGCACAGTAGAAAGCAGGGTCGAATCCACAGGGAACGGAGTGATTATTATTCTTAATCCTACTGATTTCAAGCAACTGTTTGGTTAGCAACCACCTTTGTGCACCGGAGTGCCTTATAAAGTGACTTGTGATTACTAAGTAAAAACACTAATGAAGGAGAGTAAATTATCAAATTTATAAAAGCAATCCATCAACAATGCAAATACACAATAATCTCATGCATGTCAATCACAAACTCAAAAATATATTAATTAGCATTATCAAGCAGTTATAGATTACCGTGAATAAGCACAAACATAACCCAATTCCCCCTTATTTATCGACAACTACCGTGAATAAGCACAGACATAATTGTACTCTAATTAATATAGAACAGGCCGGAAAAGCCGACACCCATTAACTATACCAACAGCATTAATAATTAGGAGAACCTGATTCTAGTTATTGTTAGCCGCGTCACCAGTTTGGAATTACTAACCCCTTACCCTGCATTACCTGACGGTAACTTCACCACTAATTAACCTATCCACTAAATGACATGAAGTAGTGAGACGGATTAATTGGTTCTACTGAATCTACACAAGTTGATCAGGCTCATATAAATTCAAGTAATGAGATATAGACACCCAGAGTCAAAGGGAACACATGCATATTAATTACGAACAATTCGGTTTCATTACATGCATAGATTAATTGCTATTTACATTATGCTGGATCTGGAAATTTAGCTACTCATATTAAATAAACTAATCAAACAATAATTATAAAAGGTAGTCATAATAATATAATTAACTAATTAACTACTAAACTAATAATTACTAACTTACTACTGACCGAAGTGAAACAAGAGCATGCATGCAATAACAAAACTACTAAATTACGCTACTGGACTCACGAGTGAATTGATTAAGAATTGAACTAACTAACATGCATCTATTAACTTCACAGGACCGAAGCACTCTAACTAATTAATACCCCAAAATATCTACTAATTGGCTACTGTCAGGAAGCAAGACCGATGCATGCATACGAGCCACTAATCTTTTAATTCTGTTAATTAATCTATCTATATCGCATGCATGTATTACTGACTACGAAAGTACTTTATCAATTGGAATTACTAACTAACAGATTAACTATAGCACCGAATGCAACCACCCATTAATAGAGAATGGAAATACTCGATTGAAGTCAAACCAGATATCAATTAATTAGACTAAAAATTGGATCACCAAAACTACTAATAAAATAATGGAATTAGACTAAAGAATTGAAGACTAGATTAAATATTACCAAATTTGCCGATGGAAAAGACTTCAAGCGTCGGAACGCAAGAACCGAAAAGAAAAGCTAAGCTACTGCCGCCGCTACTTTATGTGAATTAAACTAAAGATTGCTCTGAATCGGAATGCCTAATTCTACCCTATCTCTGTCCATTTATAATGTGCAGAGTTAGTTTAATAAAAGGAAACTAAAATATTCTCCTAAGAGATAGAATTAAACTAGGAAATAATAACTAAGGCAGCATAATTAAAAGAGGAATAATATATTATGGTAGGAATAAAATTCCTACAAGTGTCACAAGTCGACTTAGAGTAGGAAACACAGTTCCATAACAACTCTTCGTTACTTGCATCAGAAGTAACTCAGATCTAGCAGGTGAATTAATTCCTTCTGGGCTCTTTCTCTTCAGACTCGGTCATGCTCCCTTTCTATTGGGCCTATTTGTGTGTCATGAACCCAATAGAAAGTTTAGGGAGAACCCGTAACAGCTTCTCTACTACGCAAATGGCCCGTTAGGCGGTCGGAACTTCATTTCTGCTTTCTTTTGCAGTCCTCCTACACATCATAGCTCGTAATCTAAACCTGTATAATTCATCACAAATAACTGCAAATACCCGTGAGATCTGCGGATTTAAACCTTATAAATAAACAACGTAAAGACACACATCACCAGTTAACTAGTTTTTCTTTTCCCTCTCAAGTGTAGTCAAAATGCAAGGACCGAAAAGGCATCTCCTTTCTTCCTACTTGTTTTTCTGCCTGCATTCCTTTCTTTCTTTATTCCTTATCTTTTTTTTTTTTTTGACAACCAGATTCTAATATCGAGAAGAAGAAAAGAATATAATTTATTTACATATCCCATATCCCATCAATCTAACATTCATAACTCCACTTTTAAATACAACAACATATCAGCATGTTTAACCATGAACTCTTAACTTTGGGACCATGATTTCAACTAGTGCTTAGTTTTTGACACACATTCAAGCTGAGATATAATGTGCTTCAACATGGGTTCTCAAGGCAGTCTCAAACTCACCGATCTAGTTCAATCTTGTAGCAAAACCCAGTCTAAAACCTTTTTCAGGTCTCAAATATTTCAAGAAAACAGAGCATCAATCACTTTTCTCATCCAATTACCATCCCAAAGTGCATTTCTCCCCCTGCTAGACCCCAGAATATCTCCCTCATCCATTGCTGAACACTTTGGTTTAGTTCTCAACTATCAAAACAACCCAAATCACAACTCAGATTAGTTAAAAACAGTAAGAACCACTCTTTTCCCAAAAACATAGTTCTCAAATCTAAAATGTTAAATTTGAAAAGGCTTGAGCTTGTTTAGTTTTCAAAAACATTCTCTAACATCCCAAGAGATCTCAAATATCTTTCAAACAACTCTAGTTCTTAAATATTAGTGAAGTAAAGATTTTCAAAAACTAGAAAGTGAGTTCCCTTTATCTTTTTCAAAAGTTCATATCCAAATTATAGTTCGTAAATATCTGATTACTACTTTTTGTTTGGCCTTTCAGAACATCATTTTAACAATCCAGCAGCTTTCAGAACCAACATTTCACCAAAGAATGTGAGTTTCCCTTTTTAAGGTTCAAATCTAAAAATTATGAAATTCCATTACAAAGTAGAGTTTGAATCTACTCATGATGTAAATTCATCAAAAATAGTCCCAAAAATATTTCTAACACTCAAAGAATACAACCTTAACAGTATACAAGGAGAGTGTAAATCAAAATGTACTTTTGTCTATTTTCCCAAAAGTTTAAAGTTGAAACTCCAATCTTCACTTCTTTTTTAAAGCTCATGGTTTCAATGGTTTGTAAAGCATTTCATAAACATATCTGGGATAGGGTATTCCCTTTTCTCAAAGTTTCAGATTTTCAAGTTTCCCTTGCAAGGCAAATTTAAGAAGACCCATGATTAAAATTTATCAAAGAACAGTTCCAAGTTCATTTATAACAATCAAATAACACAGCTCCATCAGTCTACATAAAGAATCTAATTGGAAACAGAACTGTTGCCCATTTTCAAAGACTTAAAAGACTGATTCCCAATTTTTTGATTTTGTAAAGAATCTTAGAAAACTCATGGTCCCAACTCATTATAAATGCCTCCAAAACATGTTTTATAGAAACAAAAGCAACCCTAACAACACCTATAGAAAACTAATCCAAAACGGTACTGGGCCACTTAGAAACTCTTCACTCACATAGTTATCACAAAATTTCCACCATTCATTAATTTCTTCATAATTATTCACATGCACGCACTAAATACTCCAAAATTATCACCGAAAATACTAATTCAAAATCAAGTCATTGTCTAGAACCAATTTAACAATATTGCATCCCATTTTATACATGCATGCCTATGTCACTAGCTAGTGATTGAGTAGAATTGAATCTACCTCTTTGTTGCTTTAAATCTTTCTAGTGCTTATGAGTTCACTAGACCCTTCCTAAATGATCAGCACTCCAAAGTTCCCAGCTTTAGCCTTCCCTCCGGTCTCCTTTGACCTTAACAGCTGAAACAACCTTTAGCCTTAGTTGTTGGAATGGTCAATTTAGGAGTAAGCAAAGTGGCCCTTCTTGGTTTCGACCAATGGGGAAAAATAAAATAAAACATATGGGAGGCTGAAGTATTATTGATTTAGCTAAATGAATTTGAGAAGGAAGAAAATTTCAAGGTTTTGGAGGGTGGATGGGTGTAGCTCTCGGTTGGGATGATGAATTAAAGTTTAAGAATAGAGGCATACTAAACGCAGTAACCGTTTTACTAAACGCAGTAACATTCCCTGTGAAAAGTCTATTTTACCCTTAAGTATTAAAAAAACAATTTACCATAAAATTTCACACTATTCACAGGAATATTGGGAACATTGTGGGCGGTATTTTCTCAGAAAATACCGCCCACAGTGGGCGGTATTTCTCTGAAGAAATACCGCCCACAGTGGGCGATATTTTTTGAAATACCGCCCTATTTTCGCAAAATTTTATCCCGTCTATAGGTCAAAAAATCTCCTCTATTCGAAAAAATGTGTAGGTTATTTACATACCGTGTAATATAGATCGTACTCGTGACTATAAAATCAAATGTTGTGCGGAAATTTTTTTTTTTAGTTAAAGGGTAAAATAGACTTTTCATAAGGGAATGTTACTGCGAATAGTAAAACGGTTACTGCGTATAACAATTTCGTAAGAAAAATGGGTCCTTTAGATTGGGTTAATGGAAGACGAAAGATGAAGGCTTGGGAGTAGAGATGCCCACGGTTCCCGAAACGGACCCGCCTCTGGCGGTTAAAGTTTCGGTTCCTTTTGTCTGAGAACGGGAACCGGAGGGTCGGAACTGCCGATTCTAATATGAGAACTATAAAAATAATAATTTTTTAATTCCTCTTGCACAGATTCGAACACTCAACCCCTTCTTAGAATTGAAAAGATTTAAGCAAAGTTAATTAACCTGTTAGACCCGGTAGGTCTTAATCCTTATTTTGATTGATGAGTTAACAAATATGAGAATTAATTTAATGGTTCTTCTAAGTGAGAAAATGTAGGGAAATGTTTACGGAAGAACCGACGCAAAAAAAGCATCCATGAAAAATGAGCTAAAAGAAGAAACGGCAAGCAAATGAAGAAAGAAGAAAAATACGACCGAGCACGGCCCAAGGTGGGACCCACGGTGTTTTCAGGTCATAAAATAAAGAGAAGAGTTCACGGGTGAACTAACGCAAAAAACGGCGAAGAAATCGGAGCTAAAATGAACAAATGGGAAGCAAAACAAAAAGTGGCCGACAAGGGGACAGCGCCGCGATCGGGACTCGCGACAGAGGCGCCGCACGCAGGCATCGAGCCGCACGCCGCACGCGCTGGGAGCCGCGCGCCGCGCGCCGCACAAGGGGCCCTGCGACCAAGGCCAGGATTCCCGCGACCAGCAGCCCATATTTCCTGCGTTGTCGCGGCGACCATTGTGGAGCTCTCGGGTTTGAATTTTCTTGTCCGATTTTCATCCAATTCAAGAGCTATCTTCTCCTATAAATACCCCCAATTCAAGAGCACTTAAGGTTGGATCCTCCACAACATCTCCTACACTTTAACAACACTTTCAAGCTTCATTTCAATCATTCATATGTCAAATTAGCTTGTCAAGGTAGGATTGTCAAGAGGCACTTGTGCCCTGTTGTTGTGCCGAATTGTAAACTCCATTTCTGGAGTATTTCATCCTTGTAAACACTTAGAGAAAGTCCTAGACACTTGTGTAGTGTTGTAGGCACATTGTATGTGAGGTAAAGTCCAACTCTTGAGTAAAGAGTTAGGCAAGAAGAAAGGGGGAGCAAGTAGAAAGGAGAGACCCAACTCAAGGGGTTGAGTTAGGGCAATTGTAAAAGTCCTAGTTTAGAGTTAAATTAGGCAAAGGGGAGAAAGTCTTGATCAAGAGGTTGATTGAGCAAAAGTCCTTGTAGCTAGGCAATGAAGTCTTGCGTAAGACCCTAAGTCCTTGAGGAAGGAGCGGGGGCAAAAGATTCATTGTTAGCCATTAGGCACGTGTAAGTATTGGAACACTCCTTTAAGTGTTTTGGTAGGGATTGGAACACTCCCTTAAGTGTTTCATAGATAGGGAAACAAGTTGTAGAACTTGTCGAGTGGATTAGGATTCAAGGGGAATCCGAACCACTATAAATTTGGTGTGTTCTTGCTTTGTTTGTTTAATTGCTTTTATGATTTGCAAAACACTAATCACACACCTCACTTAATTTGTAAACTTTGTTTTTTACACTTGCTTTGAAAATGGTTTTTCAAAGTTGTTCTTCATTGTAGAAAATATTTTTAAAAGGTCAAAGAACCTAATTCACCCCCTCCCCCTCTTAGGTTCATCTTAGGTTGCTTATTGATAATTGGGTTTTCAATTGGTATCAGAGCTAGTGCTCAAATTTATAGGTTTAAAAACCTTGGGTTTAAAGATCATTTTTGCAACCTTTGAGATTTTTAGAATCCTACTTGCTTGCTTGATTATTTGTGCTTTATTTTCCGCTATTTGCACAAAATGGCTAAAGGTAAGAAAGCCATCAAGAAGGTGACCAAGCTAGCAAGGACGTGGGATAATTCCTCAAGCGAGGAAGAGAAGGAAACCACAAGAAGATGCTTAGTTGGAAGTGATCTACAAGAGGTAACCAAATATTCCAAATCTTCTTTAAGTGGTAGTATGCATGATAGTGATAATCTTGATTTTGATATGTATGAATATGTCACTAAATTGCATGACAAATGTATAGATGCCTTGAAAAAGAATGTTATGCATGAAAAGAAAATTAATTCTTTAGAAATTCATGTTGCATCATTAAAAGAGGAAAATTCTACTTTGAAATGTGAAAATGATAAATTGGAAAACAAAGTAGATAAAATGAGTACTTTGCTAGAAAATGAAGATGCAAAATATATTGATTTGAAAATGTATTATGAAAGCGCCTTGGATGAAAATGAGAAATTGCATGAAAAGGCTAGTTCATATGATTTGTTGAAAAATGAGTATGAATGCATGAAAAAGAAAATTGAAGACTTGAGTGCAAGTCTTGAAAAATTGACATTAGGAAAAAAAAACTTAGAAAAGTTGTTAGGTAAACAAAAGGTAGGAAATGATAAACATGGCTTAGGTTATGAAAGTAACCAAAATTGTGAAATGTCTTCTACTTCTACTACCTTTGTTAATGCTTCAAATAGTAATGTTAAATTTGCCTATCCAACTATTGAAGCTAAAAAGAAGACTAATCATGCATGGTTGTATGAAAAGAAAAAGAAGTCTTCAAAGATTAAAAATGATGTGAATTTAATTGATTCTTCATTTTATATGTCTAGAAAAATGCATGGTCCCCATAGGCATAATGAAACTTATTGTCAATTTCATGATTTTTCCTTATGTGCCCCAAAGAGGGATATGTGTATGTTAAATGCTCATCATACTCCTAGATATATGAATATGCATAGTTCATTTAGTAATAAACCTAGGAGATATCATGATAGAAAGAATGATTCTAGGAGATATAATGCTTCCTATTCTAGAAAGAATCATTGTGTTCATATGCCATTAAGTATGCATAATGTAGTAAATTATAATAGTATGCCATATGCTTATAGAAGAAATGTTAGGAAAGTTCCTTCATTAAATGCATCTATTATATGTAATTATTGTGGTAGACAAGGTCATATTTCTTCCAAATGCTTTGATAAGAAAAATGTGAAGAAAGGAAGAAAGGTATGGAAAGTAAAGGAACAAGCTAACCCCTTAGGACCCAATAAGTATTGGGTACCAAAATCTTGTGCTTGATTTCCTTGTAGGTCCTTAATGCTACTTTATGAACTAAATCTCAATGAAGAGATACTTGAAAAGTAGCAAGGATGGTTGATTGGAGCCAAATGGTGAAAAATGCAAAAATTGCAAAATGGCTACAAGAATGGTAATGAGCTCATCAATGCTCATTTGAAGATAGCAAGAATTAAGCATGTTTGCATCACATGAAAATGGTTAACCAAGTGGTTGACTTTTGAATTATACATGCTGTAGCTTATTTGATATTTTAAGCATGATATTATTGATGATTTGAAGTTGCTTGCATGAGAAAATTGAGGTTTAATGCTGAAAATTGCAACTTTCAAAGAATGTATGCTTTGTTGCTTAAAATTGAATAAGTTTGACCAAGTAGTTGACTTTACTTATATGCATGCTTTCAATGGTTTGAAACTTTGTGCATAAACTACTTGAGTATTTAAAGTTGCATGAATGATAAATTGATTTACAAAAAAACTTGAAAATTGCAACTTTCAAAATTACTAGCTTAATGTGTTTAAGCTTGAAAAGTGTTGACCGGTAGGTTGACTCCACACATATGCATGATCTAAAATGTTTCACTGCTTTTATATGTTGCATATGTTGATTAAAACTTGCTCATGTGCTTAGTTTCGATTTACATGATGAAATGGACAAGTTTTAAGAAAATAGGCATTGCTTTAGAAAAAGTTTGACTTTTAGTTAACTTTCAAGAATATGCATGAAAAGTTAATACTTGAATTCTTGAAATGCTTTACATGCCTAATGAAATTTGCTTGTACGAAGAAATGAAGTTTTTAAACTTAAGAAAAGCAAAGTTCATAAAAAGTTGAAAATTTGCATGCTTGACCAATACGTTGACTTTGACATGGTGCATCCTAATGTGTGTTAGATGCATGCATGTTTATCACTAGGGTCATTTGAAGTTGCTTGCATATTTTCAACTTGTTTTGAACATGAGTTAATGCCATATTTCAAAATTCTTAAAAACTCATGTGTTTAAGAAGGGTTATTCTTTACTGAAAATGAATCCCTTAATTGTCAAAGCTTAACTTGCTCCTTAAATTGAATGAAGCTTGTATGCTTCTTAATTGATTAGCTAAGCTCTTTGAAATGTTTATGCTAGAATTTAGGGGGAGAAAAATTTTGAACTAGCATTGACATTAGATCTTAAAATTGGTTAATTGTCAAAAGATCAATTGATTTTGCTTAAAATGTCAAAGGCAAAATTTTCATATTTGAAAGCAAATTCAATGTTCAACTCACGACCTAATCGATTTTATCTATTTTTGAGTTGTACATTTCTTTATTTGTATGCATCTATCACATTTTATTATGCATGCTAAATCCTTTTTGTGATGTCAAAAAGGGGGAGAAATATAATGGAATTATGCTTTGAGGGGGAGATTATAAAATTGAGGGGAAAAACTATTTAATCTTTACTTGTCATTAATTTATTGTCATGAATTCCATATTTGTTTTGTCATCATCAAAAAGGGGGAGATTGTTAGACCCGGTAGGTCTTAATCCTTATTTTGATTGATGAGTTAACAAATATGAGAATTAATTTAATGGTTCTTCTGAGAAAATGTAGGGAAATGTTTACGGAAGAACCGACGCAAAAAAAGCATCCATGAAAAATGAGCTAAAAGAAGAAACGGCAAGCAAATGAAGAAAGAAGAAAAATACAACCGAGCACGGCCCAAGGTGGGACCCACGGTGTTTTCAGGTCATAAAATAAAGAGAAGAGTTCACGGGTGAACTAACGCAAAAAACGGCGAAGAAATCGGAGCTAAAATGAACAAATGGGAAGCAAAACAAAAAGTGGCCGACAAGGGGACAGCGCCGCGATCGGGACTCGCGACAGAGGCGCCGCACGCAGGCATCGAGCCGCACGCCGCACGCGCTGGGAGCCGCACGCCGCACGCGCTGGGAGCCGCGCGCCGCGCGCCGCACAAGGGGCCCTGCGACCAAGGCCAGGATTCCCGCGACCAGCAGCCCATATTTCCTGCGTTGTCGCGGCGACCATTGTGGAGCTCTCGGGTTTGAATTTTCTTGTCCGATTTTCATCCAATTCAAGAGCTATCTTCTCCTATAAATACCCCCAATTCAAGAGCACTTAAGGTTGGATCCTCCACAACATCTCCTACACTTTAACAACACTTTCAAGCTTCATTTCAATCATTCATATGTCAAATTAGCTTGTCAAGGTAGGATTGTCAAGAGGCACTTGTGCCCTGTTGTTGTGCCGAATTGTAAACTCCATTTCTGGAGTATTTCATCCTTGTAAACACTTAGAGAAAGTCCTAGACACTTGTGTAGTGTTGTAGGCACATTGTATGTGAGGTAAAGTCCAACTCTTGAGTAAAGAGTTAGGCAAGAAGAAAGGGGGAGCAAGTAGAAAGGAGAGACCCAACTCAAGGGGTTGAGTTAGGGCAATTGTAAAAGTCCTAGTTTAGAGTTAAATTAGGCAAAGGGGAGAAAGTCTTGATCAAGAGGTTGATTGAGCAAAAGTCCTTGTAGCTAGGCAATGAAGTCTTGCGTAAGACCCTAAGTCCTTGAGGAAGGAGCGGGGGCAAAAGATTCATTGTTAGCCATTAGGCACGTGTAAGGATTGGAACACTCCTTTAAGTGTTTTGGTAGGGATTGGAACACTCCCTTAAGTGTTTCATATATAGGGAAACAAGTTGTAGAACTTGTCGAGTGGATTAGGATTCAAGGGGAATCCGAACCACTATAAATTTGGTGTGTTCTTGCTTTGTTTGTTTAATTGCTTTTATGATTTGCAAAACACTAATCACACACCTCACTTAATTTGTAAACTTTGTTTTTTACACTTGCTTTGAAAATGGTTTTTCAAAGTTGTTCTTCATTGTAGAAAATATTTTTAAAAGGTCAAAGAACCTAATTCACCCCCTCCCCCTCTTAGGTTCATCTTAGGTTGCTTATTGATAATTGGGTTTTCATAACCACTTCAACTATTTACTTTTTTTGAATTTCTTTCTTATAATTATAATTATATTATATGTTTAACATATAATATGTATAAACTATTTTTAAATATATATTTAATAATATATAAACTAATAGTATACTTTTTATATATATTATTATCATAATATAAATAAGCATTAAATTAAATTAAAATTAATTAATTATTAAATTAAATTAGATCCAACTGCAACTTCAGCAAATGATGAAGATGAATTATATTGAATATTCAAGATGTATTTATTTTGTAAAAGTTTCAATTCTTCAAAGTTCAAACTCTGATTTCTCACGATTTATAACAAGGCATCACTCTCTTGAATTTTTTTTAAAAATAATATATTGAGGTATTATTGATCTTTATATATTTTTTTTTCACAATTCATTTTTGTATCTTTTATTATATAAATCATTTAATTGTTTAAATGTATATACCGTCGCTACAAATTTTATTTTATTTTTGTAATTTTAATTATTTATAAACAATTGAGTTATTAATTGAGTCAAAATAAAATAACATTTATAAGTTAAAATTGTTAAATAAACGAAAACAAAATGTTAAATAAACGGAAAAGATTGGAATCAGATTGGGAACCGTGACAAAACCGGAACAGTAACAGACTGGAACCGGAACCGTGACAGAACCGGAATTGGATCCGGAACCGGCAGTTCTGGAACCGGCACGAAACAGTCTCCTCAAGGTTCCGGTTCCACTGATTCATGAACGGTAACCGGCGATTTTGGAACCGTAACTGGCGGTTCCGGAACCGTGGCCATCCCTACTTGGGACTTTGATTTCTCTCACATTGGATGAGGTTGAAAAGGAGGAAGGTTCCTGGATTTGGGAATGGATGAACGCAGCCCTCCGTTGTGAACAAAAGAGAGAAAATGGGTATAATTTTGGGTAAATTACATTTACCTCCCTCCAGGTTTGTGAAACTACCAAAAACCTCAATAGTTTCATGAAACTACCAAGTTAAAATATAACAATTATCTCCTTCTTACATTGTAATATTACATTTGTCCCATTGTGAGTCAAAAAACTGAACTCAAAACTTAAGTTTTTTTTGTAATTAGACAAAACAATCTGCTATTAGATAGTATGATAGTTCAACAACTGATGGTTTTGGCCTTAAAAAATTGGATAATGCTATATTTCTTAAAGGGAAAGTGGTGTGTGTTGAACCGTTTGACAGATTGAATACAAATTTTTGCCAGAATTTGAGCTTTCAGGGAGTGTTGGTAGTTTCATGAAACCACAGAGGGTTTTGATAGTTTTCACAAATCTCAAGAGAGGTAAATGTAATTTACCCTATAATTTTTGGGGAATTTTCTTGAAATTTTTGGGCATTTATATTCTTGACACCTGCTCCACAAGTCTTTTTCAGATTTTCACTCCTTTTCCCCAAAGTATCTTTATTAAAAATTTTACCCCACTAACTTTCAATTCCTAAGTAATTAGTGTTTATCTCATTTTATACTTTGACAAGTTGAACTCTTTATATTCCAACTCTTTTAAATTTCTTAATTATCTTCCTAATTATTATCTCAATACTAATTAACATAATCAATCTCACTCTTTTATAACCATTTATTTTGACCCTAGCTAAAGTATTCCATTCTCAATGTTCATTATTTCTCTCAAAACAATTGAAGTACTACCTTCTCCCAATTAATTGCTTAAAATTACTTAAATCATTACTTGCTAAATTAAGACTCATAACTTGTAAGTTTAATTTGTTGAGTTTTCTTTCAAAGCTTTTATGTTTATATTTTATTTGAAATTTTATTGTAAATATTTAAGTTTTATCCCCACGAAAATCCAGGTCACATAATTAATTAATTTATTACTAAACTTTAAACAAAGCTAGCAAGCTATTCGGCTCTAGGAGACGGGGTCTCACATAAATGACTCCATTAACCCTTAAAGGAAAAATCGAAATTTTGGTTCATTTTGTTTGGGTCTGTTGCACTTTTAGTTCCTTACGTTTTATTAGTGGAAAAGTAGTTTCGTTCGTTTACATGTTGTTGCAATATTGGTATGTATGACTGATTATGGCTAGTTTTGACAAGTTAAATAGGAGGTTAGGTTTTTTGAAAGGGATGAATCAGTCCGAACCGATTGCGTGTGAGTGTAATTCCTTATCAGCGCACTTGTTCCTGATTATTTAAATGCCCTTAAACTTTTTCGCTCTCCTCCTACCTCAACAATTTCAGCACAGTACATGAACAACACAATACCCATTTTGAGGGAAAATCATAGTTTTAGTCCCTCAATTATACTCATGTTACACTTTTAGTCCCTCAATTATTGGAACTCGCACTTTCAGTCCCCTAACTATCACTCTTTTCACCGGTTCGATCCCTCTTACCGGCAAGCTATCAAGTTACCAGTCATTTGGGGTAAAAATGAAAAATATATAAAATATTTAGGCCAAATCATAATAAGTCAAAACGTTTTTAGTGCCGAATCATACCCGCTACTAGCCCGTGCCTTTGTTTTTTGTTTGAAGAAAAATTTCACTTTTAGTTTATTTTTTAAAAGTATTTTGAGTTATTATGATTTGGCCCAAATACTTTATGAATTTTTCAAAATGGTCCAAATTACCGTTGACTTTGTTAGTCAACCGATAGCTTGCCTGTAAGAGGGACCAAACCTGCGAAAGAATGATAGTTAGGGGACTGAAAATGCAAGTTTCAATAATTGAGGGACTAAAAGTGTAACGAGGGTATACTTGAGGTACTGAAACTACGATTTTCCTAAGTGGAATTACAATACACATCTGAGTGGAATTACATGTCAATGTTTCCCCCAAAATTATTTAAATAGTTTTAACCTCTTTCTCTCTCATCTCCGCCTAAACAATTTCAGCGTAATGCATGTTTTAAAACAGTACAATATCCGTTTTAAAATAGCACAATATACATCTGAGTGGAATTCCACATCAGCGATTCTTCCCAAATTATATTTCCATTTTTGAAATGAAAAATATGGTGGGAGAATTGTAATTTTGAAATTTGTTTACCATAGCAGTCAATAACATATTAGTTTTGCTTGAATCGTCGAAATTAGCTCCTTTTCTGAAGGGCCTATTCTTTTTTATGGTTTTGAAACGGTTTTGAGAAAATATTTTTAGAAAATAGTTTTATAATGTGAAAAGTGTATTGAAAATGTTAAAAAGTATAGCTGAATAGTAAAAAGTTGTATTGAAAATGATGGAAAATAATTATAATATATTAAATTTACTGTTGAAACCAAAACCAAAACCAAAAGGATAGGCCCAAAATTTTGTTTCTACTTGCTTTATCGAACCCTTTATTTAGGGGACTGATAAAAATTATGGTTCAAGTCACTGAAGAATATGAAAATCACGAGAAACTCTCAACTTTTTCTCATTTCAAATGACCACAAGAAACTGTTAACATCCTACTGGTCATAACCAGTCGCATGGATGAAAATTGCAACAACATGCAAAACTAACGAACTATTTTTGCACCAATGAAATGTAAGAGACCAAAAGAGCAACATAATCAAACAAAATGGACCAAAATTGCAATTTTTCCAACCCCTAAACTTGAAGCCAAAGTTCTATTTAGTCTCTGAACTTAAAGATGTACCATAATAGTCCCTGAGCTTGAAGATACATATTTAAAGGTAACTACTAAATGCAGGCTTTATTTACTAAATGCATGTACTATTTGTAAATTTTAATAAGCGAAAATACATAAATATCGTTGACTCTAAAAAAAATTGATAGGGTTTACAAAAGGTAGAAAAGGTAGAGTGGCGATTGGATGCGAAAGATTGAGAAAAGTAAATAGCAAGTCATCCACAACTGAAGGGAAGAAAAATCGCAGCAATACAAGTAGTAAAAATATTGAGTGCCCCTTTAAACTTGTAAGAGCTAAATTTATGGAGCCACTTGGAAATTGAGTGTACAAGAGTGTTGACAATCATGACCTACATGCTTATAGATACTGGCATGCATCGGCCACAAAGTTAAATGAACAAGAAATGATGAATATTGTACAATGGATGAAGAGTACTATGAAGCCGAAACAGATGCTAAAACAATTGCAATTAAATAATGTGGATAATGTCAACAATTTGAGGCAGGTGAAGATCGAAGTCCAAAAATTTAAAAGAGTAGTCAAGATGGGAAAATTTTAAATCCCATACAGTACTTCTTCAAACTTATGTAGGAGTATCAGTATCACCATTTGTTAAACCTATGGTCTCAATCCTAGTTTTGATGATAAGTTAACAAATATATGATTTTGTTTAATGCTTTGTTTTAGACTTATAGTCTTAATCTTAGTTTGATGATAAGTTAACAAATATATGATTTTGTTTAATGTTTTGCACTTGAAGTTATTTGTAGAAAATATGTAGAAAAAGTAAAGCAAAGTCTTGTGCGAAGTACTGAACGAGTTGCATGCAAAATCCCATGGAAGCTAGTCGCCAAAGCAAAGAAAAGAGAAACGGAACAAAGGTGGAAAACAGAGTATGCGAGACCATGTACGAGTCGCACGTACTCTCACACAGTAGCCAGTCACGGAATTGAAGAAAAAGAAAAATGACAAGAAGGAAATTGTATTCGTACAAGTTCCCTTTTGAGTCGAATGGCACCACAGACACACTACAAGCCGAAGCATTAAATGCACGGAAGAAGAGGTCTGAACATTTGACTGAAAAGAAAAAGCAAAGCACGCGTAGTTTCTCTTAGACACGAGAAATCGTGCGAGTCGCACAGCAACTCGGACGAGCTACGGACAAAGGGAATAAATGTTGAGTCAGAAGGAGCGTCTGGAGCAAATGACCGTTTGATCAAGCTGCATGCACAAAATCTCTATTGTCTGAGAATCCACACGAGTCGCACGAGAACTCAAACAGCTAGCAGACGAGCTCATTAAATGCGCTCATGAAGAAGTCATTTGACCGTTGAAAAAAATTCAAATGGCTGAGTCAAGTCCGAGAATCTGACTGAGTCAGACACTAACTCGCATAGCGACAGGAATTGTCAAAAAGCAACTAGGCGTTGAAGCAAGACTTGGACTCCTCTATAAATACTTTCAGCACTTCAAAGGCTCTACACCAACCCAAGAAGTCAGTCAACACCTCCTACTATTAAGAAACACTTGAGATCAAATTTATTTCAAATTTTGTGTAGGATTAGTGTAGACTTCAAGAGAGAGGCCTTTGCGCCCAATTAGTGAGTGTCAATTGTAAACTCCATCTTAAGGAGGTTTTCATCTTTTCTTCATCTAAAAAAAGTCCTAACTCAAGAGTTTGAGTGTAAGCAACTTGTATTAGGAAAAGTTCTAAGCTCTTGATTAAGAGTTAGGCATGAAGCAAGGGGGAGCAAGAAGAGAAGGAGAAGTCCTAGTTCAAGGGGTTTAGTTTAGGCATTTGTAAAAGTCCTAACCAAGAGGTTGCTTGAGGCAATTGTAGAAGACCTATCTCAAGAGGTTGAGATTAGGCAAAGGAGTAAAGTCCTAAGTCTAGAGTTAGATTAGACAAAGGGGAGAAAGCCTTGATGAAGATATTGATTAAGCAAATATCCTTTGGTCTAGGCAAGGGGAGTCTTGAGTAAGACCCAAAATCCTTGAGGAAGGATAGGACAAAAGATCCATTGCTAGCCTTAGGCAAAGGAGTCTTAATCTAGAGGAAGATTAAGTAAGGGAGTCCTAGTCTAGAGGTAGATTAGGCAAGGGAAATGTCTTAATCTTTTGAGAAATACTTAAACAAGTGTAAGGGATTGAAACACTCCTTTAAGTGTTTCTTAGAGGATTAGAAATCTCAAGTTGTATAACTTGGGGAGTGAATTAGGATTCAAGGGGAATCCGAACCACGATAAATTGAGTTGTAACAAATAAGTAACAACCTAACTAATATGTATTTGACTAGGGAAAGAATTAGAAAACATGCACAAATCCTAATTGCTTTCTAAAACCCTTAATCAACTTGCATTTGATGTTGAATTTCGTTCATGGGCTTCATAGATGGGCTGGCCAAAATTAATATGCTGCAGATGCTCAGGTTTCGGTCTATTTTACTGTAACATGTGTTTTTGGAAGTACTGAAAACTTCACCAAATAGTTCGGAGCACTCCGGATCCATAGAGAAGCTTTCAAAATCATCTTGAAATGTCCTAAATCAAAAAAAAAAATCAAGATTTATACATTTTCCAAGATTCTTTTGTCGTAACCACTTGACAGAATGGGAAATTGTGAATACTTCAAGATCGATCAAGAAATGCTCTCAGAAATGTTTTTGGAAACTGCCAAATTTGTGTTGGAAGTAGTTGATGGCCAAGAGGCTTGTTGATTGCCTCATTTGTCCATTCTTCCTCCTTTGCAATGCATTTCTTTGGACTTACCTTCGGATTGACTCGGCAAATGCTGACTTGGCTTGTTTGAGCTAGGGATGACCGCATCAAGGGGAAATTCACGAAATGATAAGATTATAGTTTGATGTAATCAAGACTGAAATGGATAAATCTCATCCCAAAAATTTTGATGAGGTCAACTACATGTTGTTCAATAGGATGAACGGTAAAGTCTCGCACTATGGTCTTTTATTGCTAAAAAAAGAATATGAAAGAAGATTGAAATTAAACAGGGCAAATAGTGAGGTTTGTAGATGCAAAAAGATAACTAGTTCCGGTGTTCCTTGTACACATAAGATGGAAGAAATGGTGAAAAACCATCGATTGGTTAATGTAGTTGATGTACATGTCTTTTTGGAGGACTCTTGATTTAGTCTAAAAATGATTGGTTGGGTTCTATGATTATACCCTTAATTAGATAAGTATCATCTAGTTGTGCAATCTTAACATGAAATGTTTGTACTTAGAATATTGATTATTACTAAATTATGTTTCATTGTTATCTACAATTATATGCTTACCTATGTTTAACGCGTACATTGTATCACTATATTACTAAATGAGTTTGAAATTCAAAGTGTTATTGTAATTTTGTAAAAATTTTGACAAAGTTTCCACTGTAATTGGACCAAAGCTCCCTACCAATAGCCCATATTCAATTAAGATTCCAACATTTCATATATTTGGAATTAACATTAACCATAGTAACCATTATTCAGTCATCCAAATAACAAACATAATGTTCAGATAATCCATAAATAATATCTAAATAACAATATCAGGATTGGTTGCATAATGTTCAAAACAAACTTAAACATCACTTATGCATTTTTGAGTCATTCATTCATCCACCGGTGGTCTCCCTGCAAGATACTCTAATAACCACATCCAATCTTTCATATTTTGAGAGCCAACTAAAATCTCACGGTTGGTCGCATGCCTAGTTCTAGGATGAAGAAGAGCCAAGCGAGCACCTAAAAATTGCATATGCTATAATTACAAGGAAAAAAAATATATTATAACACCATTTTTAATCATAAGGGTGTGTGTGTAGTATATTAAACCAAATCTACTATCTTGAATCCATAGAAGACAAGATGATTCCAATTTCTCCATCCCATGAGAAAATATAAAATTAAAAAGTATATAATATTTATTAATGACACTTTCAAACTACAAAATTTTTCAACCAAAAAGAAAACATAAATATAAAAATTCACTTTAAAAGTGACATTCTTGTTACATATTTAGATGCAAATCATCCATAAAGTTCTTCATGTCAACTTCGTTAAAAAGTTCATTTTCAATTGCAACTAAAGCCAATCCGTTTAGCCTACTTGCAACATATTAGGATTTCAGTAACTTCAACTTTGAAAAACTTCTTTCAATAGAGGCAACAAGAACAGAAATAGTCAACTCTATTCTATATGCAATAGCAGCATTTGGAAAGCAACCCATTTGTTTCAAGGAATTCAATATTTCGATTGCAACAAGTTTGTCCTCGGGTAGAATCTCCCTAACCAACTTTAACTCAACATACAATTCATTTCCATCAATATCACCACAGTGTTTATATTTTCTTAGAGCCACTTCTAAACAAATGCAATAAGACTTCAACTCAGCATCATCCAACAATTGTAACTTGTCAGAACTAAACAAAAAATCAAATATACTCTCATGTACTTAATATTTTTCAAACCTTTTGGTCAACGAAGCAATAGATTAATCTACGATATATATATATATATAAGTATATATATATATATATATAAGGTTTTGTGAAAGTTATGGATGACTCCCCTATGGTTTAAAAAGCTACAGAAGACCCCCCTGTACTTTTCCGAATGCTGTAAAGTGGACCAAAATCATCTACACTAACGGAGCAGTTAAAAATGACACAAATGCCCTCACCGTTAAAGTAGTAACCAAAAGCGTAGATAAAACATTCCCAACATGTTAAACCCTCCCAAATGTCGGGCTGAACCAAAAAATCCAGGGGTAGAATCTAAAACCTGCAATTTCGCGTACACAATCAATTTCCACTAGTACTCTTAAATTACAAGCATTAGAAGGAAAACTGTCGCCGCGGTCTGTCGCCGCGGTTGAAGGAGAGCTGCGGGATTGTCGGGGATTGAAGGAAAATCTACTGTGTTTGAGGCCTGGAAGGTTAACGAACGGAAAGAAGCCCTAGCTTCGACATGTTTGGCGGTAAACTCGCTTGATACCTCGGTTTAATGGACATTTGAAATCGATTTATTGTCTAATGTGACAAAATAAATGGTTTATTAATTGGTTATTGTCAGGAATTTTGGTAATCGTTGGTGGGTTTGTCCAGTTCAGAATAACGCGGGTTAGGTGTGGTTTGACTGTCTTTATGTCATTTTGTATGTTAATATAATTGAAATACTATTATATTTGAAGAAATCCTAAAAGTATGGAACTTTAAAGCGCCACTTTTTGTTGTATAGATAAACAATGTTATCTTTTCAATTTGTGTTGGGAATCCCTTTACTTTGGTTGATTGTTACAGTTCACAAGAACACGGGTGGGTGAATTTCACTATGTTATTATTTATTAGTGTAAAAGAAATGAAGTAATTTACTTATTTTTGTTTAAATGTGAATAAATTCTAACTCTTTACCTTGGGCCTTTCTTGAATGCCGGTAAGGTATATATTTTTGTTGACAATCCGCCACTGGGTGTGGTCCTGCACTATAGGGGGCATTTTATTAGAGGTCCACCTTTGAGGCATGACAGTACATTAACAAAGGTGTATTACGGATTTTGACCCGGACTATATCAATCATAAGGCTATGTTTGACATGTATTGTTGTGCCTTAGAAGAGGATTCATTAATATAGTGTGAAATTTTTTTACACTCCTGGAAATGCTAAAGAATTGGAAGTAGGGATTGTGGCTATTAATGATGATACTAATATAGAAATAATGTGCACTACCCATATTGGATGTAAGAAGCTACATATTTATGTTGTAGATGATGGGGATACTTATGGGAATGTAGAGAATTTTTCTTAGAATGTTGGGGGTAATTCTGGTAATGTTAAGGGTATTTATGTGAATATTGGGGGTAGTGGGAATGTTAATGGTACTTTTTCTGAATTATGTTGGAAGTTATGTAACTATTGAGGGGAATGGTTTGGCTATTGTGGGCAATTTTGTAACTGTTCATGGCATAAGTGGACATGTTGGGGGCAACTTAGGTAATGGTAAGGTTACATGTGGTCCTGTTGGTGGCAACTCAATAAATGTTACTTAGCAGGTAGGATAGCCGGGGGCACTTCTGTAATTTTCATATGGAATAGGAGGTCCAGAGAGAAACTTCTATTACCCCGCACAGAAAGAAGACAGTGGCTAGAAAGTCTGTTCAACAGAAAAGGAAAGAACAACATAAAAGGAAGGAGCAGATGAAAGGGAAAGCTAAGCAAAAAGGAAATAGTCAGCCAAAAGAGAAAGCGAGACAGAAAGGGAAATGAAAGATTGGGCATGGTCTGGTTGCTAAGGAAGAGTTAGAAAGGTTTAAAGAAGAGGAAATCTTCATATCAGGGCAGGATTATGGAACTTTTAACTTCAATTTAGTTGGCAGTTCTGAGTTGCTGAGAATAATGAAAATTAGGATCCAGGTTCTCAGTCTGAACCCGTAGGTGACTCTAGTCATGAAACAGTTGATGAGAATTGGAATAAGCCTATTAGAGGTGATGAAGAACTGCTTGCTCAAGCCATTGATGAAGATGGAATAGCTGAAAATAGAGATTACCTACAGTTCAATCCAAAAGTGGAATTTGAGAAATAATCATTTGACTGAAGGTTGGTCACACATTTAGTGACTTTAGAGCTTTTCGGGATGCATTGAAGGAATTTCATGTTAGAGAAGGGTGGGAGTTTCGATTTAAGCATAATGAGTCTGCGAGGATTGATGTTTACTGCGGTGAGTCAAAATGTCACTTCAAGCTTCATGCAAGTCCTGTTCAAGGTTCTGCTACATTTCAGATAAAGTTAATTGAAACTCCTCACAATTGTGGTAGAAAGAATAAGCTTCCTCTCGCAAACTCAGCATACCTAAGCAAGAAGTTGCAGCATTACATTAGGGTTAATCCTAAGATACAACCTGCTGGTATTGTGGAGATTGTTCGAGTGCAATTGCAAGTAGAAATTTCTACAAGACAAGCTTATTGGGTTAAAAGAAAGACACTGGAGGCTATACAAGGGTGTCAAATGGAGCAGTACGAGAAAGTGAGGGATTATGAGAAGGCATTGATAAACAACAATCCAGATAGTAGAGTCATAATACAAGTTTACGGAGATCCAACTAATGGGAACAGTATCTTCAAGAGGGTTTTTCTGGTCTTTGGGAGCTATGAAGAATGGCTTCCTTGGAGGATGTAGGTCGATCATAGGTTTAGATGGGTGTTTCTTGAAGAGTCCATTTGGCGGGCAACTGTTGGCGGCTATTGGGAGAGATGCTAATGAGAACATTTTTCCTATTGCACTAGCTGTGGTAGAAGCTGAAAACACCGAAAGCTAGACTTGGTTTTTGGAAGAGCTGAAGGCTTATATTGGTGAAGGGTCCAGAGGGGTTTTTTGGACCTTTATTTCAGATAAACAGAAAGGGTTGGTGAACGCAGTAGGAGCAGTGTTTCTTCTCCAGTCAGATGTTGCTTAAGTCATCTGTATGCAAATTTCAAGCAAAAGTTCAAAGCCAAGCATTTGGAGAGTTATTTTGGGCAGTTGCATCTGCATATAATGTGAGAGATTTTAGGAGGACATTAGCGAATCTGGAGAAGACAGACCCGAAGGTTGGGGAGAATTTGAATGCAAGTGAGTGGTTAATGAGTATACCACTATCATCATGGTCAAGAGCTTAATTGCAAAAGTGATGTTCTAGTGAATAATATGAATGAGTCGTTCAATGCCTATATTCTGGAAGCCGGTGATAAGCCATAATTGGTATTTTTGAGTGTATCAGGAGAAGTTCATGAAGAGGTTTCCATTGAAGCATGAAGAAATGCAGAAATATGGCCACGATATATGCCCGAATGTTCAAGAAAATTAGAGAAGAATAAAAATCAAAGTCGTCATTGTATGGCAATTTACTCATGCCCTGGCATATTCGAAGTTGATTGGAATAGAAGTACCCATGTGGTGAAGTTGGTACCTAGAACCTGCACATGTTGGTGCTTTCCAATTATCTGGAATTCCTTGTCCACATGCCATTTCTACAATCCAAGTTGCTAAGCTCATTCCAGAAGATTTTGTTGACCCACTATGGAGGAAGACATGTACTTAGCAACGTATTAGTACACCATAGCAGTTATTCCTTCTAGTGAGTACTGGGATGATGCTGGAGGTGATCATATTAAACCCCATTGGTGAGAAAAAAATTGGGAGACCAAAGAAGGCTTGAAGAAGGGGTGATGATGAACCAAGATCATGGACATCGACCCGAAAAGGGTTGCAGGTGACTTGTAAGAGAAGTTTCAAGACAAGCCACAATTCTAGGACTTATAAACACCCAATTCACCCAAAGTCTAAGTTCTACAAGGTATGACATAATATGACTATCATTTTTTCATGGGAAAATCACAGTTTTGGTCCCTCAATTATACCCTCGTTATACTTTCAGTCCCTCAATTATTGAAACTCGCGCTTTCAGTCCCCTAACTGTCACTCTTTTGCCAGTTTGGTCCCTCTTACCACCAAGCTATTAGGTTACCGATCATTTGGGGTCAAAATAAAAATATATAAAATATTTGGGCCAAATCATAATAACTCAAAATTTTTTTAGTGTATTTTTTAGAGCCAAATCATACTCACTGCTAGCCCGTGCCTTTGTTTTTTGTTTGAAGAAAAATTTCACTTTTTGTTTATTTTTTAAAAACATTTTGAGTTATTATGATTTGGCCCAAATATTTATGAATTTTTTAAAAAGGTCCAAATTACCATTGACTTTGTTAGTCAACTGGTAACTTGCCGGTAAAAGGGACCAAATCAGCGAAAGAGTGATAGTTAGGGGATTGAAAGTGCGAGTTTTAATAATTGAGGGACTAAAAGTGTAATGAGGGTATAATTGAGGGACCGAAACTGCGATTTTCTCTTTTTTCATTACTGTTTATATTTCTTTAATTTAGGTGTGAATACTTACTGAGTTTATAATTGTTAGGCTCATGAAGCTGAAGTTGAAGAAAATGCAAGTACTTCCACTACTGTAAATCCTAATCAAACTAGTGCAGGAAAAAAGAGAACCTTTAGCTTAAACAGACCTGAAAAACAGAAAAGGCAAAGAAGGTGTGGTGCTAAACAGAACCCAGATCAAAATCCCAACTCTCTCAGGTACATTAACTAATACTTATGTCATCTTTATTGTGTGTGAATATGAAATTTGGTTTACTTATAATTGCTAATTATAAGTGTTGCATACAGCCACTGCCTAATGCCAGTCAGTCCAATTCTATTAGGACTAGGAGTTTCAGCTCCTCACCGGTAATATACAAAATAAATATGGCATTCATAGGTTCTGTGATTATGTACTATATTTTTCTTATTAATTGATAAGGTTATTTGTTATTTACAGCTGTTGCCTACTGCTGCCAATTAGGTAAATTCTGTTAGGACTATGAATATTAGCTCCTCACACCTTACATAATTACCATGTCTGTATTATGTTGTATGAGTATTTTTTTTTTTAGCTCAATCGGTTATACTGTTTGTTATTTACAACCCCAATCGCAGTCAAAATCTATTAGGACTAGGAGTGGAACTGCACAAAGTAGCCAAGGGAATGAAGAAGTTGCTGGAAAGAAAGTTATCCCAACAACTATTTCTAGTGTGCTTGAGAAGATGAGAGCAAAAAGGAAGCGAAATTAGACTTATTTAAGGGATGGATGAATTGCTGTTGTCATGAGAATTTGTTCTTTTGATTGTTGTCTACATGAATTGTGAAATACTGAAAATATGTTTATGGTATGGTTAGCTAGCTTTCGTGAACATTGCCCTGTATGTGGTCTATCATTTTGGTGCTAGGTTCTGCATCTGTAATACAGAACCATGAAGTTCTATTATTTTGAGCTATTTCATAGTTGAAAGTGACTTACTGGTGCACTTTCCTAGATGGATTTAGGTACAATTTTAGGTGGTCATTTTGGTTTTTCCCTCAGATTCAAAATGGTCATTTACATGTTTTGGTAGTTCAATTTGTAGGCATTTAATTATACTGTTTCATATGGTTATTGACAAGTTTTGCCTGTCATATTTTAGTCTATTTTTTCCCTGTATTCATATGTTACTTTTCAGCTTCGGTCATGTATTGTTGTTGGTGTTGTAACCATAATCATATTGGTCATTTGACTGTCATCTTTTAAGCATTTTTTTTTTTTTCCAGGATTGAGATGGTCATTTTCAGGGAAGGGACATTGTTTAAGAGTGTTTGTTTTCCCATTTTTCCGCCCAGAATCATAATGCTTCTAACCATGCAACTTTTCTGAACAAAAGAGTAAGAATATGAGGGCACAAAACAAAGAGCAATGTTCTTTAATAATGTCCAACTTTGGATGCTAACAAACAATACATATGATCCCATAATCCCTACATTAAAAAACTATCAATTCGAAAACTGCATTCCATACATTCCATAACCATTACAAGGAAATAAGAAGAGTAAGTTTAACAAGATTTTGTGACAAATCTTTTCACTTTAAGCAAAGGATAATCAGTGAGAAACAACTTATTATAATTGAAGCAACAACAACAAAAGCGAGTGTCTTCATCAATACTTCAATACTTCAAAAATCTTCCATCTTGAATCCGGAGCAGGGTATTTGATCAAACATATAGGAGCACTGCCATGAACACGTTCTATGACTAAATTAGGGTTTCTGGCCGGTGATCTTTGACCTCCGTTGCCAGTGATCGGATTGCACCAAGAGAAGAAATCGCATTGCCTCTTATCATAACAAAATACAGCATTCCCTTTGTTGCCTTCTCGGATTTGACAATTTTGATGGTGGCTTTTCTCCCACAAGCGCATTAACGATATTTGTAAATCAGGCTATTACCACTGTTGCTACCCGTGAATGAGCTAGTAGACATTATTTCAGTCCACTTATAGCCTCTCCTGCAACCGCTGAAAAGTTCTCCTCTTCATTAGTCTCTTCGTCCCTAAGCCAATAAGATTTTTGGGGAATTTTGATAGTTTTATAGGGGTTTAAGTTCCTTTATCTAAATAAGGGCATTTTGGTTACAAATTTATATACTTGCTACTAAACTCTCGTAAACAACCGCGTGTAGGCCACGCCATGTTAGTGTAGGTGATTTTCTTCCACTTTACAACATTCGAGAAAGCAAATGAGGGGTCATCCATAACTTTTGCAAACCACAGAGGATTTTACGTAATTAACCCAAATATATATATATAGTGAAGAGCATAACACATCATGGAACTATGCATTAGAGCAAAAATGATTACGAATTTTTTGAAAGCAGATTTCTAGTCACGCAACTTTGATTTTCGAGTGAAAATGGTATTCCGTGAAGTGGCTCCGTTAACTCTCTAATAAAAGCACACTTTTGAGGGAAAAATTAGTAGGAAGTTAACGGAGCAACTTAACAAAATAACCCTTTTCGCTCGAAAATGAAAGTTGCGTGACCAGAAATCTGCTTTTCAAAAATTTGTGTCAAATTATTTCTTTCTACGAATTATACGCTTTTGAGAAACTAAACCTTTAATCATCAAACACAACAACAACCAAAAGAAAGAAAGCAACATAAAAGGGTGTAGAGCCTCCGTCGCTGGAGAAATGCCACCACCACCTTGGTTCACCAACTTCGAACCCCTTTGACGTGTTCGTGGTAATCTAAGGACTCCGGTGAGTATAGATTCATAGCATTAATCAAGATCTACAAGCATGAAAACAAGAAATGAATGAATCTTCGAAAATAACAAATGGGTTGTTAGATTTAATTCATAGATCTCATGTTCTTGGGCTATTTTTGTGTTCCATACATGTTTAAGATAATATAGGATGGATTGCATACAGTTGGAATGGCTAAAACTGAAATATGAAATTAATTGAAAAATCAAGAACCAAGAAAACTCATGTTCTGAAATCAGTGTCCGATGCCCTGTTCGTGGTCAATTTATGTGACATTAGAATGATTATTTTTGCATCCTAATTGTTGGGATTGTTAGTATTAATGTTAGGCTACAAATTGTATTTTTTGGGACGGACCAAATCGGACTAGAACCGCAAAAGAGATGGCCCCTCGTTTCTGGGCAGAAAGACGATGGCCAAGGGGGGCCGACACTGCCCAGCGTGCGCGCGCTGCATGCTTGCTCGGCTTGCCAATGCCCACAGCAGCCCCAATCGTGGCCCCCGTCGTGTCCCGATCTCTGCCGTGTCGTGTCTTCCTAGTCTTGCCTTGCACCCCAAACCTTAGCCATGCAATGGACTTGACCCCTTGACCCTTGACTACCCACTTGACCACCTGACCCTTGACTTGAGCCTTGAACCCTTGACTTGAACCTTGAACCAATTGACCACTTGACTTGAACCTTGAACCCAGGGGCGAAGCTATGTACATTTTTGGTGGGTCAATTTCCAAAAAACATAATTAGTACTATATAAATTATATAAATTTTAAATATATTTATATCATGGCCCTACCAAATATTAAAATGATAAGGGGTAAATATTGGAATTGATATAAAATATAATTACTTTAAAGAAAAATTAATTACTATACTAAAATCTTGCCCCTCTTTACATTTGGGGCCTGGCTCCGCCACTACTTGAACCACTTGACCACTTGACTTAACCTATGAACCATACATTTGACCCTTTGACCTAGAGTTGACCTAAAAGTCAAAAGTCAACCCTAATTGGCCCGAAAAGTCAAAATTTACCAAAGTTGATCTAAAAGTCAAAAGTCAACCCTAATCCGAATTAGCCCAAAAATTCAAATTCACCTAAAAATGAAAAGTCAACCCTAGTTGACCCGAAAGTCAAAGTTGACTGATGTTGACCTAAAAGTCAAAAATCAACCCGAGTTGACCCAAAAAGTAACAGTTGACCTTAAAAGTCAAACATAACCTAAAAAGTCAAAGTCAACCTTAGTTGACCGAAAATCAAACTGAACCAAATAGTCAACATGTTGCTAGCTAGTTAATAATCTGCTTCACGTTATCCGCAGGTGCTGTTTGTTTACCGTTGACCCTAAATTGACCGACATCGAACGAACCCCGACTCACAGATCTCAAGGTGAGGGATTACTCGATAGTTTCATAAGACTTAAATAAACTATCTACATAGTAGTCGTGTGTACTTATATGTACTATTGCTTGTCTATTTTCCCAATGAGATTTCCCATGCCTCACAACATGCTTGTTTCCTCATACAACTTTCTGCTAAGTATGTATGCTTATGTGGCACGTGCTTGTTTGACATGATAATGCCATGAAATGATTATTATGTACCATGTTGACTTGCCATGATAACTCGATTACTTGCAACTATGTATGCTTATAACAATATAAAAGCATGATGTATTGGCCAAGAGGTATGATGCAATTCTCATAGTCAGTTGCATGACATTTAGGATTGCATGATGCATTTAGAAATGTATAAACTTCTAGGGTTGCCATGATCACCTTAGCGTGAAAAAGGTCAAAGAACCTACCAGATAAGAATTGAGCTCCGAGTCTTTAGCATGACTAGATAGTAACTGCTTGCCCGCTATGTAGGGCTTGCTTGCGAAAGTTCGTGTCGCAGTTAGTCGACACTCTTTCTATTGAGAGTAACTCCAGTGGCCCGAAATGTAAAAAGGCCAGGATCCAAAATCCCCGCCATCGAGCATACTCAATTCTACCGATATGGCTACAGTGGGGGCGATGTGCTTTGTAAACTATCAAAACATGAAAAACCTGAAAACATGAATAGATTCTAACTTAGCTTTAAGATAAGAAAACTAGACAGAGCAATCTGTCGACTAGGAGTCTAGTGACTCAAATATGTTTGCATATAAATAAAATGTTGTATCTATGCTATCATGCTTATTACAGTATTTGCCATACACTTGCCTATACTACCTGACTGGAGCCTCCATCTTTCCCAGAGTAATTTGGCTTTCTGTGGCTCACAAAGACCCGCCTGCACTGCCATGAGAAAATCAAGAAGCCAGAGTGGAAGATCCCTACTCCAGAATCTTGACGTCGTCAAGATCTTGGGAAGAAGGCTTACTGGAGGATGCAGGAAACGAACAAGCTCCTAGCCGCAAATCCATAACAAGGGAAAAAGATTTGCGGATCGAAAGAGAGAAAAGGGAGGAAAGAACAAGTCATTTTTCAAGAAAAAATAAGAAGGGAAAACTAGTTCAAGAAGCAGGAAAGAAGAATAGACGTATAAAATAGCGGAAGGGACCAAATCGAAAGCAAAAGGGAAAAGAAGGATTGAGAAAATCACAAAATAGGAAGGAGAAGGAAAGAGTCAAGAAATCCAAAAAGAAAAGAAGAAAGGAAGGCGCGGCGATTGGTAAAATGAACGGCATACTGCCAACTAGGCAGTTGAAAAGACCCCTACCAAAATCTGACTCCAGCCCATCAACTATTTGTTTCAGGAAACATGAATTCAAATTATTCAACCTTCCCGCCCAGGACTTGGCGCGCTCAGGATGCTTCGGGACCCTCAAAAAGAAAGAAAAAATATCTCGGGCCAAAACTCTAACCCTTAACCAAGTCAAGGGCTGACTTGGGGGCTAGTTGATAGACCATGGATTGGAGGAGGCCAAACCACATAGCTAAGGGCTGATCCAGCCATTTGGTCCAATCTAGATCGCTCTGGAAGTTCGGAAGAAATACCTTACTACCTCCCAGGTTCCCAACCTCAACCTAAGCGCTGCTCAGATAAAGCCCAGATGAGCAAAACAAGGTAAGAACTAGGTGAGGCGCTCTTGGACTCTACTTCCAGCAAAAAATGATCAACATCAAGATTGAGAGGATTTACTTTCCATACTACCGGATATGAAAGAATCACTGAGTGATCCTCCTACCTTGCCAAGCAAGGTCCTCGGATATATACCTAGCGATATTCACACAATGAGGTACACAATATTTTACAACCCTAATCATATCATGTGACGCCCCAAAAAATTCAGACCCGATATAATAAATAATTAGTCTTAACTAAAAATTAATGTAAACAATTAGGAAAATAATTAAATTAAAATAAAACTCTAAGGAAAATTTTTAAGAAATTTTTTTTAATTAAATAAAAGTAGATGGCTCTAATTGCAAATTCAGCAATAGAAACTTCACAAGTAGACTAGAAAATTCGCCAAGTAAGAATAGAAAAGAAACCTCGCTGCACCGACTCATCCGACTGCAAGATTTGACCACTCGGTGGCAGCGCATCATTTATATCCTGAAAAGAACCGGAGACTCGTGAAGGGAGAAGAGAAGTGTCTTATCTCATGTAATAAAGAGCCTTCATGGCTCTCTAGAAATTGAGACGAAGGAGAACCGCTCAGAAGAGACGCAAGAAAAAAGAAAAAAAAAAAAAAAAAGGGTAAGCAAAGTAAGAAGAAAACAGAGGAATGGGGAGAGCAAGTCTAACTTGGTAAGTAGTTATAACAGATGAAGAGGGAGAATGAAACAGAGTGGGAAGAAGTGATAGAACTCAGGTATAAGCAAGGAAATAAGAAACAGACCGAACGGGAAGGAAGGTCAAGAAGGTGAGCAATCCGGGTGAAAAGAGGAGGAAAACGGGAGAGGAGGAGAACGGAGGGAGCCTATCCGAGACCACACGTCTAATCACCCTAGTCCTGACTTCTAGTATCATCACTTAGGTAAGCTTTTAACACCCTTCGTAGCTAGTAGATTCATGCCCGAAGTATGCCGTAAGAAAACGTAAAATATGCCGCAAATGTCATCTTTCTAGTTTATGAACCATGCTTTAGCTTTTCAGAAAATGAAACTTGCTGTGCTTGATATAGAATTAGAAATACCTTTGACAAATGTTTAAAAGACATCAAATAGTTAGTTTGCGGAAGGGCCGAAAGTGAAATGAAAATTAGGGACTTACCGAACCTGTAGCTTTCAACATTTGTGTTGTTTTCGGTTATGTGGACTCGTAGAAATGCTAGAAATTAATGATAAAGACTGAAGTCTAGAGATTTTAAGAGTCTATTTTCTGAAACAACAAAAAAAAAAATGGCTTATGAATCCACGTATACGGTTGCCATGCTAATTCCTTCAAAGTGGCCATCTCACTTTCTGAAACATTTGCTGCGTACTGTAATATGCATGTTTCATGTTTTATCTTTGGTTTATAATGTTATGAGCGTGCTAGGAATACTAGTTTTAGGATTAGTGATTTACAATGACTGTTTAGTGGTGGAAAATAGAAACCTGCAACTAAGAAGAAATAAGAAATAATTTGGTTCTGTGTAATGTAGAGCAGGACTGAGACAAAATCGATTTTCACCAATTCTTTCTCAATCAGCTTGCAATGGAGAAAAACTAGTGAATAAATAAATAATAATAATGATAATAATATTAGTTGGTGTAGTAAGAAAGGGGTAAAACAAAGATTAATGGTAACTGTAATGTATAGGAGAAATGGAAAGTAGGCTACGGGTGAATAGGTTGAGAAGAATACTGGGAGAGGGAAGGAAAATAAAATAATAATAAGATAATAAAATAAATAAATAAATAAGAGAAATCAAATGGAAGAAAAATTGGGGACGAGAATTAAAACATGAGGGTACTGAAAGAGCACTACGAGAATGAGGGAAGGAGGAAAAATGAAGTGAAAGAAAGTAATGATGATAATCATATGCATTAAATCAGTTAGGATAATAATAACTATTATAATAATGAACAACATTAATCATAAATAATCATAACCCGAAGTAAAGTATGTAGTAGTATGTCATTTTCTCTTTACGAATTAGGATTAAATTAAATACCAAAGAATTATGAATAATTTAACTTTTCAGATTTTATCAATCCAGGTTATTCCACTTCATCTGATTCAGATGAATGCTCTCACTGAAAATCTACTTTTGACTAGTATGTGTTTGACGATGTGTATTATGTGTTCAAATCACCGTGAATATATTATATGTATATTTAATTGACTTTCATAAAAATTAGAGATTGTCTGAATTATTTAATTAATTTTGCTGTTCAAATGAGCGGGCGACTACTTTTCGCGCTGACTCAATTTTGAAATTACTATGATAATTTAATGTTGATTTTTCGTGAAATTTTACTGATTGTTACATGATTGAAAATATGAAATTGAATGATTGTAATTACTGATTGAGTGAAATGAGATTGATTAGTTGACTAAATGATACCGATAAACTGTGCATTACTGTAATGGAATCCCATAATCCATGATCTACGTAGTCAAGTGCTGGCTAGGGCTGGGGCGTTTGATGAAATAGTGTCTTAGTAGAGTCTGGTAACTCGAGCCCCTATATATGTATAAGTAATCAGACTGCATAATGTTTACTGATCACGGGCGATGTTGTCGAAGCCCTGTTTGGGCACAAAAGTTTACTGGAAATAAGTGATTAAAATCACATCTATAGTTTCAACTGAACTAGCGAGTATCCTTTACGATTTGCTTTACCGCTTTCCTATTTGTATTATATTTATATGATTGATTGCTTTATGTGAATTGCATATTTTACCGCTTTAATTATTTTAAATAGAGAACATCGCTGAGCAAAGAAGCTTATAGATGTTGTATGTTTTCAAACCCTACCCCAGGTTTGCAGTGGCAGTACGGGCCAAATGATAGCAAGCAGAATTAGACCGACGATTTTATGAAGCTTTATAAATAATTTTATTTATATTACAAATTAATAATTGGCCTGTGAGCCATTAGACTGTTAGGCTACGAATTGGGACCTATAGTTTGTAATTTTATAATTTAAATTCAATAAGTGATACATCAAAGACAATCTTTAGTTGCAGCATCGTCATTTTGCTGCAGCATTAGAAGTATCGTTGCAGGTCAAGCTTAACTTTTAAATTTGATTATGAAAACATTGGAATCACTTCGAGCAACAAGTTGTTTCTCTACAACAATTGTCCAAATTCCTAATTTCTTCTTTGATTCTTTATTTTGTTGCAGAGTGTGGAAGAAGTTCATGTTGTTTGACCCAGACCGGGCATTGACCCTACGAGGTTAAGGGGTCGCACAACCCGGGGGGTCGACCGGGTCAACCGAGGTTCAACCCAGACGACGTCATAAATATATATATATATATATATATATTATATAAATATTATATCAATAATTAATATACTTTAATTTTATCATTTTTAACATTTAAAATATATTTTTCACAACAATTATATATTTTATGAATTTTACAACTAACTTAAACATTAAAATTCATTATTATTAAAAACAAAACTCAATAAGTAAATAAAAGATAAAATATTGGTTATTTTTCAATTAATATAAAATTACAGTACTATATTTTCATTAGAAAAAAAGGATAAAATTTAATGTAAAAGAAATTAAATGTATTTTAGATTAATACATGAAAAAATTAAACAAACTTTAATTAAAAACAAAAAAACTAATAAAAATTATGGTCGTCTTAATTTTATAAATAATAAGAAATGACGAAGAGGCTAACATTATTTTGGATGGTCCAATCAATAGATCGTTGAAAAACCCATGACTCATATTAAAAATTAGTTAAAGCACTACTTTACAAAAACATAAACAAAGAATTATTGTGGTTTAATGGTAAGTGTTCTTTTTTTTATTTTGAAGACCAATGTTCAATCCCTACTTATGACAAAATTTTATATATAAAATTTATTAATTTTCAAAATAAAGAAAACCCCTAGGGTGGGCGGGTTAAATCGGATCACGTTCTGCCCTGGGTTTTGACCGGGCTTGACCGGGTTTGGTCAAGTCTGAGTTTAGGCCATTGTTTGGCCCGGAGAGGCTGGAGGGTCACGAGCTGGGCCAGGCCAAATAACCATGAAAAAAGTTGCTCTGGAGTGTTTTTCTCTTGGAACTTGAAATATGCATTTTAGCCTTTTTTTTCTTCTTTTTTTTTTCTTTCACTTTGCTTCCTATTTGCATCATCTCCTCCAAAAGCATGTTTTGCCCAAAATAACCATAAGTTAGTATAAAATCAATACAAATCAACCAAATAGAATAAGAATAGGTTAAACGCGAAAAATATTTAATTATCTATTCAAACATCGTCAATTCAATTCACAAAAGTGGAGTATTCCTTTGGGAACAATCTCCGCTATCTTCGATGATTTCTTGGACTTTTCTAGCATAACCTTCTATCTACCTCCTCACCCCCTTTCATTACTTGGCATCACCTACATAAACAATTGTAGGTTAGTTTCTAGTGTTGTCTTGTGTTCTTTCATTGCCACGATCATTCACTTCTATAGTGCCTAATTCAATGTTACCACTACCTCATTCAATTCTTGCATCTTTCCCTCGTTCCTTGGACATGTTCATCTAGAGTCTTCAATCTTATTAATTCCACCGTTTGATCTATTTCACATGACGATTGCCACTGGGAGGATCACTATCTCTATTTACCAAATTTGCAACTGTTAAACTTATGGCTTTAATCTTAGTTTTGATGATAAGTTAACAAATATATGATTTTGTTTAATGTTTTGCACATGAAGAGTTTTTGTAACAAAAGAGCAACAAAATAGAGTGTAAGAGTTCTCATTCGAGTCGAACAACAAATCGTATAACAACCCGAAGCCAAAGTTCGAGAAATTAAAGAAAGAGAAAAACGGCAAGAAGGAAGATACCGTACGAGTTATCGTCCGAGCCGGACAACAACTCGCACGAGGACCTAAACTCAAGAACAAGCTTCAAAGTCGGGTCTCAACACCCTCTCGAAGTTGAAGCTAAACCCAAAAAGGTTCGAGCTTCAGTGTAGACAGGCTCTAGACAGCTTTTAAGGCTACTGGCCGAAAAGAAGAGAAAGATTGTGAAGGTTCGAATCCGGTCTCGACAGCCTCTCGACGTTGAAGCTCCACCTACGAATTGTCATACGACTCGCATGGATTATCGCACGAACTAGCCGTTAGACACATAAATGACAACTATGTGAGAACTGCGATTTTCCCTCCGACTCAGACATGCTTTTTCTTGACAACTTTCAACTAGCCGTTAAGAGGCGTTGCAAGCAATGTTTTCAAAATCGGACCGGGCATTGACTCGGAAAAGCTATGGGTTCAGGAGTCAATGGGTCAGACCGATTAGATCAGGGGTTGAACGGGTGACGTCATCACAATTTCATAAATATATTTATTTAAATACTATATACATATTATTTTATAATTTAAAAGAAAGAACTGAAAGAAATTTTAAAAGAATAAGATCATTCTCTAAATTTTTTTATTATTTGAAAATTATTTCAATTAAAAAATAAATAAATAAACATATAAGAATAGGAAAAAAATAATAATAATGTATAAATACTAACATTTTACCTAAACCCTATTTGACCCTCTCTCTTTTTTTTTTTCCCTTTTCCCCAGCCGCCCCAACTCATTCTTTTCTTCTTCTTCTTCTTCTTACTTTGTTCTACTTCTGCTTCTGCTTCTTCTTCTCTTCTTCTTATTTCTTCTTCTTCCTTCGTTTCTGCTTCTTCTTCTTATTTCTTATTCTTCTTCTTCTTCTTCTTCTTCTCTCTTTTCAACTTTGATGTATTTGGGGTAAAAGTATTGATAAATCTTTTATATATGTATTTTTCATTTTTCACATTTATAAACTATTTTCACAAGATATTTATATGAGATTCATTGATTTGCAAATAAAAGCTTTAATCTTCTACTCAAAAACTGATAGAAAAGTAAAGAAAATAGAAAATACAAGAGATTTGGAAGAGAGAGAAAAAAAACACTGGAAAAATAGGAAAAAGAAAAAACTAGAACTTGTAGGTTCAATCGGTTTTCGGGTTTAACCGGTTTTGACCAATATTGACCGGTTTTCTAGATATCTGGTTTAAGACAAGTAACCAGACCGGCTACACTACCGGTTCGCCGTCGAACCAATTCGACCGGCCAGTCTGGTTTGATTTTCAAAACATTGGTTGCGAGCCATTTTGGACATTTCTATAAGTACCCCAAGCTGCAAAAAGATTGTTATCGATACCTTTCAAGTCTCCTACACTTAAGCAACATTCTCAAGCTGCATTTCAAACATTTGTATGTCAAATTAGCTTGGTAAGGTAGGATTAGCAAGAGGCCTTTGTGCCCAAGTATTGTGTCATTTTGTAAACTCCATTTAAGGAGATTGTCATCTTCTCTATTTATTAGAAAAATCTAACTCAAGAGTTTGGGTGTAGGCAACTTGTATTAGGCAAAGTCCTAAAATCTTGTTTAAGAGTTAGGCAAGAAGAAATAGGGAGCAAGAAGAGAAGGAGAGACCCAACTCAAGAGGTTGAGTTTGGACAATTGTACAAGTCCCAATTTGAGGTAAGTTGGGCATTGTGGTTAAAGTCCTATCCAAGAGTTTGGATTAGGCAAAGGGAAAAAATCCTAGTTTAGAGTTAAGTTAGGCATTTGTCAAAGTCTTAATCTAGAGTTAGATTAAGCAAAAGTCCTAATTGCTAGGCAATGGGAATCTTAAGTAAGACCTAAAGTTCTTGAGGAGGGATAGGGCCAAAGATCCATTGCTAGTCATAGGCAAGGGGAAAGTCTTACTCTCTTGAGAAAGAGTTAAGCAATTGTAAGGGATTGAAACACTCATTTAAGTGTTTCTTAGTGGATTAGAAATCTCAAGTTGTATAACTTGGGGTGTGGAGTAGGATTCAAGGGGAATCTGAATCACTATAAATTTGGTGTATTCTTGTTTTCTTTGCTTATTTGCTTTCATGTTTTGCAAATCATCAATCACATACTTCACCTAGAAGTCTAGTTTTAAAGTGTTTTAAAACTTGTTTTTGAAAATGGTTTTTCAAAGTACATCTTCTTTGTAGAAGAAATATTTTTTAAAGTGTCAAGAAGCTAATTCACCCCCTCTCCCTCTTAGGTACATCTTAGGTTGCTATTGATAATTGGGATTTCAGTAACGATATGGAACTAACTCTATATCAGGATACCATGTTACAATGTCATATGTTAATGACAAAAACTTGTATCCGGCTTGTTGAACAGTCCAACATGCACTTTTGTAAGGACGTGGGCATCTATTTAAGGCTCAAAAGTATCGCATGTAAATGAAAAAGTATCACTTATAACCACTGATGTATTGCCTGTTAAAAATAATTTAAAAAAAAACCTAACGGCTGTTTAAAATGTAACGCTTCTAAACAAGTATTGCCTATGTGGAAAAAATAGGAAAAATTTAATCAAGGGCGAATGAAGAAATAAAATTATTAAGAGGGGCTTTGTGAGGCCCCGAAAAATAATGGGAAATTATGCTTCAGGATTATTATTAAATTAAATTTATTTTTGGGCTCAATTGAGTATTTACTAAGGTTTTAAGGTCAAATACAAATTAAGGGTTGTTAATTTTAGGAAAGCAGTTCAATAATTCAAAATGTATATATATATATATATATATATATATATATATACTTGTAAAATAAAAACAAAGAAGGAGAACGCATCAGCGTTAACTCCAACGCTGCAGGAGTCCTAAGGCTAGTAGGAGGTTATTTGTTTAAGGATAGCTGAGAATCCGGAAGAGATAATTATGCAAAGAATATTCCGTGGGTTGTGATTTTCAGAATCCCACGTTATAAATCGCGCGAACGCATCGCTCACAAATATCTCGATCACATCGTTAACCTACATCGATCAACCATTATAGCGGCCGTCGCTTGGCTGCTTGCTCTGCAGACTGAAAGGAAGAAAGACCTCGTGAGGAAGAGGAAGGGGGACAAGTTTGGAGAAGAAAAAAAGGTAAGTCCCTGTTTGATCGTTCATTTGAGGTTCGTAAGCTTCCAGAAATTCGTTTAGTCTATCAATTGATTGAGTTGCGTTGCAGACGAAGTCAATATAAGGAGAAGTGTCTGCACATTGTATAACAACGAAGATGCAGACTGCAGTTTTCTTTCGTTACTTCACTGCCTTGTGGGTTGACGAGAGTAAAGTACAAAAATAAAATAAGAAATGGTTTAAGGAAAAGGGAAAATAGATACTGTACGGTTCCATGTACGTTCCTTCTTGCGTTAACCTTTGCGTTGATCTGTTTCAATAGAACCCAGGATCACATTAGTTGTATTATCTCCGTATGGCATTGGACTGTTGTGAGTATGATGTCAAACTCACGGATCCAAACTTTGAAGTGGGCATACGTATATATGTGGGTATGAAACTAGTACTGAACATCAATGGGGTTGGATCACAATAGATAAATATTATATATACATATATATATATATATATATATGTGGGTAGTTGTATGCATGTAAGGATCTGGGAGTTGTTTTATGCATAAATGGTGATGTACACATATAATATGCGTACGGGTTCTGATGTGGACCAAGGTACACATGCGGATGAATTGCCAAGGAAAGTCTGATTAAATGGCGTAGCTCGTATAAACTCTTAACTTACCCAAAAATCCAGTTAACAAAAATAAACCAACCTAAGCTAATTTACTCAAGGGATTTGAACCAAGTAAGAAAAGAGAGTTGAAACATGCGATTTTAATTAGGTAGAGCAAATAACCTAATTAAGCTAAGTTTCATGCAATATATAAATTACCAGCATGCAAAATACATAAAGCAATAAAGGGAGAGTACTCAAACTAATAGTTTTAAGATCTGAATACTTGTTTATTAATTTCGTGGATGGCCCTATTTATAGGTATAGGGGTATCCAAATTACAATAGGAAAAGAATAACTGAAAGCAGCGAAAGTGGAAACCAATCAGAATTGGATTTTTCTTACAAACTAAGTCCTAAATGAACAAGGACAATGGTGAACAAATTAAGTCACCTTTATATGAATAGGTGGACGAAATTATATCCTATTTAGACTAGGAAAACAATTAAAATTGGAAACCAATCAAGAGATTGATTTCTTACAAACCCAAAACCTAAAGGAACTAGGTTTTGGAAGTTGCTGAATTTGTCTGCCATATGGATATGGTTATGGACGAAATTCACACTTAAAATAGGTAGGAAATAAATATAAATCCTATCCAAAAAGGGAGATTAAGAAGGGATCCTTTTTGGAAACTAATAAACTAAGGGCAAAATAGGGAACATGTACAAACCCTTATTTTCCCCCAAACCCTAAACCTTACTTTCGCAAACCCTAATGGACTAGGCCTTGCATGTGGGCTTCTTGATGGGCTGGCCGACTTGATGATGTGGAATGGACTCCATGGATTGGGTCGGCCCAATTGTTGATAGCGCATGATGGAATGGTGTAGGGAGCTTCCGGAATCTTCTGGAATCTCTCGCAATCATTTCGGAATCAAGATTTTTCAAGATTCTTCAAGATTCTGCAAAATATGAAATTCAAGATTTTCAAGAAAATCAAGAACTTCAAGAAATGTCTCTTTAAAGTCCAAGAACTTTTCGGCGTCTTCAAGAACTTCAAGAAACAGCCTTCTCTTTATTGTGGAATGGGGAATTGCGCCTCTTCTTCAAGAATTGTAAGGAGAGTTGCAATTTGAACCTTTCCGGCTTTGTTCTCCAAGGCGTTGGCTTCTACTATCAATTGAGCATCCTGTCGACAAGCTTGTACAAGGTTGTTGAGAGTCTCTTGAACCTTCTTTGCTCTGCTTCTTGTCATTGGCCCAATGATATCTACAAGTGGATCCCTTTGATATAGACTTGGATCCTGAAGCATTGTTGGGTCTCGGTATAGAACCCGAACCTCCTCAGCTTCTCTGTGGACTTGTTGATGGACTTGGGATGCCCTCATCAAGTTCATTGGGAAAATCTAATGATAATATATAAATATATATATATATGTGTGTGTGTGTGTGTGTAGGCATGCTTTTATATAAATAAATAAATAAAAGAAAGGTATATATGTGTATACATACGAAAGGAGAGTTGTCTCTTTTCAGGGTAATGCGTAAATCTAAAATGTTCGAAAAGCCTTGCGGGACATGAAATTAGTTGAACCTCTTAGTGTCCATAGCATAGGGGCATGCGTATACATGTAGCAATTTAAGATAACAAGTGATGCCTAAAGTATAGGAAAGGCTAATAACATGGGATATAAATTTGCAGGTTCTACCAGGGAAAGACCAATGCACTAAGTATCAAAGGTGAGAATTTCTAGCTATTTTCACTGCTTTCAAGTACATATATATAAATATATATAGATTGGGATTGACCCGGTCACTGAGGTTTCAAAATTAAAATGTTTCCCTTTACCGGGATTTTTAAATCTAAAGATTTCCCTTTTACTGAGATTTTGAAATTTAAATATTTTCGTTTACTGTGTTCTCAAAATTTCTCATGCATATTTACTATCTATTGTTCGGTTTGTGTTTTGGCTTTTTGATAGTTTGCGTGATCGGGGCCATACTTTATCGCCCGGTTACTTTTGCTAAAATTACTGTGTTACTGTATTTACTGTACATTATGTATGCTATTACTGGTCACCGGAGGCGTATTTTATCGCTTCGGTGACATTGGAATCCCAAACCCTGGTGGTTCAAACCGACGAGGTCGGCGTTGGGCCTGATCGCTTGGCTAGACTCCGTGGGTACTGCAGGTTATCTCGAGATATACCACTACTGAGCCGGCTACACTGATATACTGTTGGAAATGTGGAATTGAAGAACTGAGAGGGTTGGTCGGGGATCCTGTCCTTATGTCCATAAAAGGACACCCTCGAAGACCTCACATGTATCCTTTCTACTGTGGTTGTTTACTGAAATGCTGGTTGTATTGCATTGCTAATCGTTTGCTTTGAAAAGTTATGGTTACACAGGTTTCCAAAACTAATGTTTTTAAGTAAGAACATTTTTTTCCACTGCTTGTCAACAACTTGAGATTTCTCACTGGGCTTTCTAGCTCACAAAATGAAAATATTATTTTCTAGGTTGTGTTTAGGTGGAGCGGTTCATCGTACCTGATCAACAAGAGGCTCGAGCAGAGGAGTACCAGTCACCGTTCGCGAGTAGGACACGCTTTTGTGACCCGAGTAATTAGGAGCTAAACTCTATATCTCTTGATCATAAGAGCCTATTTACTATTTCTTTCGATTGAACTTAGTATAGCTATGGGCCCAAGTGGTGGGCGTTGCCACTACTTTGGTGCTATTTACTTAATCTATTTACGGAACGCTGTCGAAAAACTCAATTCTGTACTGTTACTGTGGGCGAGAGCCCTGATGACGCCTAGTTGACCGCCCATAGGAAGGGCTCCTACAGGGGGGTCTGGGTGGGGTGTGACACAGGGTGGAAGCGATATTTGGTCCTGGACCTCGGATAAGAACGGCAAACATACTATTCGCAGCGCTTGGCCTTACCTTACCAGTATGCCAATACACTGGTTCTGACCCCAATCTTTGGGGGGCAAAGCAGATACCCTGACCCTATTTGAAGGAAAATTTGGGGTTTGTGTGTCCCTTTTAGGGTGCAACACTTCCTGTGGCACTTTCCTACTGCCACTCTTCTGACTGGGGATACCCTCTGGAGGTGGCATTTACTCACAAGCTATCCCATTTGTCACCTATGCTATGCTAAGGGGGACTACCTTCGTCATGTGTTCTTTGAATGTAAATTTGCTCGATCCGTCTTGGATGGGTTATGGTGTAGTGTGGAGGTGCATCTCTATGCACAAGATCATGGCCATGTACGATTGCAAGAGTTATTGCTCCTAGAGATGGTGGCAATCGTGCTCGACTTAGTCTGATCCCAGCAGAACAAACGATTGCATGGGAGGAAAGTCATGATCAGGACGGGGTTGTCAGTCGATGTCTGCTCGATTTTCCTTGCTACAGATTGCCCCTAGAGGGACTAAAGTGTTTTTTGATGCAGCTTACTACCCTGCCACACGAAGGACGACGGCGTCAGGAATTTTTTGCTGTGACGGGGAGGGAAAATGATTGTTGGGTATGACTAGAACGACCCATGACGTGTTTTCTCCAGAAGAGGCTGAGGCAATGGCAGCACTGTTGGCAATGGAGCTGATTGGCAGCAGGTGATGGGCGTCATGCTCTCTTTTAGAGGGTGCTGCTTCAATTGTTCTCGCAGTTCGTGGGGAGGAACTATTATCCCCGGTGGCAATGGGGTTGGTGGATCAAGGGACCAAGGCATGGGTACGCATGGCGTAGGAGGGATTTTTTGGGTAGAGAGAGCTAAAAACACCAATTGCACACACTTTGGCCAAATTTGGTGTCAAATGTGTATGGACACTTCCTTTGAACTTTGTTTCTCATTCATTACTGGTTCCAATACCATTAATATATTTTTACGCTTTTTTTGTCAAAAAAAAAAAAGAAGTCCATTTCCATGAGTTGGTTCTTTTGTCTTTTTTCTAATAGCACTTTCGTTGGAAAATTTTCGAAGTGGTTGTCCAAAACACCAAAATCTTGCTATAAGAGTGCTGAGTCTTACATGTAGTGCAACAGGTTGTGAAAGAAATTGGAGTATCTTTTATCATGTGCATTGCCAAAGGACTAAAAAACTGCCTTACGCAACAAAAGTAATGCTTTGGTATTTGTCAAGTAAATCAATATTTGAACTAAGGCATGAAACATAACCAAAATTTGAGGTAGAGCAAATGTTTATACCTCATTGAAATGGCTAACAAGACATTGTAGTTCTTCTTTTGAGCTCTCATATCCATTTGAAATGCTTTCCTTGTCTTGTGCATCTTACTATCTACCATAAAGATCAAGCAAAACAATCCACAAAGAATTAGCAAAATCAAAACAGGTTAACTCAACAAAATCAACATTAGCTAATGTATGCATTCAACAAAAAGTTTAGAGCATTCAAATTCAAGAAAAGATTTTTCCTATCATCATCATTTACCTCATCTCTAAACTTTTCTCTAAATGTGCTATTTTCACAAATCAAAGGCACAAATGGACCTTCACGAACTATGTCCCACAAATCAAAATCAATAGACTAAAAAAATATTCTAATTCTATTTACCCAATCATAAAAATTTACTTTGACAAACAAAGGTGGGGTAAAAATAAAATTTTCTTATTGAATGAGAAATTGATAGGTTGTCATGGATATTAACTCAAAGGTTGTTAAACCATTAAATTTGAACCCTCACTTTGATACTGATTGAAATATCAAGTGAGCAACCTAAGAGGGAAAAATGGGTGAATTAGGTTGTTTGGCAATTTAAAATCTTCCTTCAAACATTTTTGAAAAATCCTTTTCAAAAACCAATTTAAAATCAATTTGCCAAGTGTGGAGTGTGTGAGGTAATTTGCTAAAACATGAAAGCAAATAAACAAGGAAGCAAAACACACCAAATTTATAACGGTTCAGATTCCCCTTAAATTCTAAACCATTACCTAGGTTTAACAACTTGGGATTTCTCTAATCCAAACTATGAAACACTTGAACATGTGTTTCAAAACCTTTACACTTGTTTAAAACCAATCTTTTGATGGAGTTGAGAGAATAGGAGAAATGAAAACAAGAGGTCGAGGAAAGATGATTTTTTGTTGTTGAATATATAAGTTTTAAGTGGGGAAAAATTGTACTTTTTTTTCCCTCTTCTACACCATTGTTACACTTTTGGTCCATCTTTTATGTCTCGTTGCACTTTTGGCCCTCTTCTGTTATGTTTTTGCACTTGTAGTACCTGTTACTGGTTGTAGCAGGTTTTACCGGTCATTTTAGGTATGATTGTATAAATTTTAAAATTACATTTTGACCCCGATAACTTACAAAACTGGCTATAGCCGATAACATGGACCAAAAGTGCCAAAATATGAAATAAAAGGGGCCAAAAGTACAACGAGTTATAGAAAATGGACCAAAAGTGTAACGAGGGTATAGAAGATTGACCAAAAGTGCAATTTTCTCTTTTAAGTGGGCATAACCCACAACTAGGGCAAATGTCCATTTTAACCCCTAATATGTTATCTTGGGGCTAAATAAGCCCCTAACATTATGTTACGTCAGAATAAGCCCTCAAAATTTTATGTTTTCTCCAAATAAGTCCTCAAAATTTTATATTTTGTTCAAATAAGCCCTCAATATTTTATGTTGTGGCTAAATAGACCCTCAATGTTTATAAAATTGGTCCAAATTGACCACCATCCGTTAATGTGAATTTACATGTAGAGGGGTTAAATTTGCCATATTTTTATAGCATTAGGGTTTTATTGGGACCTAACACTAAGGCTCAAAAAATTCACCAAACCACAATAAGAAAATTTTCCAATACTTACACTTAAAAGAAAAGTAAAAATGAAAACATGATACATGAACTCAAACTACACACATTGTTTAAACCCCGGCAATAGTTCATAATAATTTATGCTTATAAAAACCAACCACAAGTATACGACGTCACAAGCAAGTAATACCGTGACAAGCACAGATCGATCCATGAGGACTATATCTAAAATGTATGCGGTGAATCCAAATGCATAAACTGTTAATTGATTTCAAAAGTTAGTTTTTGAGAACTAAAGTAAACTCGAAAGATAACAAAGAATTGATTCTATTAGAATTGACAAAGTGAGTAGGGGCTAAAAATTAAATTACAAAATTTATCGTGGTTAGACTTAAGTGTGAGTAATGGGCTAGTAATTAGTGTCGGAAAATTAATTTGGATTTAAGCACAATCAAGCCACTTAGATATCCCAATTCCTTAGCATTTACCTATGTTTTCATGGCAAAATTTGGATTTTGGGTAGTTAATTTTGATTGCCTATTACTTTCCCTAATACTATTACTATATTCCTCTCCAATAGATGTAAGACTCTTATCAATAGTGATTTAGATTTAATAGTGTTCATTCAAGATTTCTATCAAACACCTTATATGCACTAGTTATTCCTAATTTCTCCATGAATCGTACAAATTAATAAGAACACTAATAAATCACTAAGCCCATTATAAATACTGTTAGACCCGGTTGGTCTTAATCCTTATTTTGATTGATGAGTTAACAAATATGAGAATTAATTTAACGGTTTTATTTCTAAGTGAGAAAATGTATAGAAATGTTTACGGAAGAACTGACGCAAAAAACGGCAATGAAAAATGAGCTAAAACGAAGAAACGGCAAGCAAATGAAGAAAGAAGAAAAATACGACCGAACACGTCCCTAGGTGGGACCTGCTGTATTTCCATGTCAACAAATGAAAAGAAGAGTTCACGGGTGAACTAACGCAAAAAAAGGCGAAGAAAACGGAGCTAAAACGAAGAAACGGGAAGCAAATGAAAAAGATGTCAAATTGGGCCGACAACTGGCTGGCAGCCACACGCGACACTTTTATCAAGGCGACAACAGAAACTGTCGCTAACCGTGCTCCAGACTGACAGTCACATGCGCGACAACAGAAACTGTCGCTAAGCGTGCTCCAGACTGACCGCCACATGCGCGCATGCGACGCTTTTTCAGCGACAATAGAAATTGTCGCTAGGCATGCTCCAGACTGACAGCCACCTGCGCGCATGCGACGCTTTTTCAGCGACAATCTCGACTGTCGCTGGGTCCTGTTCACAGCAGAATTTGAAATTGAAAAACTAGCCGTTGCAAGCCGTTGGAAGCTATTTCTTCATTCCTATAAATACCCCCAAGCTGCAAAATGAAGACTAATGATTCCCCAACATCTCCTACACTTCATAAACACTTTCAAGCTTCATTTCTAAGATTTATATGTCAAATTAGCTTGGTTTAGGTAGGATTGTCAAGAGGCCTTTGTGCCCATTTGTGTCATGTTGTAAACTCCATTGTGGAGTATTTTGTCATTGTAAACACATCTAGAAAAGTCCTAACTCAAGAGTTTGAGTGTAGGCAATTTGTATGTGAGATTAAGTCCAAACTCTTGAGGAAGGAGTTAGGCAAGAAGAAAGGGGGAGCAAGTAGAAAGGAGAGACCCAACTCAAGGGGTTGAGTTAGGGCAATTGTAAAGTCCTAGTTTAGAGTTAAATTAGGCAAAGGGGAGAAAGTCTTGATCAAGAGGTTGATTGAGCAAAAGTCCTAGTAGATAGGCAATGAAGTCTTGAGTAAGACCCTAAGTCCTTGAGGAAGGAGCGGGGGCAAAAGATTCATTGTTAGCCGTTAGGCACTTGTAAGGATTGGAACACTCCTTTAAGTGTTTTGGTAGGGATTGGAACACTCCCTTAAGTGTTTCATAGATAGGGAAACAAGTTGTAGAACTTGTAGAGTGGATTAGGATTCAAGGGGAATCCGAACCACTATAAATTTGGTGTGTTCTTGCTTTGTTTGTTTAATTACTTTTATGATTTGCAAAACACTAATCACACACCTCACTTAATTTGTAAACTTTGTTTTTACACTTGCTTTGAAAATGGTTTTTCAAAGTTGTACTTCTTTGTAGAAGAATTTTTTTTAAAAGGATTAAGAACCTAATTCACCCCCTCCCCCTCTTAGGTTCATCTTAGGTTGCTTATTGATAATTGGGATTTCAAATACACATAAGTATCACCACTAATTAAGAAGTAAATCGCATTTTAACCCCTTCACATAAGAATTTAACTACTAAAACTACTAACCATCATGTAACATAGCAAAATAAAGGGAGAGAAAGACCATTTATGGCAACACTCTTTTATTTCAAGAACACATTTCCAATTGAAAGTCCTTCTTCTCAAAATAGCCAAATATAAAGAAACTCACTTGCAATCTTACTAGAGAGAGAGAGAGAGAGAGAGAGAGTGTGTGTGTGTGTGTGCGTGTGTGCGTGTGTGCGTGTGCGCAATAGATAAGACTAAAACTAAGGCCCAACCTCGGTTCTTAAACTTAAAAGGTTCAGAGCAATATAATAAAAAGAGACTCTAAATTTTCTTAAAAAGTTCCTTTTTTTAAACTTCTTTAGAATCAAAATTATTTATAATATTATTAGTTTAAAAATTCTTCAATTTTTCTTATTCAATAGAAAATTTTAAATACAGTCAATATTTATTGCAATACTAGCAATCTCAAGTACTGTTATGACAATTTTGACTTATGAGAAACTATGATGAAAAAAAGAATCATTATTTATCACTATTTTAATATTATTAGTGATAGATGATAAGACATTAAACAAGAGAATTTAAAAGCAAGTTTGGAAAGGGTAAGAAATTAATCACTTTTGCTATTTTGCACTCGCAAGTCGTAGACTCATAACACTCCTTGCTGAACCTTCTTCTGTCTATATCAAAACGTAAGTGTATGGGTTTTCAACAAAAAAAAAAAAAAAAAAAAAAACATCATAAGTGCGTAAATTTAAAATAACTATAAATTGGTTCAGTTAGTAAATTAGTAAATTTTGTGTATGGTTTCATTAAACATTTAAGCCATGATAATACGAGATAAGACTATAGTCCATTCACATAACCATTCATTCACTAAATAATGTTAATGCAATTGCTTATGCAACAGTGTTAGTAATACATCATAAGCCATTATTATTAAAAGAATAGTTCCGAAGAAATCTTAGTATTTTTCAATAATATATAGATTTAATCCCTAAAATAAATCAATAAATCTGTAATGTCTTATTAAACATGTGGATCTAGATATTGGATTTTTTTAAATATTAAAACGCGTTTCAAATAACATTAGTCTCCTAAAATATATTAATTAACTTTGTGCAAGATTTTATTAAACAAGTGGAATTTAATAAATATGTAGAGTTAATGTTATAATATTGGGACAATAAAATGTATACTAAATTTTGATTAAAATTAATTGACCATGTAAATTTCGAACACTATAGTTAGTATTCAGAAAATGGTGCCCCTTAATTACTTCTTATTAGTATACTTAGAAATCAAATCCATGATTCAAACATTAATTAAGAAATAAAAGGAATTCATTACACTGAATTCAATCTGTCAACCTGATAAATTATCTAAAGAAGATCAAAATGGGTAAAACGCCCTAAAACGTCAATCCACGGCTAACAACGGGCTGGAATCATTCTTTAAATAACATACAGATGCCTGATTGTTTCCAACAACCCATATTTCTTTAATTAATATTAAAAAAATGGAATGATTCATAGAAGAATCATCATTACAGGAAAATCAGATAACCAAATTTCATGGCTTAACACTAAGAATTTAGCCTGCCATTAGGCTAAATATAACTGAAAATAAAATATTGAAAACAAAAATTTAAATTAGAACTTACTCGTCAACTTGTCTTCAAGTTCTTGATTCTTGAAGAGAAATGGAAAATATATATTAAAAAAGAAACTTAAAAAAAACAAGAGAGAAAGTTGGATGATGTACAAAGAGAGAAACTAAAAGAAAGGTAGAGGAATTCGAGTGGTGCCTCTTCCTTATAAACTAAACCTATTTATAGGCAAATATTGCCTGACATAAAGCTATTACAAACGGATTTCAAAATTTTTAATTTTAAATCCGCAACAGTATCACTCGGATTTCAAATTTTAAATTAAAAATTCGCAACAGTATTTTTGTCGGTGAAGTCCGCGCATCCTCCTATGTTAATTGATTTTTGGATTTTTACCAGTAGAACCGGTCACTGAAGTCTTGATTGCAAGTAACATTTCATCAATGTTAATTTCTTCTTCTTCCTCATCTTGAGATTCTCCTGCTAGGCAATGACCTTGGCTTGACATAGAAACATCAAATTTGTGTCTTCCAGATTCTGAGATAAATCTTTTTTCAAAAGATCCATATAAGAAGATATTATTTCTTCCCTTGAAACAATTCCTTTTTCCATCTGCAGCATCCTATGAATTTGATGAAAAGGGCTGATTTCCTCCCTTGGGGCAGAGTCCTTCTTTTGCTGGTATTCCTGCACCTTTTGCTTGATTTGATCAATAAGCTCCTGGCCTTGAAGATCACCAGTAGTAAAATCTTTTTTGACTAATTTGTCCCAAAATTTGGTATAGCTGACTCTTTTAAGACACGGGATCTTTTCAGGAGTATAATTCACTTCTGGAACCCATTTCCAGATCCAAGGAATAGAAAATTCTATGAAAAAATACATGGGAGCGATATTATCATTCCAAGGATGATTATTATCCAAATTTATTATCTTAGGTGAAATTTTCACCCAATCAGCATATAATGCTTTAAAAGGTTAAGGTAGAACCTTAATTGATGGGCCAAAATTCAGCCACCAATTCAAAAACCAATTTGGAATTTGTTTGTTATAAACATCAGCACAAATTTTTATAAACCAAGAATGTTTTCTTCTTGGATTTTCATAAAGAAATACTTTTGTAAGGGATTCAATATAATCCCAATATTTGAATTTGATCACAACTTTTTGCTCTGGATGGAGATATTCTCTATCCTTTAAGGTTGATAAACCCCATTCATCAGTAGATATAATCTGTTTGATAATAATTTTTCTAAAGTTATAAACATTTTGAGAGCTACCAGCACTCGTGAAATGTGTTATATCACAATTTCCTGAAAATTTCAAAATATTTTCGAAATATGTTCTTGGCTTATAAGCCAGTTCAGCATATGATGAACTATCCAAATACCTTTGCATTAGCATCCATGGATCACTGACTCATTGCAAATCTTTGCCTTCTAAGAGTATTATTACCTCTTTATGAATATTCTGATGATATGAAGCCATATGATCTTCTATTTCTTTATCTCCAACAATCTTTGAGAATGAAGATGATGAAGGAGTATTACTGTCCTTTTCTCTTTGAGTTACAAACTCCATAAATTCCTCATATAAAGGATTTTCAGGAGACATACTCTTTCGAGCAGAGATATTATCTGCTACCAATCTTCTTCCTCCTTGCTGGGACAAGATATTACCTCATTCTCCTCTGCCTCGGTAAGGGCCAGAGGCCCTACCTCTTGGTAGCATAAACCTGCAAATGTAAAATTTTTGATTACTTATCATTTAAAAATTCTCTAGTTAAAAAATCTGGAAGACTATTTTCTTCACCCTTTTTATATTCAATTTCGAAATCGAATAGAGCTAAATGAGCTTGCCATCTTGCAAACATCTGTTTAGATACATCATGTTTGAAGTCTTTATTAAACATGAATTTCGCAGATTTACAATCAGTTCTTATAATAAACTTTTGATTATATAAATCATCTTGAAATTTTAAAACACATTTAACAATGGCTAAAATTTCTTTACCCACAGTAGCATAATTTTCTGGCTATTAGACCATTTTCCCGAATAGAATCTGACAAGAAATTCTTGTTTATTTTCTTTGGACTTTTGTTTTAAAATCCCACCATATCCTGTATCTGAAGCATCTGTTTCTATTATTTTATCCAAATTTGGATTTGCTATCATTAAACATGGTAGTGATTTTACCCTCGACTTAATTCGTTTAACTGCTTCTGTATGACTTTTTGACCAAGGTTTGGGAATTTGTTTCAACCTTTCATATAGAATTGCAGTATCTTCATTAAGATTTTTGTAATAAGAAGAAATATAATTTAAACTTCCTAAAAATCTTTGTAACTGAGTTTTGTCCATAATTATATCTGGAAATTTTGAAGCAAAATCAATGCGTCTATTAATAGGAATTATATTTCCTTTTTCAATATTATGACCCAAGAATCTAATATTTGTTTGGAATAAACTCATTTTTGACTTGGAAATAACTAAACCACTCTGGACAATTAATTTTTTAAAAATTTCCAAGTGTTTAAAATGGGTTTCAATATCTTTTGAAAATACTAAAATATCATCAATATAAACAATAATAAATTCACTATAAGGAATAAAAATATCATTCATCATTTGTTGAAATTCTGAAGGAGCATTTTTCAAACCAAAAGGCATAACCTTCCATTCATAATGTCCAATTGGGACATTAAATGTTGTTTTGTATTGATCCTTTTCATTAATTTGAATTTGCCAATATCCTGATTTTAAATCAAATTTGGAAAATATTATTGACTCATATAATCTATATAACAAATCCTTTTTATTAGGGATTGGATGTCTAATCCATTTTAATACTTTATTAAGAGGTTTGTAATTAATTTCCAATCAACTCTGGATAATTTACCAGAAAGTTTTATAGCAACTTTAAGAGATGCTAAAAATAAAGTTTGGAGAAAATCTTTAATTGGAGTTATACAATCCAGTCTGGCTCATGGTCCAGTCTATTTTAATGTTCATCCAAATTTTCAATTATCTCTAACTGATAAAAATATTTGTAAAGCTTTGACTTTAAATATTAAAACCGAAGGATGTGATTATGAATCAGGCACAGAAATTATGTGTATATGTTATAGGATTTATTATAAACCATTATATACGTTAAATCCATGTCATAAAATTAAAGAAAATGATAAACAATTGAATGAAACAATTCTGATAGAAACAAATTTCGATAAATCAAATATTACTACTAGAAGAACTATTAAATGGGATGAAATTCCAGTTCCTCAGCAATGGAAGATGACGAAGGTCGCTTATAGTGAACCTCAAAATGAACATAATATTTCAAATGTAATACAGACTCCTGATGGAGATGTTTATGTTCAAATGAGTAATACTCAGGGAATATCCAGATCTTCCTCTGTAAGATCATTTATTTCTCCTTTTAATGATAATATTCCAATTTCTCGTAGAAATTCTGTTTCTAACATAGGTGATGTGTCTAAACATCATCCTAACTTGTCTTTACATTCTTTAAATTCAAGTGGTAAGAAAAATCACCAAAGTTCTTTAAATTCTTTTCATACTGCTTTAAATAATAGTCATTTAAATTCCAGTATTTTAAGTGATGGAATAACCCATCATAATGCTTTAATATCTGATGAATTATTACGTGATGGAATAAACCGTCATAATCCTTCTACTTCATATCATGCTACTAGAAATTATATTTCTGATTATATTCCACCTAGAAATTTTGCAGATGATCATATTCCAATCAGTGAGGAGAAAAATCCTCATGTAGATTTATTATATAAAAAAAGAAATAATATTGTTCATGATATTAATAATAGAAAAGAACCGGAAATAACCGAATCAGAAATGAATTTTTCAGTATGAATAGTACAACAAAAATAGATTTTCAAAAAGGTTCTAAAGCTAGGGAAAAGATAAGAAATGAATTCTTATTACCTAGATGGGAACTATTTAGAAGGTGGTTTTTCCAGTCATGCTCTCCAAATGAGAGAAAAGAAATGATTTACAAAATGAATTTTATAAATTCTTAGAGGAAAAAAATATTTTATTTCCTTTTGTCCCATGGTTTATACATAATTATGTTGAACCGTGTATCTCTGTAATTGAAAGAGATTATAGATTACCTAATGGTAATATTTTAAAAAGCCAATTTCCTCCACAAGGGTCTTTTTCTATGGAAAAAGAAAGAATATCTATTAATTTTAATGCTTTTTCAAAATTATTTGAAGAAGACACTTTGACGATCACAGTCAAAAATATAAATAAAATTATTGAACAACAGAATTATACAAATGTTTATTTGACTGTTCTAGGTGAACAAATAATTTCTTTACATGATAGGTTAAATAAATTAATAGAAAAAGATTTATCAAATCTTGATGCTAGTACTAGTAATACTCCTAGTAGAAATCAGGGTTTGATAGCAGCCCCGAGTCTTCAGCCTCCCCCTGAAATAAAAAATTTTAAGTTCAAAACAATTTCTTCTGATTTAGAAGAATTAATCAATAAAAAATTTAAAGGTTTAAATATAAGCACAATGGAAGAAGAATTTTCTAATCAAATTGAAAATAATCCATAATATAGAAATATAATAAAAGATGAAATAAACAAAATAGGAGGAATGTATGCAAAAACAAACTTTGCTGATAGGCCAACTCAAAGAATAAATTATTATAATAGACCATCTCCGATGGATATTCTTCATGAAGAACAAGAATATATTCAAAACAATAGTTACAGTAGTAAAATATTTATGAATGGAATATAGATGGTTATACAGAAAAATAGATTTATAATCTTGTTCATAGAATGTTAATGTATAGTACTATTTGTAAAGGTAATGGTAATACTGACTGTAATATTGCAAAAATGATTGTTGCAGGTTTTACTGATCAATTAAAAGGTTGGTGGGATAATTATTTATCTCCTATAAATAAGGAAGAAGTTTATAAAACTGTTAAACAGGAAGGAAACCAATTAGTTGAAAATGCTGTCTATACATTAATAGTAACTATTCTTGAGCATTTTACGGGTAGAATTTCAGATAATAGTGAAAATATTCGCACTTTGCCTCAAAATCTTAGGTGTAAAACATTCTCTGAATTTAGATGGTATAAAGATGCATTCCTTAATAGGGTAATGGAATTGCCTGAGAGTAATAGTAATCATTGGAAGTCAAAATTCATAGATGGCCTCCCCAGCTTAGCCCTAAGAAAAGATAGAATTACAATTCCTTATAATGATTACACATATGGTAGATTAATAGCAACTTGTGTGCAAGAGGGTTTATCATTATGTAATGAAATAAAATTAAATCAACAAATTAAAAGTCAAAGATTGACAGAAAGAAGTCAATTAGGACATTTTTTTAGTCAATTTGGAGTGGAAATTCCATTTCCAAATAAAAAATCTTATAAAAAAGATAAGTCTGAAAAAAATTTTAGGAAGAAAAAATAGTCTAAGAGAAAAAGAGAAAATAAATTAGAAAGAAAAACTGATAGAATTGCTAGGAAAAAAGATAAAAAAGACATTAAATGTTTTAAATGTGGAAAAACAGGTCATTATGCAAATAAATGCAAATTAAAAAAGAAAATAAGTTCTTTAGAAATAGATGATGATCTAAAAGATAAAATATCCAAAATACTATTAGAAACAAGTTCTAGTTCTGAATCAGACTTAGAATATGAAATGAATTTTTCTGAAAATGATTTATCAAATGAATCATATGTTTCTGACAATGAAAATTGTACTTGTAATAAAAAAGACTCTTGTTTAAAACAAACAGATGAGAATTCTGAAAATGAAGAATTTTATAAAATTATGTCTCAATTTAAAGACATGAATATAAATGTTTTAATAGATAATAGTTTGTTAGAATTTTTAAAACATATTAAAGATTCTGAACTAAGATCAAAAATAATTGATTAAATTCAAGATCATCCTTCAAGTAGTAAAAATAACAATGGTGATTTTGAAAACAAAATACATAATGATCCATATTCAATGTTAGAAGTTCGGAAAATAATGAAAGAAAGGAATAATAGTTTATCCTCTAATACTTCAATAAATGATTTAAATAATGAAGTAAGGATTCTCTAGAGGGAAATTCAATTTCTTAAAAATGAAAATATTGGTTTTGAAGAAAGAATTTCTAAATTAGAAATAATGGGAAAAGGAAAAGAAATAATATCTTTTCAGGAAGAAAAATGACCAGATGATGAAGACCAATTTCTAGGATCTTTAGACATTATTACTACTCAAAAGTGGTATACAAAAATTGTGCTTTTAATAGATAATAATTTTCAAATTGAATTAACTGCATTAATAGATAGTGGTGCAGATATAAGTCTAATACAGGAAGGAATAATACCTACAAAATATTTTCAAAAAACTACTCATAGTTTAAGACATGCTGGAGGAGAAAAATTAGATATTCAGTTTAAACTCCCTAAAGCATATATTTGTAAAAATAAAGTTTGTATTCCAAAAAGTTTTTTATTAGTTAAAAACATTACAAATCAAGTTATACTTGGAACTCCTTTTTTGAAAAAGCTTTATCCTATTTATCATATAGATTCAAAGGGATTAAAAGGAACTTATGAAAATAATCAAATAAATTTTTAATTCATAATGGAACCATTTTCAAGAGTATTAAATACTATAAAAGAAAATCTTTTTAGAAAAAAGAATCAATTAAAGTTTTTAAAACAGGAAATTAATGTTTTAACAATAGAAGAAAAACTGCAAAATCCAAAATTACAGGATAAAATAAAAATGATAATTAACAATTTCTCATTAGAAATCTGTAATGAACATCCAAATGCATTTTGGAATAGAAAAAAGCATATTATTACTCTTCCTTATGAAGAAGATTTTGATGAAAAGAAAATTCCAACAAAGGCTCGACCTTGTCAAATGAATTCAGAATATTTAGAATTATGTAAAAAAGAAATTCATTCTCTTTTACAAAAAGAATTAATTAAGCCTTCAAATTCTCCATGGTCATGTACCGCTTTTTATGTCAATAAGCATAGTGAAATTGAAAGAGGAATACCTAGATTGGTAATTAATTACAAACCTCTTAATAAAGTATTAAAATGGATTAGACATCCAATCCCTAATAAAAAGGATTTGTTAGATAGATTATATGAGTCAATAATATTTTCCAAATTTGATTTAAAATCAGGATATTGGCAAATTCAAATTAATGAAAAGGATCAATACAAAACAGCATTTAATGTCCCAATTGGACATTATGAATGGAAGGTTATGCCTTTTGGTTTGAAAAATGCTCCTTCAGAATTTCAGAAAATAATGAATGATATTTTTATTCCTTATAGTGAATTTATTATTGTTTATATTGATGATATTTTAGTATTTTCAAAAGATATTGAAACCCATTTTAAACACTTGGAAATTTTTACAAAATTAATTGTCCAGAGTGGTTTAGTTATTTCCAAGTCAAAAATGAGTTTATTCCAAACAAATATTAGATTCTTGGGTCATAATATTGAAAAAGGAAATATAATTCCTATTAATAGAAGCATTGATTTTGCTTCAAAATTTCCAGATATAATTATGAACAAAACTCAGTTACAAAGATTTTTAGGAAGTTTAAATTATATTTCTTCTTATTACAAAAATCTTAATGAAGATACTGCAATTCTATATGAAATGTTGAAACAAATTCCCAAACCTTGGTCAAAAAGTCATACAGAAGCAGTTAAACGAATTAAGTCGAGGGTAAAATCACTACCATGTTTAATGATAGCAAATCCAAATTTGGATAAAATAATAGAAACAGATGCTTCAGATACAGGATATGGTGGGATTTTAAAACAAAAGTCCAAAGAAAATAAACAAGAATTTCTTGTCAGATTCTATTCGGGAAAATGGTCTAATAGCCAGAAAAATTATGCTACTGTGGCTAAAGAAATTTTAGCCATTGTCAAATGTGTTTTAAAAATTCAAGATGATTTATATAATCAAAAGTTTATTATAAGAACTGATTGTAAATCTGCGAAATTCATGTTTAATAAAGACTTCAAACATGATGTATCTAAACAGATGTTTGCAAGATGGCAAGCTCATTTAGCTCCATTCGATTTCGAAATTCAATATAAAAAGGGTGAAGAAAATAGTCTTCCAGATTTTTTAACTAGAAAATTTTTAAATGATAAGTAATCAAAAATTTTACATTTGCAGGTTTATGCTACCAAGAGGTAGGGCCTCTGGCCCTTACCGAGGCAGAGGAGGACGAGGTAATATCTTATCCCAGCAAGGACGAAAAAGATTGGTCGCAGATAATATCTCTGCTCGAAGGAGTATGTCTCCTGAAAATCCTTTATATGAGGAATTTATGGAGTTTGTAACTCAAAGAGAAAAGGACAGTAATACTCCTTCATCATCTTCATTCTCAAAGATTGTTGGAGATGAAGAAACAGAAGATCATATGGCTTCATATCATCAGAATATTCATAAAGAGGTAATAATACTCTTAGAAGGCAAAGATTTGCAATGGGTCAGTGATCCATGGATGCTAATGCAAAGGTATTTGGATAGTTCATCATATGCTGAACTGGCTTATAAGCCAAGAACATATTTCGAAAATATTTTGAAATTTTCAGGAAATTGTGATATAACACATTTCACGAGTGCTGGTAGCTCTCAAAATGTTTATAACTTTAGAAAAATTATTATCAAACAGATTATATCTGCTGATGAATGGGGTTTATCAACCTTAAAGGATAGAGAATATCTCCATCCAAAGCAAAAAGTTGTGATCAAATTCAAATATTGGGATTATATTGAATCCCTTACAAAAGTATTTCTTTATGAAAATCCAAGAAGAAAACATTCTTGGTTTATAAAAATTTGTGCTGATGTTTATAACAAACAAATTCCAAATTGGTTTGTGAATTGGTGGCTGAATTTTGGCCCATCAATTAAGGTTTTACGTGAACCTTTTAAAGCATTATATGCTGATTGGGTGAAAATTTCACCTAAGAAAATAAATTTGGATAATAATCATCCTTGGAATGATAATATCGCTCCCATGTATTTTTTCATAGAATTTTCTATTCCTTGGATCTGGAAATGGGTTCCATAAGTGAGTTATACTCCTGAAAAGATCTCGTGTCCTAAAAGAGTCAGTTATACCAAATTTTGGGACAAATTAGTCAAAAAAGATTTTACTACTGGTGATCTTCAAGGCCAGGAGCTTATTGATCAAATCAAGCAAAAGGTGCAGGAATACCAGCAAAAGAAGAACTCTGCCCCAAGGGAGGAAATCAGCCCTTTTCATCAAATTCATAGGATGCTGCAGATGCAAAAAGGAATCGTTTGAAGGAAAGAAATAATATCTTCTTATATGGATCTTTTGAAAAAAGATTTATCTCAGAATCTGGAAGACACAAAATCTGATGTTTCTATGTCAAGCCAAGGTCATTGCCTAGTAGGAGAATCTCAAGATGAGGAAAAAGAAGAAATTAACATTGATGAAATGTTACTTGCAATCAAGACTTCAGTGACCGGTTCTAGTAGTAAAAATCCAAAAATCAATTAACATAGGAGGATGCGCGGACTTCACCGACAAAAATACTGTTGCGAATTTTTAATTTAAAATTTGAAATCCGAGTGATACTGTTGCGGATTTAAAATTAAAAATTTTGAAATCCGTTTGTAATAGCTTTATGTCAGGCAATATTTGCCTATAAATAGGTTTAGTTTATAAGGAAGAGGCACCACTCGAATTCCTCTACCTTTCTTTTAGTTTCTCTCTCTCTTGTATTTTTTAAGTTTCTTTTTTAATATATATTTTCCATTTCTCTTCAAGAATGAAGAACTTGAAGACAAGTTGACGAGTAAGTTCTAATTTAAATTTTTGTTTTCAATATTTTATTTTCAGTTATATTTAGCGTAATGGCAAGCTAAATTCTTAGTGTTAAGCCATGAAATTTGGTTATCTGATTTTCTAGTAATGATGATTCTTCTATGAATCATTCTATTGTTTTTATATTAATTAAAAAAATATGGGTTGTTGGAAACAATCAGGTATCTGTACATTATTTAAAGAATGATTAGGGTCCAGCCCATTGTTAGACGTGAATTGGCGTTTTAGGGCGTTTTAGGGCGTTTTACCCATTTGATCTTCTTTAAATAATTTATCAGGTTGACAGATTGAATTCACTTTAATGAATTCCTTTTATTTCTTAATTAATGTTTGAATCATGGATTTGATTTCTAACACTAAAATGTATACTAAATTTTGATTAAAATTAATTGACCATGTAAATTTCGAACACTATAGTTAGTATTCAGAAAATGGTGCCCCTTAATTACTTCTTATTAGTTAAATGGCAGTTTAGTATCGTAAATTATTAATTAGAACTCTTGATTAGATAATAAAAACGAAACTCAATTAACGGCACAAGATTATGACAACTAATCGGTATAGAAGATCAAAATTCTTGAAGAATAATAAGAAATTTTTACCGATTGTGGGTCGGTATTACCTCACCCTCCGTGCCTCCGCTAAAATAGTAGAAAACTCAAAACTTGTTATGACTCACAAGTTCGAAATTGCAAAATTGAAATCTACTCGAAAGAAGACCGATGTCCTTGCGGTTTCATCACCAAGAAGATTACTATAAACTCAACTTCCGACCACAGTTGCAAATAGCAACACAGGTACCCTGTATTATACAGACCAACGTTTTGACCAAAGTGCTGATACCACCATAATCCAGCACTGCAAACCTTAACTCTTGAACCTAACACTGCGACTGATCGAGGTGTTAATACCCGTCGATTCTCCACCGTAGGGACCACTTGGCTTCCGAATCTCTCGTACTTGTCCCTTCCTCCTAACCATTGCTTTTTGGTGTTTCAGCTGAGAGAGAGGCAGAGAGAGATGTCAGCAATGTGGTTAGAAGTGTTCTCAAGTCAATACCAGAAAGCTGCAACAGCCACAGGAATATATTTTAAGTACCTTGTACTTCTTCCTTGGATTCTTTGTGAGCTTCTTCCGCGCACGAGTTAATCCTCTATTCTTCTCCATCTGATGATGGGAAGCACAAATGGGTGGAAAGCTAGCCACATACTGAAAATTGAAAACCGAGAGTAGGCGAAAGCGGTTATTACCTGATAACTAATCTGGCGCTTCCCGTCTACCAGTGGTTCTGGCGGAGGCGCAACCTTTGCTGATCTGCAGGAAGAAACAATAGCATATCAGAAGCAATCTACCTCACGGCAACCAAATAACACAAAACCTAAGATGAACAAGCTTTGACACGTGCTGGCGAAAGACATCATATTAACTGGTTTCATTCAGAATTTAAACACATCATTAGAGAGAAAAATTAAGAACCAGTCAAGCGCTTTACAGCGAAAGATGCTTCTTTCCTCCATGGTTCTTTGCTTGTAAACACCACTCTAAAATTCCAGAATCAACAATTCATGTCTTAATGGCTCCCTCTAATTTCTTCAACACATGTTCACATCAGGAAGTATTTATCCTAATTGAACAACAGTCCTAGATACAAATATATAGCCATTCATCAACATCAATCAAAATTAGCTCAGGAAACTCAAGAAAACCACTTCCCATGACCTTACTGTAATAGGAGAGCCAAATTTTGATATCTAAGTCTGACAATCATAGAATCTAACACTCAAGTATTATAGGTAAGCAAACACAACTGTTGCTCTGATAGATAAATATCAACATTAACTTTGTGAAGCACATACTGACTACAGGAAACGTATGTTGTAACCATGACTACAGCAGCTAGGAAAAACTATATGAGATCAGACAAACTACATGAGATCAAGAATCTCTAGCATCCTAAACACAGATGGCTGCAAAAGTGATGGCAATGCATGCCCACCACATAAGACATCAAAGGATAAGGGAAGCCTAAAGATTGGAGTGCAACTCTAGATGATGAACATGAAACTGCACTCCATTAATGTAGCATGCAACTCAAATGACTAGACCCTGGAGATTCAACAACAGAGAAGCTTAATCCACATGGAACATTAGCTTTTCCAGGGAGGTAGAAGTAACGAATGCAGAGATAGGTTAAGATAAATACTGCTGGTTCAACAAGAAGGAAGAAGAGAGAAATAAACTAGAGAAGCCAGATATTTCCAAAACCCTTCCCCCAGCATAAAGTTTATAACCAGGGGACAAAAAACAAGGGGACCAAAAAAAAATAAATAAATAAAAGAGAAAAAAGGAAGAAGAAGCAATCATCAAGAATTTTAGCACAACCATTTCATAATACATGACATCTTCATATTAGATTAAATAAGATCAAGATCAAACCTTGAATACATTTGTGATTTTGCTGCAAGCTTCGCAGAATGTTCTTCTTCTACTTGCTTGTAAAATTCCAAATCTGATTCTGTTTGACCATCCATATCAGTCTCAGAATCACCCTCACTTAGAGGACTTCCAGGTATGTCATCCACATCATCAACAGATTTGATTCCAGCTCCAGCCAAAACTCTCAGTTCATGCTTTCTACGTCTTTCTCCAATATCATCCCTCTTCGGCAGATCATCATCACCAGACACAACCTGACAGAAGAAAGATTTTGTGGTTAAATAGGAGTTTGACAGTTATCTGAAAACCTCGAGTGAATCACATCAGAATACGCAGAGTACAACTTAACAAAACAGGAAAGTAACTTGTGCCAGAGTGATGCATCCCCACCACCAGGTTGAAGTGTCATTCAAAAATTACTTATTCATTCCTTATAAAATAATAATAATAATAAATATCAATTTCTATGATGAGGCATTACCTTAGGCTTACTTCCTTCAAGAGCTATAAGCTTAGAAAGTTTGCGTGCATGCGAAGGACTTCCATTCTGAGGATGGGCCTTATCCAAATCCATAGCATCATCATCAAAGTCATCTAGCATCTCAAGCTGCCTGTTCAGTTTCATGGTTTAAGCATTTTTGTTAGGTAACTTTGATTTTCACAATAGTACCTAATGTAGAGAGAGCTGTCTGTTGAGTTTCAAGAGGTTTAAACATTTTTGTTAGGTTACTTTGATTTTCATACTAGTACTTGAACCTAATGCAGAGAGAGAGGGTTTAGGAGTCTTAAGCAACATATATACCCATTCACAGGTCGCAGGCACTTTCTAGCCCCTTCATTATTCTTTGCAATGGATGCGAAGATGCCTTTTTGTCTTAGTTTCTCTTCGAGGGAATCTCTTACTTTTAACATCTGCATACTTTGCAGACCAATTTCAGTATCCTGAAATTTTAGTGCCCAAAGCAGAACAGATTACGCACCAATATTAGCAAACAAATCACAAATATGATAGACAGAGCAGGAATAAGATGTAGGAAACATGAAATCGGTCTAAATACAAAATGGCCATGCCCATGAGTCTTTAAAGCAGCAGAAGAAACGTAGAAAAATTAACCAAGTGGAGTAGTCCATGAACATGACTGACCTGCTGCTCAGAATTTGATTTTCTCAGCTTCTGTCCTTTCACAGGAATCTCATCTACAACTTTAGCTCCTCCAGGAGCCTATGTCATGCACAAATCTTATCAGAACATATGATAATAGTTTATTGAACTTCCAAAACCCAACAACAAATAATCAAGATGATTAACATAGCAAATACCTCAGCTTTATCTGGCACCTCAACTGCAACAGCAGAAGACTGGTTTATTTCAATTACAGGACCGGATGTAATTGTAGGACACTTCTTAACCTCCTTCTCCGCTCTTTCAGCCCTTCCAGCCTTCTGTAGAATGTCTCTAAGCTGAGGAAGATTTTTGTCGAGTTCTCTCATCTACAGTTAGAAAAGAGAAGGGCAACATTTTCAGCCAGGAACTATTAATGACTAAATACTGCAAAGTCAGAATTATATAGACATTCAATTCTACAAAACATGCTCCTTCTATTGCTAAAAATAAAATGTTTCTTTTAATAACAAATTTTCTGAAAAAGCAGCAGTCATGCATTCAATCCTACCAAGATTGATACATAATAAATGAAAGCAATATTTGAACTACTCCCAAGACAGACAATATATTCACAGAATAAGGCAGCCACTAAAACTAATAGAACTCCCTCACATTTAAGGCCATGCAGATAGCATGCCACAAATCAGTAGTCCAAACGTAAGCATTACTTCAACTATTGGAGTTTCTTTGCTTATTTATGCAAACACAATGAGACACTGACCTAAACCACTTGGAAAAATGACCAACCTACCCCTGCCACATATGACCATGTTAACCAAGAAAAACTGAGGGTTATGTCCAAGAGAAACTATGGATATTGTGAAAAAGAAATAACAACTAGCAAAGATGATACAGGGCTAACAGATCTAAGCCTTTAATCTTCCTAGAACAATGTAGATGGAAAGCTTAACAACAATAGATGACTGTGTGATTTACTGCACAAGGCCTCTGGTATCGAATTTAATTTCAGAAAGTTATATGGGGATTCAAGAATCTTGAATCTTACCTGTTACTGATGTTTACAATACATTCAAGACTCTTAAAAAACTTTAAAGAGTTACATAGGGAACAGAGCAGAACTAATAAAAAAACAAATGTAGCGTTCACACAGGCACAAGTAGACACATAAATGAGGTGGAAGAGGAGTCCAATTTAAAATAGGACTATAATATGGCCATCACAAGAAATAAGATTTCCCAGGTCCAATATCTGTCCATTTAATCTACGCATGCCATGTGAATTATAGAAACAAAACAAAACAATTTTTCTTGGCGTTGTCATCCAATAATGCCACAAATGGCCTTATACAACCACACAAATTTCAACAGTGACATGCTTGTAGTGAATGATCATGCAGCATCTGATTTGAAAACAAAAAAGAAAGCCTTATCATCATAAGGAATAGGTTTATCCCACAATCATTACACCCCTCAGGTATCATTTTGTATTTACCAAAAGAAAGGTTTGAACAAGTAAATCAGTTTCATCTACGGGATACCATATGACAAAACTGTATAGATAGAAGGGACACATTTTTGTGATGGTAATGCTGGTAAATCACAAAGTTTTTAGTTTAGTCAGTTTCACAAACAGGATGTGAATCAATACAAGGAATTGGAAAAAACCTTTCCAAAATCTAATCCAAAAGAAATCATATCCCATGTGAAACACAAAATAAGCAATTGAAAGGACAAGAGATATTAAGAAAAGAAAAATGAAACCCAAACTAATTCCTGAATAGTTTGTCAAAGTTAATCAATCAAAAGTATGTATAAGTGTCATTTACTAAATTTTAAGATGAACTAGAATCCTGATGTCAATAATATGGAAAAAGACCCAACTTTCATTGGAATAAGGAAATGTCATAGCATCTTTTCACATATGCAAATATACAATGAAACATGATTAGATCGGCAAATCAAAAAGTTCAATTTTAAAAAAGAATTAGAAGATTGGCAAAGGTGCCCAGATGCGCAGAAAATTAACACGATTAGAATATCTAATTATTACTTCAGCTACACATTTAGTACAAAACCACAGAGAATCCAACAAAACTGACTAGCACTGAAGGCCTTCTTTTCCTTATCCATGAGAGATACATTTCCAAAAGGTGACTAATTTATATTACAAAAAGCAAATTATTCACACGCACAGCCCAACAAGCACACCATTGTTTTTCATATTATGATAATTCAAAATACATGAGAAACTTTGATTTAACTGACCACTGATAGTAATAACCTTGTCCAATAAATTTTTTATCTCCACAAGGCGAGAAATGACAGGATGATCACGAACTGGTTGCCCTTCAGACTTGAGAAGAAGATAGAAAGCGATTGCTTGGCAATAGGAGAGCAGAAGCTGTTGTTTCATCTCCATGTATTCTATTCCTCCTTTTGTTGCCTTATCTGCATCTCTGATCTAGATAAGGCAAAAAGTTATTCATTTTTTCATCACAAGGGAATCAATCAGATAGCACAGAGACTTACAACAAGAGTGCTGAAGTATCAATATAACAGTAAAAGAGTATTTAACAAATTTTACAGCAAAGTGTTGTCAATTCAAAAGAAAGTCTGTCAATCCTGTGTTGCTACATAATCCAATTCAGCAATATACATAGATCATTGAAACCATTTAGCTCCAAACTCTTGGCACGTATCAACCATCCAAGCAAATGCAAGACTAGTACATCTATAGGAACTTTACTTGAAGATCTAAAGAGATCCAGAAGATCATAACCTTCCTATTCAATCCTCAACCCCTCCCCCCCCCAAAGTAATTATTCAAAACCAAATAGTAGGATCTAGTTTCACTAATTGCATAAAATGCTTCCCCATAATAGATTTTTTTTTTTTCTTCTTAATTTTTCTTAGATAAATATATGCATATAACTTTCATCAACTGAGCCAGAACAATCATGAGAGTGAAAGCACTGTGTCAAACAAAGAATTGACCCAAAAAGAGATGGAGCACACCTTGATTACAAGTGGATTCACTTTGTTCTCGATCTGTTCAAGGGTATCACCAAGTTCTGACAGTAAACCAACCAACTCCGGCGCAGAACTGTGAATAAATGAGTTTAACAGGTAAGAAACATAAACATATTCCCAGAACACCTTAAGGCCCCTCAAACAAAACCTTTCATCCATAACATTTCCTTGAACATATTATCAGGTAAAACCAATTTGAAAAATATGAACTTGATTTGGAATCATTAAAATGTTCTTTCTTCACAAACGTTTTACTTTCTCCCCAATAGACAAAAATTGAAGTTCAGTTTTGGCTCCTTTTCGTTCTTGTTATACGCATTTACTTAGTTCACGTGTATATCAGAGGATGTTAATATATTTCAGTTCATTACAGAGAATAATGTAAAAAATGCGAAGTCAATTTGAAGCAAAAAACATCTAAAATCGTGAACAAGAAACTTCCCTACTCTGAACAAGCCCACACATACTACCTCTATTCAGTTCCCAAATTCTATTCAAATTTATTCTCATTGATCCTTCCCACAGGAAAATCGATATAACTAAAATGAAATTGAATTGCTGAATCACATTTCTCAATCCTCCAGGTAACTCGGGAACAAATTCATACTTCGACATTATCCTTTCTTCTTATGCTGACATTCTAAAGGATCCAAGACCCTAGAAAAGGGCAGTTTACGGGGCACTAAGACAAACTGCAAGATGATGATTTTGCATTCTTACATAGAAGACTCTACCTAGAAAGCTTCGAATTTGGGTTAAGCACATCATTTACATCTACTTGCCATGCTATTATATAAATCTTTCGTACAATCAGTAGGACAAAGTTTAAAGGAACTGATAAAACATTCAGTAAGATGAAAGGTAGAGATAAGTATGCAGTTCAATTAGTGTTAGCTCCCAACAAAAAATGCTCTCACGCCATTTAGGGAGAGGAAGCAAACATGGTACAGAAGTAATACTTGCTGATAGGAAATCATTTCTGATACGCCAGAACTGCCCCAAGATTGTTTCAAACCATGATTAGTTTTTCAATATATATCATTTTCTATGAAACAAAACTATAAAGTTTACTTTATATGTCCGAATAGAAAATAAAATTTCCTTGTCCGTCCATATTTATTTAGTGAAAGTCATCTAAGAAATGAAAGACGCTTGGAATGTTATAGAAATTAAAATAGCCATGATTGGCATGTTGAATTACCATATGAATATCTTAATTTTTAAATATCTGTTTTTGAATATTAATTATCCATCCCAAGATATGGTAAGGGGGAGGAAAGGAAGTGAATGAGGCCATGTTCTGATTCCAGTACCACCTTTGATCAGAACAATAATCAATAACCTACTCTAAAATTCCTGTGAGATTAAAGCTTTTCCAATAAGAAACGACCATATAAATACAATAAGTTCAAATTTCCTTATCCCTCAAATCTTTTTGCATAAATTAATACCAATCGTATTTCTTGCCTTCAAGTAGAAATTGAGAACAACTTATTTATAAAGTGAGTGCATCTTAAAGCAGAATAATTACATAGAAAATTCATGAAACCACAAGGATCATAATTTGTAGAAAAACGAATTTTATGTCCCAAAAACACCAACTTTAGTTTCCAGTAAGGACAAAATATTAAGACACCAATAGGTCCAATATTACGCCTAATGAATCTTAGTATTGAAAGTAATACCAATGGCAGAAAAGCAGTGATTAAACACAAAATAGCAAATACATTCACAACTTAACAGAGGATTCTGTGGAAATTCTAAGACATCAGCCATTTGCTAACCTCCATATATCTATGCTGCAAACGAAGAGCTATACAAGTTTCTTGACATTTGACAAAAGCATTAGAAAGTAGATGCCGACAGAGCAGAAATGTAAAGAGCAAAGAAAGGGCTAATGCACTTAAATACTGGTTTCACCAGGAAATTGAGCATTCAGGCTGGAAGGGTGGAGCGTCACTCATTTGAAACTCATACTGGTATTTGCAAAAAGGAACACATATTTCAAATCTGAATTTGGTAGCAGTAAAACTGTATATATTACACACGAGAAATTGTGCAAAGTGGTGGTTTGAGGAAAGCAAGAGACAGTTGCCAATGGTAATGTATCTTCAATAAGTTTCAGGTGAAGGCTTTGTTAAAGACTCCCTTTCAGGCAAGGAAACATAACTACATAATCATCTAAGTAGTAAACCAGTAAATGATACTAAACTCTAGCCTTATGAGCAATTAATGATACATAATTTGTCAATTGCTGCAGGTCATGCCACTAGTATCTGAAGCTCTTCGTTACACAGTCAGCAGATACAAAATGATACTAAGGAATAAATGTCCACAGAACTCAGAAAGACATAACCTTGGGTGTTTATTTCCCTTCAATATCGAAAGCAGAAATTTTATATTTCCATTTTCTGAAATCAATTAGCACAGTTCAAGAAGAAATGTTATCCAACTATAGTAGGAGGTTCACCTGTACACCACATCCATCTGTTCTTCCCTGGTCATATCATTCAAATCTTTCTTCACTTCATAAACAGTAGTACTGTCATCCTCAGTTTCTTTGCTTTGATTAGATTTCGACAAAGGTCTCCCATGAGCCAAAATTTCCTAAGATCGAAAGGTGAGATCAATCAAATAAAAGATTCCAATTCTATGAATATTACACCACTTTTTCAACATAAACCAGGGAACCCACCTCAAATGTGGGTTCCTTGTCACTTTCAGTCTCATTGATGTCCTCAAGACCAAAATCATCTGCTGTTAATAATTTTGCTTTTTCCTTCTGCAATCTCAGAACCTCTGCCTCCTCCTCAGCAGGGAGCTCTTCATCGCTTGATTGTATCTGGAAATTTATTTAAAGGGAAAATTTGTACACGTTGAATTGATGCTCCAAGTATAAGTAAAGATGAAAGCCCACTGATTACAACTAAACACAACTTTTGTATTGACAATAATTCACCTCATAATCAATGTTGTCAGCATTGTAATAAGCATTCTTACTTCGGCCCCAAAGAGCCCTGCCTGCTTCTTCCTCTTCATCATCGTCATCTACTTCCTCCTCAACCCCACCAATTTTAGCTCGTAAATACTTTTGCTCTTTGCAACTATGAAAATGAAATTATTTTCTCATATGATGTTCGACATAAAATCCTTTATGAACATAACTTTGTAAGAATAAAATAAATTACATCTCAGACCAAGCAAAGGGATAGAACAACCAAAGTAAACAGTTCAACCAAGTGCAAAATATATTTTCTTTATTTTCTCATATATTTACAAGTAAAAGAGACAAACACAGTAGTTCAATAAAAGTCAGGAATCAGTGGTCCTACTGCAAAACCACAATAACTACCATAGGCATCTAGCAAGAACTTGATATATCAAAATCTCAGAAGCCTATCTTGCCCACGTGAAGTTCTAGAACAACAAAAGTAAATAGTTCAACCATGCGCATCATAGATTATCCGTATTTTCTCATGTGTACGAGTAAAGGAAAGAAAGACAGTAGCATAAAAGATAATAGTGAAAAATTATCTGGAATCACATGGTCTCATTACCAAACCCATAGCAATTACAAAAGCTATCTAGCAAGAACTTGCAAAAATTTTGAAGCGGGTCTTACTCACATGATGTTATCATACACAGCCACCAAATATGAAATTTTGGGGCGGGGGAAGAGAGAGAGGGGACAAAGTATTTCAACATACTATGAATCTTATTCAAGTACAGCCACAAAATCTGCAGAACAGCTAAAAGTTGTCCAACGTACCAATCAATTAAAGAACAAAACAAGTTCAGCTTTGTATCTTACTTTTAGCGGCAAGACCAGTAAGTTGAGAGTCATCTTCAATAAGATTGTCATCGTCGTCGTCGTCTTCATCATCATCATCATCATCATCACTATCCCCATTATCGTCTTCATCATCATCATCATCACTATCCCCATTATCGTCTTTATCATCATTATCATCCTAAAAGAATAAAATTGATGTTGAAGATTTATCAAGAATGATACTAAATATCTTCCACAAAACACAAAAGCTCCATACAGGCAAGGAAACATCATCATTTCCTCCAGGACCACCCCTAAAATAAATCCATATAATGTGAACATCTCAAAGAAAATTGGATGAATATATAACCTCAAAATCAAAAACTGGTTGCTCAATTTCTTCATCAGACTTTGCTTCATCTTCATTCACATCCAAAGGAACCATATCTCTCTGTTTGTGAACTACAATCACAAAGGACAAAGGGGAAAAGAAAAAAAAAAAAACACACACACACACACACAAAAGGTTGATTAGCAATGGTGGAAACTCCTGCTTTTCAATGTATACAATAATAGGTAAACAATATTTAGTTATACTAAATTAGTTAGCATCATTAACCACAATCAATTGATCCACTATCACAGTTTCTCTAGACCACAATGATACATAAACCCTAAACCGGTGAAAATGAACTGGAGAACAAATCAAGAAAAAGAAAATATACATATATATCATTTTTGAAAGGAGGAGAAAATAACTTACAGGCATCAATTTCATCATTCAATATATCATCCTCGCCATCATCATAGTGCTTGGACTTTGTCTTTGGGGAATTGTTGTCTTTCTTCCGGTACTTCCCCCCTTTTCTTCCCATTTTTCGTCCTCAAAAAGCTTCCTGTATCATCAGTCCCAATCAATCAGGTTCCAGACCAACAAGAATACTCAATCACTAGGGTTGTATTTTGATATCAAGGACAACCATTCTGCAATTTTAGTGCATGTTCATTTTTGAAACTTTTGAAAACGGTTTTGAAAATAAGTTTTTGAAAATAATTTTATAATGTAAAAAGTGTATTGAAAATGTAAAAAGTAGATACTAAATAGTAAAAAGTTGTATTAAAAATGATGGTATAATATATTAAATTTACTGTTGAAACCAAAACCGTTTTCAAAACGAAACAAAAATAACATGCCCTTAATTAGTATTCTTCACTAATAGCCCAAAAGATCTGGTTAGTTGAGTTGTTTTTAACAATACAAGAACCAGGGGTGTTCAAAGAAGGGAAACTGACCCAACCAACTTGACCCGGGGGTTTCGGTTCTGGTCGGTTTTCGAACCGAGTGATTCAGATCGGGTCTCTTTATTTTTTGAGGCATACTAAACGCAGTAACGGTTTTACTAAACGCAGTAATATTCCCCTGTAAAAAGTTTGAATTGCCCTTTATGAATAAATAAAAAAAATTCCATTTTTTCACCTATAAGTAAGGTGTGAAGTTCAGGATATTTTTTAAACGTTCAGAGTTAGTTGTTTTCCATTTACATTAAACTGCAGAAACACTTATTTTCCATTTCATCACTGACACGTTCATTCAAATATGGCCGGTATACCGGAGTACGATCCATATTACACTGTAAGTAACACTGTATTTATTTTTTTTAATTTATAGTAGTTTACATAAATTATGTATATACCGCTTCACTTTAATTTTTGGGAAAAAACCCATTATGGGGGATTTTTTTCCCGAATCTGCCATTATCCAGACTTTTTTGTCAGTTCTGCAACATTTCGGACGGGAAGACTGTCTCCCCATCCGAAATCACCGGAAATACTGCCGGGGAAAGGGAAATACCGCCGGGGGAAATACCGCCGTTCGTCAGCAGTATTTCTCAAAGGAAATACCGCCGGCAGTATTTCCGGCGGAAATTCCGCCGTTCGCTGGCGGTATTTTCACCGGAAATACTGCCGTCATCCGGCGGTATTTCGACGACGGTGGTATTTTCCGGGGAAATACCGCCTCTAGCATGTGGTATTTTCGCCTGAAATATCGCTGCCGGACGGCGATATTTTGGCCGAAAATATCGCCGGCCGGCGGCGATATTTCCGGCCAAAACACCAAGTGCGGTAGCCGGCCGTATTTCCGGCGGGCGGGCGTTTTTTCTGGCTATTTTCCCGGGAGAAATCCCGAGACAATCGCAATATCCATCCAACCTATGCTAAGCATAATTGTGTCAGAACTTTGGCTCTAGCCGATAATATGACTGCGCAATGTATTTGCTGAATCGAAATTTTTGTATTTAAGTATGCTGAACGCGATTTTTTTTATGTTAAAAGGATTTCCGCGTTAAGAGTGATGACATTTTTACTAACCACACCGAAGTATTTCAGACGACTAAAGAGTTCATCAGTAAGGAATGTATGATTGCATGGGTTAAAGCACGAGCAACTGAAAATAATATGACGGCAAAAATTACTTCTTTTTTGAAAATGTTGGGGATGTTCCTAACAAGAGGGAGAAAAGGTAGAGTTGAGATTGGGTGCGATAGATCAGGAAAAGTTAGGGAGAAGACACCCATACCGGAAGGAAGAAGCAGACGGAGCAATACAAGCAGCAAGATGACAAACTGTCCATTTCACCTGAAGGGACGAGAAATTGATGGGGGAAAGTGAACGTTGGAGGTCAGAAACGGTACGCACAATCATGAATTAGAAGAAGTGAGAAATTGGCATTCAGCGCAGACATGTTTAACAGAAGCGGAGAAGAAGAAGATTGCAGAAATGTCCAGTATTAACATCAGGCCGAAGCATATATTGGCCCAATTGCACGCAGATGATCCGAAAAATGTCAGCCACATAAGACAGGTTTACAACGAATCAGCAAAAAGTAAAAGGGATGCGAGGGTAGGTATGACTAACATGCAGTATTTCTTTAAACTACTGCATGATCACGAATACTTCTATGCGTACTCAGGCGATGACGGAAGCAATGCAGTGGCCCACATCTTCTTTGCGCACAAGAAGGCGCGTCGTCTACTTGTTCTGTTTCCGTACGTTTTGTTTATGGATACAACGTATAAGACAAACAGGTATGACATGCCTCTGCTGCAAATTGTAGCTCATGTACCTATAGCTCAGTATGTTCATATCGCGTTCATTTTCCTGAGAAATGAGACTACTCCGAGTTATTACTAGGGATTGGCGTAATTGAGCACTTTATTCGAGGAAAACAGATTCCCCCACATGGTCATGACTGATCGAGAGACCGCATTACTGAATGCTGTGGAACTAGTTTTCCCACATACTACCCAGCTACTTTGTAGAAGACACATTGAAATGGATGTCAAGAAACATGTAGTGTCAGCTGGGAACGACAAAACTACGACGAATATCTTTCTATATCGTTGGGGGCAAGTGGTGAAAGCCCTGACATATGAACAGTTCACGGAAGCTGTCGATTATATTGATACTAAATATGGGAATAAATCCAGATTCAAAAATGTTATTCCTTACTTGAAGAAAACATGGTTGGATCCTCACAAGGAGAAGTTTGTGTCTTGCTGGACGAAAAGTATAAAGCATTACGGCGGGCGCACAATGAACATGTAAATTATTTATTGATTTCATTTATGATTCGTACGTTGTATAATTACGCGATGTTTTATATAAGGATTTATGTTCTATGAAGAATGTTAATGTCAATTGTCTTTCAGGGTTGAGAGTACTCATGCACAGGTGAAGAAGGCTATTGGTACGGATAGCAAGGCATTCCCAAGTATTTTTCACGACATTCATATAATGATAGGGTTGCACCTCGATAAAATTCGGACTAAAATGGAAGTTTCGCGCAGCAAAACATACCGAAAGAGCGACTACCTACTGTATAGTCGTTTGAACGGTAGAATGTCGTTCGCTGGTATTACAATGATGGAGGACGAATATACAAAAAGAGTTGGCCTTATCGGGGACGACGGTACGCTTTGTGGTTGCGAACTCCGAACAAGTTGCGGTCTGCCATTTGCATGTGAGATGCAACATTTGGTGCGCGCGTACCAACCAATTGATCCTATCGACGTAGACGCCTTCTGGAAGACGCTGCACTTGGGAGATACTGATATTCCAGAAACTCAGGAGGAGAGGCAAACCGTTGAAGGGCGATTGTATGAAATGTTTCTGGATATCATGTCGCGTCCGAGCGCTGAGATATACAGGGTCATGGGTGTTGTGCATTCGACGCTTTATCCAGAAACTGTTGATGTAGCTGAGCCGGTTAGTAGGCCACACAGGGGACGGCCCATACACAATTCAACCCAACGAGATCTATCAGGGTTCGAGCACGCCGAAAGGAATGCGCTACAACGAGGTACAAATATATGTATTTACTTTTAATATGTCATTGTTGTTAAATACATATACACATACTGAATTTAATATGCTTTACACTCGTAGGTCGGCGATCCACAAGGGGTCAGAGAAGACGAAGGGTTGTGAGGCCCCATGCTTCTGAGTGGCCTTACGACCTTCCCGTATTTCTGAAGCAGTTCATGTTCGAATACATTACCGGGCAGGTTAATGTAGTGCCCGATGGACATTGTGGTTTTAGGGTAATTGCCTATTTTGTACACGGTGCAGATTAGGCGTAGTGGCACCAAGTGTGTAGAGACCTGCACCAAGAACTCCGGGATGAAGCCACTTTTTGGCGATTCGTTCTTGGGGTAGTCGATTACGATTTAGTATTCAGGCTCCTAGATTGTTATGTAGTTCCGGCAGAAGAGGATTTCTGGTTTGATTCTCATCTTCTGGGAATACTAGTCGCAACGAAGTACCAGAGGGTGGTTACATTATATGCCCAGCAGAGTAATACTTTCCTTCCGCTTCTGTGGCGGGGGGCGGGCATCTCTACTAATTCGAGCAGTTTCATCAATATGGGGTTAATAAGACAAAATCATTTCATTGCTTTGTTAACGACAGGGGAGGTATTGCTACCCCCAATCTATCAGACGTGGAGTAGCCGGGCCTCAGAACAAATGCAGCTTTGGAAATCTAATTTGGATGGAAAATTAGGTGTATTCCGGAATAAAGCGACTAATGAGTGTTAGTAGTACGATATTTTTTCAATATGTGCAGCTTAACGTTAACATCAATTTATTGTTTGATTTTACGCTCGAAAGATAAGATCCGCATCTTTAGAATTTTGTTCTAATACATTTTATCAATACTGAATTTAAATAAAATATCTATACATCATTCCGATTGCGGTATCTCCCTAGACAGTGCATTAAAAAATAGATTAAAATCAATGATTACAACAGATGGGACTCGGGCTAAATGTACTACAGTGCCGGCATCAAATCCTCTAAATGACGAGCCACCTCCTCTATAGCACTCTCCCTCACTTCACTTGGGACGGTATCCCGGTTTCGAGGATGAGCATAATACATTTTACTTGCTATATATTACAAGCGCTGCGTTTGGAATAAATATCGACTGAATGTTAAAAAGATTGACGCAATTATATAATTAATGTGCAGAAAAAAACATAAATTTGTAGTTTTTACCACAACCGCAGATAGCTGTTTCGGATCCATTGGCTCATCCGCAGGCATGTCGTCGGGACTAACACGAACGTGCGTCCGCGGAAGGAAGTACTCGAGGTACTCAGGGCACATCTGATCGGCCCAATTAGCCCTCCCCATCCCCCTTAACATATTATTCTTGGGGTACATTTGCGGGATCTTAAGATTCGTATTAAACACGCGGGAGTACCTTTTTATTTCAGGACCTCTGTAACAGCTCTTTGGCTGTAAAATTGTGTGAGGGATCGTCTGAATGAATTCGAATTGCCGCAGAAACCGATCAGGCATGTATGGCTCTGCGACCTCAGGGCAATGAATAAGACCCTTATACAAGGTTATTGCGTGCACTCCTGTGGGATTCAGCCCAAAAGGAAGCCAATTGACCTAGTGCGTGTGAAACATAGTAAGTGGATAATCGACTAGGTCGGTTATTACAATAATAAACATAAGAAAATTTAAATGACATAGAAATATTACCTCTTCGGATTTCATTCCGTCCAGGGCACGTTTGTATTTCAACAGATCCCAATTAGGCTCGCGCTTCCTTTCGGTTTCGATGTGCCACTTAGCCGATGCTGGCCAATCGGCATCCCAGGATCTCTGCTTTGCTGGACTAAATACGGGAAAGTATTCGTATATCCAACTCTATTAAAAAAATTGAAAAACAAATTAGTCATTTTATTCTCCAGGTATAAGGACTAAAATAATTTATAAACGATTTCGTACAAACCTGCAATAAAGTCAGACACTCGCTTAACTGGGCACTGTCCGCTCTAGAGGCCCGACCAAGGTTGCGATAAAGGCTCGCCAAACATGCTGCACCCCACGCAAGTCCGCCTAGGCTTTCTACATCTTGGAGGTAAGGCAAGAAGTGCCCAAGGACGTGGGTTTTTTTTTTATCCACAAACAGAGTGTTCCTAACTAACCACAGCAAATAACCTGCGGCAGCATTGGAGGCATCCACCTGTCCACTGAGACATTGCTCGCGGAGGAGGGATATTTTGACAGTGGCAAAATCTCGATCCCCGAGCTGGTCTTCATGAATCCCCAACGTCTCTAACAGCAGTTCCTTCATCTCTGCCGGCTTAATTTTCCACCCAATTGGCGAACCCCCAATCGGAACCCGCAATATGTACGCAACGTCGTAGAGAGTGATACTCATCTCTCCGAATAGCATGTGGAATGAATTAGTTTCCGGCTGCCATCTCTCAAGAAAGGCACTTAGGATTGCAGAGTCTAGCTCTGGTTGCATAGACCAACACAAATGTGCCAACCCGGACTGGTCAACTAGAGTTTTTATTTTTCCTTTGTCTAAAACCCACTTTTGCAGATTGTTATAGCCATTATGGCACAACAATGCTCCACGTTCCTATGTAATGGAATGAATAACATAACACTTTTACTAACCCAACTTATTAATCATAAATAAAAAATGAATAATAATCATATCAAGAAATATGTAATAAAGCATCAAAACGATACTTGTCGATGCCATACGTAGTAGGCAACATGACCTTTAAAACTCTGTAGCAACTCCGAATCTGACGCTCCACCGTCAATCGGACCATCTAGAGGCCAGTAAGCCTTCCACCCGGCATCCCCTCTGTAGCTAGAACCGGACCCAGCCCCTGACACTGACCTACGCGAGGAGCCTGTTATTTCTTTGCCTTTTTCGCTCCTCCGTCGGTTGGATTCATTTTCCCCTTCATTTTCATCCCCCAACCGCCCCGAGTTCCCTCCCATGTACCCCTGCGACTGGGACATGTCTATCTCAAATCTTTCCACATTTTTCCTAGCTTCCTCCTTCTACGCATTTCCAATGTATGGCGGAGCAAATGGAATTTTGCGGTAATCAATGTTACTTTCCCTCGTCGCATTTGATAAGCGAGAAGATCCATGCGCTCTTCCTGCCACTTTCCTCTGCCGCTCGGATACAGTGGGATGTATTCGCCCACCTACTTCCTCAGACGAGGATTGTGTCGATTCAGTGCTTCTATCAATCAATAGCATATTGTCATCCTTTCTGCTTTTGCTTTTGGTTAATTTCAATTTCAATTTCTTCAATGCTTCTGCCATCTGCAATCATAAAAACGCACATGTATCAATACAAAATTAATTGCTAACATACAAAGAACGAGAACACGTTTACAGTTACAGAAATTTTAAAGTATTGGCGCAAAAGTCGCCCCGTTCGGGCATAAAATATCCGGATATATCCCGCCGCCCTGCGAAAAATACTGCCGGCAGTATTTTCCCAAAAAAATACCGCCAGAGTCCGGCGGTATTCCGGCCGGGAAATTCCGCCGGCGACCGCCAGTATTTCATTCCATTCCGGCGACAATCTGCCGGATCTACGACGATCCGGGAAAAAAAATATTATTTTCGGGTTTAATACGAACAAATTCGAACATATTATAACCTCTAACTAAACTTCGGTATGCCTCTAACTAAATTAATCAAACAAACAAATAATCTCACAAATAAAACAGTACCGAAACAAATATTAAATTGAGGCACTAACCTTTAGTCGATCGTACTCGCAGTAACCGTTTTATCCGATTTAGCTAATTTAGAGTTTTCTTAGGCTCACTTGCATTTCATTTCCTCTGGTTGCGCCTATTTATAGACGCAATCAGGGAAAAATGTTCCCTTTTTTTTTTTTTTTCTCCCCGCGGGGTACTGTTCATCCGTGGGTGAACAGTAACCCCGCATGGGTTCCTTTTTCACTTTTTTCACGCGGGGTTACTGTTCACCTGTGGGTGAATAGTAACCCCCCGTGGGTGAATTACTTATGCCTCAAAAAAAAAATTTCAAATTTTTTGTGTCAGGGCCATTTTGGTCTTTTTACAGGGAAATGTTAATGCGTTTAGTAAAACCGTTACTGCGTTTAACAATTTCGTATTTTTTAATCCCCATGAAATCTATACTCAGATGGCTGCTCCCATTAATTGTAAAACTAGTCGTCTTTTATTTGTTTCCTTTCTTTTTTGGAGCTCTCTAATTTATTTGTGCTTCGATTAACACAGTTTTGTAAAACTTGTCAATCTTACCAAAGATATAATGGATGTAATCCTGTGCACAAACTGAATCAATCATGTATGTACTTAAATCATATTTTCAAACAATCCTGTTCAGTAATGGTTACTGCGAATAACATGCCCCTTCTATTATACGTGCTTCTTCAATCAGTAAAATACACATAGAACAATAGAGCTATTACAGAATCTTGAATCAGTAAAATAGACAAAGAACAACAGAGCTATTACAGAAGACAATAGGCCGTCATCTGTTACTTCCTCTTTCTTGGTGCTACCAGCTTGCTTCTATTCTTAACGATGGACAAATAACAAACTTCAAATTGAACTCGTTCTCTTTACATAGTAAAATAGTAATATTCTTGCAACTAGCATAAAGTTGGTAACTAAACAGACTAAAGGATAGTCCTTTATACTGGATACAAACAAGATCAATCATTTTAATCCAAAATTATTCCCTGGATATAGTAGAAATTATAGAATAATATTAGCCCTTGATGTACAAAGGTAGCCTGCTCATAAGACAGGCTTTCTCAGTATCAGGCTCAATGGCGTGGAAGCAGTGTTCTTTCCTTTCACATCAACCAACTCCAATTCACCCTCCGGACCACTTTTTCTTCAATATCTCGACCCAACAAAGATTGATACAAAGATTGATACAAACAAAGATTGATACAACTGAGCCTGATACTGAAATTTTTTGGATTTCTCTCTGCCCAAGAATACCAAGCCACAAGCTTTCCACAGTGAATGGTCATCACCTAAAGTCAGTTTTAACCTAATGTTGTCTTGGAACCATATTTTACGTGTACCTAAGCTGCTGGCTGCTGGCTGCTGGCTGCTGCAAAGTGTTTGACTCTTCACCCTCTCAGATTGCTTTAGTCTTAAGGTAAGATAACACACCCATTGAAAGAAAATAATATTAAAATATCAAAAATTGGTCATTAACCCCAAACAGTTTATTAACTCTAAATCACAAAATATGCAGACTGCTAGCTAGCTGATGAGAATCTTTGGTTATGGAGCTTTTGATATTTGAATCACAATAAAGAGAATCCATATATATAAGAAGCAAAATCAATACTATATTTCCTATAAAGATTTTGTTTTGAAATTGTTATACGCAGTAACTGTTTTACTATCCGCAGTAACATTCCCCTGTGAAAATACAAAAATGTCCCTGGCCTAAAATAAAAAAGAAAAATAATAAAACCGGGTACTGTTCAACGTGCGTGAACAGTACCCGGTTAGAAAAAACTGAAGAAATACCGCCGGTGTCCCCATAACCGTTTTACTAAACGCAGTAACATTCCCCTGTAAAAAGTCCGAATTACCCGAGTACGATCCATATTACACTATAAGTAAACACTATATTTATTTTTTTACTTTAAATTAGTTTGCATAAATTCTCTATATACCCCTTCATTATAATTTTCGAGAAAAAAAACCCATTCGGGGGAATTTTTTTTCCGGATCTGCGATTATCCGGACGTTTTTTTTTTCTGTTTTTGCAAGATTTCGGCTGGGGAGATTGTCTCCCCGGACGATTTTCCGGGAAAATACCGCCGACCGCCGGCAATATTTTCCGGCGAAAATACCGGCGGTATTTTCGCCAGAAATATCGCCGGCGGTATTTTCGCCAAAAATACCGCCGGCGAGTGGCGGTATTTTTGCCGAAAATATCGCTGGCGGTATTTCTGCAAATTTTTTAAACCGGGTACTGTTCACGCACGGGTGAACAGTATCCAGTTTTCTTTTTTTTGGCCAGGGGCATTTTTGTCTTTTCACAGGGGAATGTTACTGCGAATAGTAAAACGGTTACTGTGTTTAGTATGCCTCTTTTGTTTATGCCAATTGATTTCAGTACTGCCCTTTGTGTAAAGCTTTAACCTTTGCTAAGAAGCGGACATGACTTTAGAATCTTACAGGAACCTAATTTGAAAACGGAATTGTTATTCATAGGACACATTTTAAAAATTTATTGACTGAAATTACTGAATTGCCCTTTTGAATTTTTTCTTCTTTCTTTTCTTCTTCCTCTTCTGCAATCTTCTTCTTCGTCTTCTTTGTCCTGCTTCGTTCATCTTCCCTTTCTCCTTTCAATTGGAGAGTGACAAAGGAAAAAAAAAAAAAAAAAAAAGGAATTGGGTTATGCTCATAAATGATGCCCCAAAGCGACTGAAGCCGAAACAATTGTCGTCCTTTGGCGTTTGTTTCGGCTTCAATCGCTTAGTCTGAGCGATTGTCCACACAGTTCGCCTGAAAATCGTTTTTCCGGCGAACTTATACATAATTTACCAAAAAATTCAAAGCATAGGCGATTGTTTCCCCTACAATCGCTTTGGCCAAGCGAATTTCAGGAGAAACAGGCAATTGTTTCCTATACAATCGCTTGGCCCAAGCGATTCTACGGAGGAAAATCGCCTGGTCTAAGCGATTCTTTATGAGGGTAAAAATGTATAAGGACATTATTGTCTTTTCGCCACTTAAAATTTTAAAAAGTGTTGTGTATTTAGTAAAAGTGTCCTGCAATTAACATGCCCCCTTTGAAAATTCATATTGGCCAAGTATCTTCAACGAGGCAAATTACCATTCCTGTATATTCGGCTTCCGCTAGGGCAATTTTGACAAAGCTAAGTTAAATTCTTTAAGGTCACATGCATAGTCAATCAGATATGTACCAAAAAGTGGGCAGATAAAATCGATGATCATCAAATTAAATCAGAGTCAATTCAAATTCCAAACTTCCAGTGAAAATTGCCACAATAAAAGAGCAAGGAAAAACCCAGAAAGAGTAAAAAATAAACGTACATTAAACTGACTATTACACCAGAACTCCAGATATCACCCTGCTACGAACGTCCCGGCCGACATAATAGGGGATTCCAACAACTTCATTAAATGCTTAGCATGCATTACAGTGCACAAAGAAATCCATTTAAACATGAACTGCCCATATGTTGTTCACCGGTTAAGTTCTCCAAATAAATGGATTTTAAATCAATGAAGAGTCAAACAGTCTCACCATTACCGACCATTACTTTAAACAAAAAAAACTATGGAATTTGTACTATACCCAATTACCCATATCAGAGTCCTAAAAATAAATAGAAATATATCATGTATTCTAATAAAAACTGAAAAATATGCAATCTTTCAGGTTCTATATGTATGTTGAAACGTAGAAACTGGTTGCTGGGTTTAACCATCGTCGACGTGAACGACGCTTGTCGGCTGTCGGTGGCGAACATTGGCGGTCGACGGCCACAATTTTTTGGGCGGGTCCGCGTTGTGTTGAAGATAGCCGAGACGGAGGCGAGAGAAGCTTTGAGACGGTTAACAGTGTGGAATCTGGGGTTTTGTCATGAATGAATAGTGGTCAAAAAAATGTAGAACTTGAGGGATAAAATTGTAAAAACGTCAACTGTGTGTATGTATATATATATATATATATATATATATATATATATTGAAAAGGGCATGTTATTTATTGGATCCGTTTTAATATTCACATACACTTTTTAAAATTTTTAGTATTGAAAAGACAAAAGTATCCTTACCTATATTTTGGATAAAAACTATCCACATAAATTTTCACCTATTTATTTTCACTCTCTACATTTTTACTCTTTTACAAATTTTCACTCTTTATCATTTTCACTCAAAACACTATACACTTTACCACTCCACTCCAATCACTTTATCATAAGAGTATCAAAATTTTCGACTACATATTATGGACGATAGCAATGAGAACGATCCATATTTCACCGTAAGTAAACAATTTACACATTTTTTGCTTAAAGTTGTGATTTTTTTTTAAAATTACTGCCTGATATACAATCTTGCCAGGCGTTGGCGAGATTTTCTAGATACTATCGCTCTACGTCGGGCGAGATTGTATAGTTATGCCACTAGGGGTAGGAGGCATTTTGAAAAAATCCTGGTTGTAATAGACTGGATTTCCAAATAAACCAGCCACAGAACACCGAGATTTTATGAAAATCTTGGTGGTTTCGGGTTGGATTTTCTGTAAATCCCGCCACAGGATGCCACCATTTTCGATAAATCCCGCCAACGTCTGGCGGCATTTATGTAAAATGCCGCTTATCCTTGTAAAATGCTGCCAGGCGCTGGCGGCATTTATCGAAAATGCATATTTCTCAATACAAAAAGATTGGTGAGCATAATTTAACAAATTTTCAGAAATTTGTTAAATTATGCTCACCAATCTTTTTGTATTGACAGGACATTTGTGTTGAGTGGGATGAAATATTTTCTGACTACACTCATATATTCCAGACAGACGAAGAGTTCACCACTAGGGATGAATTGCTTGTTTGGGTGAGAACTAATGCCGCTGAGAACAATATGACTACCACAATTACTTCATCTGCAAAATGGAAAGTACTTCTTACAAAAGGGAAAAAAGGGCAAGTGGATATCTATTGCGAGAGATCGAGAGAAGTTAGAGATAAGACACCACTAGCTGAAGGGAAAATCAGGCGGAATAATACTAGCAACAAGCTGAAAATTTGTCCATTTAAACTCGTAGGAAGAGAAATTACTGGGGGGAATTAGAAGTTGGAGGCCAAAAACTGTCAGCACAATCATGAATTACATAAAATTAGGAATTGGCCTTCAGTTAACTCCTGGTTAACTGAACCGGAGAAGGAGAAGATTGCAGAAATGACGAAGATTAAAATCAGGCTAAAGCATATGTTGTCACAATTGCGAGTTGATAATCCGGAGAATGTCAACCATATAGACAGGTACAATGAAACAACAAAGGTTAGAAGGAAAGGGAGAGGAGATGATGTGAACCCTTGATTTCAACTAGTGAAAACAAGAATTCAATGCGAAAAATTAACAAGGAAAGTCTGTATGCAAGACGCAACTCTCAAAACTCTAGAATCCTTACCCTTGGATTCGGCAGAATACTAATTTAACAAGTTAAATTAAACACGTAATTCGAACCAAGTGGAGAATAATAGAGGCAAAACAAAGCATGCAATTATATAAAGTAATTATCTAATTAGCCTATAGTTCCTGTACTTTAACAATTAACAAAGCATGCAAATTATTTAAACCAAAATAAAAAAAAGTGATTAATTGAATGAAAGTTTATACTTTATTATTCACTCTTGCTATAAGAAAGTGACAGCAAGAAATATACTCAAAATCCACTTTAAAATATACATACCTCCCTCTTCCTCCATCCCCACCAAAAGAAATATATATGATTGAAAGAAGAAAAAATCGGAATAGACAACAATTCTATCACAGAAGAAACTAATTATACTCAAATGGGTCTACAAGACCAAGTACTACCCCAAATAGAGAAATTGAGATAGCATTCCACCGAAAAATAGCAATGTTGGAATAAAACAAAAAAGATCAGCCCAAATAAATATTTTATTAACTTGGAGAAAGGAAATTAACAAAAAACTGGAGTGGAACGAAGTTCTACCACCATCGGGCAGCCATCAACCAAGTCGACAACATCAAGCAAAGAATCATCCAATAAGATTAGTTTCACAGAAAAAAAAAATTTATAAAAAGAAAAACTTCAAGAACTCATCACCACCGCCATCTTACACCCTGTAAAAACTAGCAAAATCCAGAGCCCGTCAACTCCGGAAGCAATACGAAGTCATTGATGGTTTCAAATACCAACCTTTCAATCTCAATTTCAGTCAACCTGACTTTCGATTTTTCTCTGAATCTCTCGACCGCCGATGGAGATAGTGAAATCTTTGCTCTCAAGTTGGCTTCTCCTCCTATAATTAGTTTTTATGATTGAGGACTCTGATCTGAAATCAGATCCTAACCAAGTCCTCCTTCGCCGAAACAGCTATGATTATGCCAGTGACGTTATTCCGACGACGGCTCAGTGGAAGAGGATTGGAAGTGGGGGAGAGGAAGCCACAATGCCGACAGATTTTGAGAAGAGAAGGGCTATTTCTTTTCCAAATATTTTATTTCTTATTTAGACAAAAATACCCTTGACAAAATACATATGGAAGGCACATGTTCATAATTTCGTCAACTCTAACCGAACAAACAAACATAATGACATTTCTGGTAACTTGTCGAAACTATGACGACATTTTTGGGGGGAAAAAAAATTTAATGACCAAATGGGAAATTTTAAAAAAGTATAGTGATATTTATGACAGTTTACTCTTTGTATATCTACACTAGAAAAAATGATCAGTGAACACAGCTATCAACTTCAAATATAAATGATTTACCAACATGAGTCATGACAATATCGCTATTTGTTTTGATCACAACATATCATGTATTTATAACTTTTAAAGCAAACAGTAACCATTCATGAAGGAATATTGAAATTTAGAAATACTATAAATAAATTAAAATCAGAGTCAGACTATGTTACTTCGCCACTACAATAAATTTTATAAACAAAATATTTAAAATTTTATATAATAATCAAACTAAAAATTTATAAATCGGAAGAAAGGCAAAGAAAGTTTAGTACTGAACCCACTGTCAAAGTTCAAAGCTTTAACCTTCTTCTTTCAGTTCATCTGTTCTTGTTCATCTTCCAATTCCTAGGCTTCATCTTCGTGTTTTTCTGTCAGAGTTTAAAAGCTTCTCATAGATGGGAGTGCAAATTATAATATTGAGGCATGTTATATGCAGTAACCATTTTACTATTCGCAGTAACATTCCCCTGTGAAAAGACAAAAATGCCCCTGGCCAAAAATAAGAAAATTGGAAAATACTAAACGCAGTAACCGGCCGGAAATACCGCCGATCGGCGGCGGTATTTTCCCCGGAAAATACCACCGTTTTCCGGCGATATTTTCCGGCCAAAATATCGCCGAAAACGGCGGTATTTTGGCTGGAAAATACCGCGATCGGCGGTATTTTCTGAAATTTTTTTAACAGGGGAGACAGTCTCCCCAGCCGAAATGTTGCAGAAACAGAAAAAAAACGTCCGGATAATCGCCGATTCGGGAAAAAAATCCCCCCCCCGAATGGGTTTTTTTTCTCGAAAATTATAATGAAGGGGTATATAGAGAATTTATGGATCCATATTTAAAGTAAAAAAATAAATATAGTGTTTACTTATAGTGTAATATGGATCGTAGTCGGGTAATTCGGATTTTTTAGAAAACTTCTAACTTTCACCCCTTACTTATAGGTGAAAAGTGTTACTGTTCAAACGCGCGTTACTGTTCATGAACAGTAACGCACGTTTGAACAGTACCTTTTGTTTTTTTATTTTTATTTTTTTGCTCCAGGGACATTTTAGTCTTTTTACAGGAGAATGTTACTGCGTTTAGTAAAACCGTTACTGCGTTTAAGAATTCAGATAATATTTTATACTTCTAATTCAAAAAGAATTATTTATTAACTTTTTAAATTTAAGAAACTCTAGTGAGTCAATGACTCTAATGAATCATATGTTTACGAAATTGTTATACGCAGTAACCGTTTTACTATTCGCAATAACATTCCCTTATGAAAAGTCTATTTTACCCTTTAGATAAAAAAAAAATACCGCACAACATTTGATTTTATAATCACGAGTACGATCCATATTACACGGTATGTAAATAACCTACATATTTTTTCGAAACGGGATAAAATTTTGCGAAAATACCGCCCATACGCCCAGCTGGGCGGTATTTCTGGGGAGAAATACCGCCCAGCAGAAAATACCGCCTTTTGTGGGCGGTATTTTCTGAAATACCGCCCACAAAGGGCGGTATTTTCCCAATGTTCCTGTGAATAGTGTGAAATTTTATGATTTTTTTTTTTAATACTTAAGGGTAAAATAGATTTTTCACAAGAGAATGTTACTGCGTTTAGTAAAACGGTTACTGCGTTTAGTATGCCTCTATGTTTATTGGGTTTGGTTTGAACTTTAGTTCTTTAACTTTTTTGTGATTTGGAAATTGAAAAGTCAAGTACTACATTAAAAATAGAACTGCAAAGTTCATTTTAAAGCGAGGGAACTTGTGATTCAATACTATCATGATACGTATTGAATCGCATGAAAATATTTTTAAAAATTGCACAAATCACCGCTAGATACAATACACTTATACGATACGTATCTTTGTTTTTTATGCATATTGTACGATATGTATCGTGTATCATATGATTCCAATAACTATAGCCGATGACCTGAGTTCTAGTTTAGAAAAATTAACCCAAGATAAAGAAAATTTAGAAAAATTGTTGGGCACACAAAAAGTAGACAATGATAAAAGTTGATTAGGCTATGATAGAGCATGCGCACAAGCATCCACTTCCACTTTTGTTAATACTCCAATAGTGATATTAAATTTGTATATCTATTAGAACTAAAAAGAAAACTACTCATGCATGAATGTATGCAAAAAAAAAAGAAGTCTTTAAAATTTGAAAATGATGTGAATATGATTTATGTATCCTTGGTATCAGAGCCAGAATCAAAAGGAGAAGAAATTTAGAAAAATTACAAGCCTTGGTGATTCCGGTAATGTACAGATATATTGTTCGATGGAGAAAGAAAAAAGAAAAGAAAAAAAGCAGAAAAGGATTGCGGCTACTGAGTTCATGTGATTAAAATTGTTTGTCAGACTCTCCTCAAATTTTATTTGGTTGCAAGTTGTGTTGTAAGATGTGTAGTTGAAGTAGTGTTGGGAGGCGACGAAGATTTGTTGACAACAAAGAGTTATTGTTCGTATTTGCGTTGAATATTTGATTGGCGGTTGAAGTTTGAGATAGCATTGAACCTACGTGTGGCCAAAGCTTGATTTAAGGGAGGCTATGTTGAAAAAATTAAATCAAGCTTAATTAGAAAATTCTAGTTTTGATAGGGTTTAATAATTACTTGTTTAGTTTGTTTAGAACATAAAAATATCCCTATCGCCCAAAGAAATTAACGCGCAGCGGAATAATCAAAACAAACAATGAAACAAACACACAATTTGATGTGGTTTGATCTTTGAAAGATCTACATCCACAAAATCCACTCAATCAATCAAAGGCAGGGCAAGTTGAAATTGGTTTACCTACACACCTATTACATCAATAACCCAACATCTCACAACCCCGAAGACAGAGAGCCGAAAGTCTCTCAAAATCCCCCCAAAGACAGAGACACTACTACAAAAGTGATTTTTAATGGCGGTTTTTAAGAGCTTTTAATGGCGGTTTTTGGCCTTTTTGAATCGCCATCTATCCGGCAGCCGTAGAAAGTCCGACTTTCTATGGCATTTTTTTTAAAACCACCGTAGAAAGGACTTTCTACGGCGGTTCCTAAGCGAACCATCGTAGAAAGTTAGGCTTTCTACGGCGGTTTTGAAAAAAACCGCCGTAGAAAGTACCAAATTTGTAAAAAAAAAAAAAAATTTAATATTTCATTTTTTTATCTCTGCATTCAAAATATTTATATCAAAAACAGCAAGAATAGCCGTAGAAAGTTTTTGATATATATATAGTTCAACTTTATTCAAAATATATATATATATATATCAAAAACTTTCATACTAATAAACTAAACAACTACCAAACTTCACAAAATTTTTGTGTGCATCCATCAAATTCTAATTAATTTAATCATTAACAGCAAGAACAATACAATAACAACATAATCCTGAAGTAAACAGCCAATATATATATATACAAAAATCCAATTTCAACCTAATCAATTTTGAGAATAAATCAAACCAAAATCAGTAGGAAAATTATAAAATGAAACATACAATAAACCACCTATTTAACACTAATCAAACCCGAATTTAATCATTCATCATCTCACCAAACCCGAATTTAACACTAATAATAAACCCTAGGCCAATCGCAATAATCAAGTAACAATAAAATTTGTAAAACTTAAATAAAGTTGAAACTATTCGATATAACCTTTTTTATGATTTGAAACCCACAACAAGGACCAATTGTGGTGAAATTATGATGGGGGATTAACTCCAAGTGGTGGGTGATGGCCGATTAAGAAACCATCTCCGGAGTTGGGTGACGGTGGATCTTGCTACACCAGAAGAACGGCTTCGGGGGAAGACAAGAGAAAAAATCAACGGCAAGAGGATGGGCGCCGACAACGAGAGAACGGCTTCGGTTTGCTGGAGATGGAAACAGGGGGAAGCCGTGGTTGGCTAGAGATGGAAACAAAGGGAAACTCTTAAAATTCAAACAAAATCAAGTTTCTATGGCGGTTTTAATAAAACAGCCGTAGAAATGGACTTTCTACTGCGGTTGTAATTAAAACCGCCGTAGAAACTTGATTTCTATGGTGGTTTTGAAGAAACCGCAATAGAAAGTAACTTTCTATGGCGGTTTTAATTACAACCGCCGTAGAAAGCCCGTAATTGTGAATTCCTGCCCGTTCCTTTATTCTTATTAAAATCTAGTTTTTCTTTTTTTGTAAATTAACCCCCAAATTTTTTAAAATTTAATAATAAATATGTAATTTACTATTTATCAAATTTTATAGTAAAATTCATCATATTTATTAATTATATGGCGGTTAGAAATAAAACTGCCGTAGAAACATACTTTCTACGGCGGTTAGAAATAAAACCGCCGTAGATAGCAACTTCCTAAAGCGGTTTTCGAATAACCGCCATAGAAAGTCCCTTTCTACGGCGGTTTTAAAAAAACCGCCGTAGATAATGTCTTTCTACGGCGGTTCTATATAAAGTCCGTATTTTCTTTTTAATGGCGGTTTTGGTCTTTCTGCTGTTAAAGCACCGCCGTAGAAAGTCCATTCTGTAGTAGTGAGAGCCGAAAGGCTCTGACCTTTCAAACTCTCAGATCCTTCTCAAAACAAGTTTCCCAAAATAAACCAAATCTAAATTTGAAACAAACTAAACTAGTAATTATTAAATCCTATCAAAACTAGAATTTCCTAATTAAGCTTGATTTAATTTTTCCAACAATCCTTTTATATGCCAAAGAAAATGCATGTTCCCCATAGGCATAGTCAATCTTCTAACCATTTTTATATATTTTCTTCATTTACCCCAGAGAGGGTTATTGTGTGTTAAAAAAGAAAAAATTTCATGCACTCTTATGCCTCTACAAGAAAATTGATTCTAGATCACATAATGGTTATTATGCTAAAAAGAATCATGTTCTTCATATGCCATTGAAAATGCATAATTCATTTGAGTATAACATAGTGTCCTAATAATATAGGAGATGTGTTAGGACATATCATTCATTATGCATCTATTATATGTTATTATTGTGGTATACATGGTCACATTTTACCCAAATTCTTTCATTAAAAAAAATGTGAAAAATGGTAGAACAATGTAACAAGTTAAGGGACAAGCTAACTCCCAAGGACCTAAGAAGATTTTGATGCCAAAATCTTGTGCTTGATCTTTTTATAGGTTGATTGATGCTACTTAATGGATTAAATCTTAGTGAAGAGATGCTTTAGGAGTAGCAAAGACATTTGATTGGAGCCAAATGGACAAAAATTCAAAATTATAAAAATGGTTTCAGGAATAGTAATGAGCAAATGAAATGCTCATTTGAGGTAACATATGTAACGGCCCGACCAGACCCCACCGTCTTAATGGGTTTACCAATTGAGTGTTACTTACAGTACATATACTAATTCTATCCTACTGTTACCGGTGAATTTATACAAAGGGGGAATACAAATTACTATTTCATAAGTTAGGAAATACATAAAGACCTAAAATACTAGCTCCTTCTATAGCGTTGCAGAAGCAGGTGCAGGATCCTTAAGGGATTATTCATTCGTTTGTTCAGGATCTATGTCTGTAACAATTATTGTTAATTTTGAAAAGAAAGAAAAAGAAAATAAAATGGGTGAGCGTCGTGCCCAGTAAGAATTTCCACTAATGGGACAACATTACTAAGTAATAATTAATGAGCACACATAGCACACAATCATATAACAACTAAACAAGTAAAAAAAAGGAGTAATAAATTAACAAACAATGGAATGATATGGGGAAGTGTGAAAAGAAAGCCGCTAGGGTCTATGTGACACAGTATAACATATTTCTAATCACACTACGTAAAAAATGTCTACACCCAAAAGTAGGGGTGAGAAATTGTGATTACTTCAATTCCATAACATAAGTTGGAATGATAGAGTTACGACATTTTCTTCATTTCTAATCTTCTAGTGGCAGAAATGATCGAAGAAGGTTGGTTTGTGAGATTTCAAGTTTTCTAGGGTTCGATGAGTTATATCATGGATTTTTAAAGAGAGAATAAGGGTTAAAGTGAGGAAGAACTTGCAATTTGCCTAGAGAGGTGGTAAAGTAGAAGAAGAGAGATTTTTGGTCTTCTTGGAGCTGGGGATGAATTTGGGGTTTATGATCTGAACTGTCGGGGTTGTTTTGTTTTTTCATGAGTATGAAATGGTCTAGAATAAGGCATTTAGGCTCTGTTCTCTTGTGGCTTTGGTAGAGGAAATTTTATTAGAGAGAAGTTTTTTGTTAGAAATTTTTTGGAGGGAAGTTTTTTTTGGGAAATTGTGTAGGTGAGAGATAAAAAAGTGTAATGATTGTGTTATTTTTTGAATTTATGTGAGTAGGTATTTAGAGGGAATTTTAAAATTTTAATTTTAAATTGTTGAAAAAGTGAAATTGTTTCTTTGTGTAAAGTTTTGGAAAAAAAAAAAAAGTGATGATTCTCTACCAAAGCCACAAGAGAACAGAGCCTTAGACTCATAAACAAAGTGGAGTGAAAAGAGAGAACTTAGGGCTAGGTTAGGTGTTAAGCTTCTTATCATTTGCACTATTATATGTACGACTTTCTATTGGTTGAGAAGGGAGGCTTACATGAGTAAGCAAGCTCTTTATGGGTAGTGAAATATGATCTTTTTACTTCGCTAGGAAAGGAAGGGGCTAAACTGTTCTTATCTCTCTTTCCTCTCACAAGTGCTTTAAATATTTTACTCTTTGTGTGGATTGTAAAGGTAAGGATTTATGGAGAATTTTGAGCGTTGTGAGAGAAGATTTTTGTTGGCAAAAAGGTGTAGTTCGGTTGACCTCATAGAAGGGATGGGATGGTGATATTTTTATTATTTTCATATTTTCAAATTAACTTATGAAATTGGTGAAATTGTGAGAAAAGTGGTTTCCTAGTTGATGGTTTTCTCTAAAACCATGGTTTTATTTTAAGGGTGAGTCTTTCTCTTTCTATTCTTATCATATACATGGTTTTGAGTGTGTGTGTTAGACCTAAGGTCTCAATCCTTGTTTTGATTGATGAGTAAAAAAATATGTGAAATGATTTGATTGTTATTGCAAGTGTTTGTGCAGGAAATATTCTAAAACAAATCAACGAATGCGAGCCACAAAACCGCTTCGACACCGTTTCGACAGCCTTTTAGACTACTGGCTGAAAGAAGAAGGAAAATGCCAATCCGTGAACTCGACCTAGAAAGCACATCAACTTCGAAGCATCTGCTCATAATCCTTGACAGCGGCCTCAAGGCCTGCTTGACGTCGAAACTGCCCAGATATTTTCGACCTCAAAGCAGCGACATTAGCTCAAAGGCCGTGATAGCTGTTAAAGTTTCTGCCCAAGGAAATAAAAATTAAGCCAAAGCCACGACACCGGCATCGAGACCCCTTCAACTTCGAAGGTACTGAAGACAAGTGAATGCGCCAAAAAGTATTAATGACACTGCGCGCCAAGAAGAGTAGCCGTTGCAAGGAAAAATTAAAAAATAATGAAGGGAAGAGATCGAGGGTCGACGTCGAGCCTCTACCTCGAAGCCAAAAAGATGAAGCTTCGGAAAAAGGCGTTGTGGCATATTCTCAATGGGCAAATTCAACTAAAATTCAAAAGGAAGCCTCCCCCCATATATATCACCTTTCCAAGATAATGAACTTGACAATAATTAGCTAGAACTTTCCTCTTGATTTGCTTTGTAGGCAGGTCAATTCAATATGACTGCTCCAGGAACAAAGTAGATTTGGTGTTCAATTCCCCAGATTGGTGGAACTCCTGGGAGGAGTTCATCAGGGAACACATCTCCAAATTCGGCTATTACCTGTTTAACGACTTTGAGAATTTTGTCCATTTTGTCCAGTTGAGGTTCCGAGGAATCGATATTAACAAGTATGAATGATAAACCACCCCTCCCTAAAACCTTATTGACATCATGAGCACTAGTATACGCACTTGAGTCCTTAAAAGGCTTATCAGAGTTCGCCATACTAGCACTTACAACACGTGTCCCTTCCCTCTTCCCCTCACCCCATTGCGTAAAAGCTTGTTTAATTCGGCCTTGTTCAGAAATTACCTCAGTAAGGGGTATTGGCTTCAAGAGGATGGTTTTGTCATGCTACTGAATAGTGTAGTTGTTGGCGACACAATTGTGATGAGCCTTCATGTCATAGAGCCAAGGGCGGCCGAGCATAATGTGACAGGTACGCAATGGTAACACGTCGCAAACAATTTTTTGCTTGGAGACACCCACCTCTATATGTACCGTAACTTGTTTCTGAACGTAGAGGTTGTCCACGTTGCTAAACCATTGGAGGTCGTACAACTTCGGATGATCGACCAAGGGTAGCAACAGTTTGTCTACTAGAAAATCACTGATCAAATTAGTGCAGCTACCCTCGTCAATTATCAGGATTGCTACTTATCCATTTACCTTAATTCGGATATGGAAGGCCAAACTCCGCTGTGATGCAGCCATGGGTGCTGCTCTTGAGAATTACCTGCTTAAGACAAGTTTGAAAACCTAGCTAGGGGCCTGTTCTTTTCCCCATTTTCAAAACAAGTTTGGGAACAAATTTTGAAAATATTTTGATTTCAAACTAATTGAAAGAAACATGGGTTTCAAAACAAGTTTTTTTTTAAAAAAATATTGGGCAAAAATTTTTTTTTTTTTCCTTCATCTCCTCCCCCCTTTCACTCTTTCTCCAATTTCATAAATTCCACCCCCATCCGCCCCGCCGCCACCCATAATGAGCCACCTCCGGCGAAGAAGAAGAAGAGAAAGAAGAAGAAGAGAAGAAGAAGGAAGAAGAAAAAGAAGAAGAAGGAAGAAGATGAGAGTGATGAAGATGAAGAAGAAGAAGGAGGAGGAGAAGAAGGAAGGAGAAGAAGGAAGAGGAAGAAGAAGAAGGAAGAAGAAGAAGATGAGAGTTTGGCGACGGCGGCGGCGGGCGGTGGTCAGCTGTGGGAGAGAAGAAGAAGGAGAAGAAGAGAGATGAAGAAGAAGAGGAAGAAGACAAGTAAGAGGAAGAAGAAGAAGAATGAGAAGAAGAAGGAAGAAGAAAAAGATGAGAGTTTGGCGACGGCGGCGGTGGGCGGCGGTGGTCGGCTGTGGGAGAGAAGAAGAAGAAGAAGAAGAGAAAGAAGAAGAAGAGGAAGAAGAAGAAGAAGAAGAAGAAGGAAGAAGATTGTGAGTGATGAAGATGAAGAAGAAGAAGAAGGAGGAGGAGAAGAAGGACTGAGAAGAAGAAGGAGAAGAAGGAAGAGGAAGAAGAAGAAGGAAGAAGAAGAAGGAAGAAGAAGAAGATGAGAGTTTGGCGGCGGCGGCGGTGGGCGGTGGTGGGCGAGAAGAAGAAGGAGAGGAAGGAAGAGGAAGAAGAAGAAAAAGAAGAAGGAAGGAGAAGAAAGAAAAAAATCTTGAAAATTAGTTTGCAATTTTTGGAAAAGAACAATGTTTTCAAAATATTTTAGGTTTATCCACAAAACCAATTTTCAAACTAAGTTTGAAAATGGGGAAAAGAACAGGCCCTAGGTGATAATAACCTCACCCCCTGTCCCCCAAGTGTATCAACTAAAATTATGCACTTTCCAGTGTTTCGCTGTAATTGGCTTTTACTTGTATGAAATCTCTCTGCCTTTTACCACTCCCTCCTTTACAATTAGCAGTTCACAATTTGATCAAGGTACAGATAAGCATATTCACTCAAACAAGAAGCAAAACTTAGGCAAAGAAGCAAAATAATTCTCTCAAAATAGGGATGAACTATTTTGGGTTTTGAGGCTTTCAGAAAAAGAAATTTTCAGTAATTAATTCAGATAAGAAGTGCATAAGGAGGAGATTCGGGGATAAGCCCTCAATCTCAGCAAATTAATGTAATGTACACGAAGGTAAAATCTGAATCAATTTTTTAAAATCTAATGTCCAGGTCCTTTGAAAAGAATCAAGATAGGCAATTTGCAGGGTAATTCAGATGAATAGAAGCAAAGAACAAGTAGCAAAGTTGAAACAAATTAGGAAACTACCCAAGATGTGATCACATTCCCGATAGGTAATCAAAGAAATCAATCCCTACCACAAGCAATTACTTCTCACTTAAGCAACAATTTGGAGTTAAGTTTCGGCCAAACTAGTGCCAACTTAAACCCAAAAATCGCAATTCTCTCCCGGTGGGCAAAATCGTAATTTTGCAAAGGTGCCGGGTTCTGGAAACAAAAACTTGTGCAGCTTAACATAAAAATTAGAATCCTTAATAAGGGGATAAGAAGATTTCCAATAGAACAATTACTATAGTTTTAAAGTCGTTTTACTGTGAGCAGTAGGGGTTCAAAAAGGATCGTAGCCCAACCGACATTGCAAAGCCGACAAAAATTCCAGAGTAAAGTCTTGTGTCTGAAAAAGTCACCAAAGCGAAAACTGGCTGCTGGGGGTAAATCAAGGGTTAGAAATTTCGTATCCTTGATAACTGTTGCAAAACCAACCCTAGGCTTTTAGTGACAAATTCAAATGGCCGCAATTAAACCAAACAAAAGGGCCAAAAAATTCGACCTAACTCCCTAGCGACACAAAAGTTTAAGTTGCATGGAGCTAGGGTTCCGCAAACCCTTAATCCAAAAAGGCACAAGTTTTAGCGACACTTAATTTAGTCGCAAAAAGTAGTACTTTTCCGAAACAAAACAGCCAACAAATTATTCTAATAATTTTGTGACACAACAGGAGTGTCATTATCACATTCAAGCACAAGAATCGCAAAAGTACTCAAAAACCAAAAAGAAAAATTAAATTCAACAATTCACCGATTTCAAGCCTTTTAATTTTTCGATTTCTTCTTTCTTGTTTTCCCAGCAAAAAAAATTATAGATTTCAGCTTTTAAAATCAATCAATTTAATTAAGCCAAAATCCGAACAAGCATGCGATATTAAAAATAAAAAAAAATCCAATATGCAAGATGTCGTCTTTTATTCTCAATTAATTTTCAAGGAACCATGCAAGATACCAAATTGATATACCCTACAATTTTCGTGCAAGAAAATTAAAGAGAAAGAAAACATCTTTTGAGCTAAACCGTGTTATTACGGTTTCCCTCCTACCAACAAGCTCGCCTTGGCTCTAATACCAAAATTGATGTGAGTTGTCGCGAAACGCCGCACGTTGCGGAAGACTAAGCTACTTTTATTCTTAAACTAACAAGTGAATTAAGAGGTAAACAAATAGAAATCTAGGCAGAACAAGTAACCTAAATTGTTCTAAGTTCGAAACTTGCAGAATTATCAATATACTCAAAAATGCACAAGCTAAAAAAGTAAACAATTGAGAATTCTAAAAGTAAAGGATTAATCTCACAATTTTTAACTAAAGAATTTTGAATATTATTGATGTGGAATTCGCCTATTTAAAAGAATAGGGAATTCGAAAATAGCAAGAAAATAGAAAATGAATAGAACTAGAATTGGAATCCAAACAAGAGTTGGAAACCTTTTACAAACCAAACTCAAAAAGAGCATGAAGTTGGCAAGTGTAATTTCGGTTATCTCACTATGTAGAGATATGAAAATACACGATAATAATTAAAGAAAAAGGAAGCTTGAATTTGTAAAAGAAAAAGGAACTAGAAACAAAATAGGAAACTAATAATTTAAGTCAAGTTGTAAATAGTTTTGGAAACTTGACTTAAATTACAATACAAACTAGAAAAGGAAAAGAAAAACATGCACTTTCCAAATCCCTACTGGATTCTAAGGTAACTTGCGAATTCTCGCAGGTGGGCTGCGATGGGCCGTGGCGATGGCGCGGGCTTGATTTGCAGCTTGCTTCTGATTTCTGTTGGGCCAACTTGTGAAACATGGATGTTGTATGGATTGGGCCAAAGTGAAATGGAGCATGAGCTGTGGATTGATGGTTTCGCAGAGTCCATAGACTCTAAGAAACAGGCCACCATTCTTGTCACATGACTATGGGCTGCGTCTCTTCGTGCATTGAAAAGATGTTGACCAATCTGTCCTTCTTGGATCGGGGGATCTAAGGTGTGACCTTCTTCTATTTTATGGGCTTGAGCTGAGCTGGAAATGACAAGGTTCTGAAGAGCCTCATTTACAGCTTTCTGTCTGTTTCTGGTCATAAGGCCCACGATATCAATGAGATGATCTCTTTGATAAGGACTTGGGCCCTTCATGAACGTTGGGCCGCGATGTAGAATTCGTGGCCCTTTCTCCTCTGGCTGGCTTGTCTCTGTAGGGGGGCTCGGAATGTCCTCATCACTAAGAGTTTTTGGAGCATTTCGGGTATTATTCAAAACTATAGAGCATTAAATGTAGTTTTCTAATTTATACTAATCGTTTACCTTTTAGTTCAACTTTTCTAAGATATATTTAGTATATAATCTAAGATAACTAAGGTTAGGGATTTGGGCTTCTAATTGGAGTTTAGGGGTCAAAGTACAATGTTTCAAATTAGGGTCCTTTGCGTAATTATCTCTAAACATTTGTTATATTTCTAAATTATATAAACCACACTATTCTATAATTCATTTCATATTCTAAGGAACTTAATTGGTTCATAGTTCATACATTCATCGATCGAGTTACAATTTTATAATTTTTAAGGTACTTATATGCAATTTTCTAAAGTTATTCCATTTTTAATTAATTTAAGATTAAAAAAAAAATCTAAGACCTTTTTAAACCGTTTTCACATCATCCTTATTTGTTTTAATTTTTTTGAAAAATTTTATTCCCTAATGTCCATTGATTGTACTTAATTAGGTTCAAAATTTGAGGACTGTCACAACATGTATCATCTTTAACTCATAATTGATTGGTTGATAGTTATTTTGATGATTATGTTTAATTTGAGTTTTATATGATGGTCATGTGTAATTGATTTCAAAGTGTTGAATATGTGATTTCATTGCAACAAATTGATAGTTTAGGGGATTGTCTGCAAAATGTAAAATTTCAGGGGCAATTTACAATCGATTAAAGGTTTGAGGCAGTTTTTTGAAATTAAATCATTATAATTAACTCATTATAATCTCACATTCTCCTCACCATCCCGTCGCTAACCAGACTGACCTATAGTCGCTCTCGCTCTTCCGGCAGCCGCTTCCTTCCCAGTCTTACCGCCGGCGTAACCGTCACCACTTCTCTCTTGCACAGACGACTTAGAGCCTTCAAATCTCGAGTATTTTACTCTCCCGATCATCACCGTCGCACCTGTCATCAGTAAGTTTCAGTGAATTGATATCTTTCTGAAATCCTTTGATGATATACGTATGTGAGTTTCCGTAAAGAATAGAAGAAAGTAGCTTTGTGGCTTGTTGAAGGAATTAGGAAGTAAAAATTTGTTTGTAGTGCCGTTTCCTTAAGTTGGTAGATCTTGGTCTGCTTTCTGCACAAGAAACCTAGGTCAACATTGGCTTTATCTTCAATTGTTAAACTAAGCTTTATGGCATTCATTTGAGCCTCACAGCTTCTGTTCCCTTCTTGTTTTTGGAAGCTTTTTTAATTTTAATTTTTTTGTGTTTTCATTATTTTGTTTTAGGTCCAACGGAAAATCTTAATGTCATTTCTAATTGGTTTTTTCTCAAGTGTCTGATATTATGGAATTTTGTTGAAAACAAACCATGTTTCAAGCAATTTTTTCTACACGTACATCTGAATTTTATGTCAAGTGCTGCTTCAAGCCCTTTGGTTTTGGTTGATCGGTTTTGTCTGAACCCAAATTGGAAACCAAGTTTCGAATTCAATCAGGTTCAATCTGAATTTGGGGCCAAATTTCCTTTGGATTATGGAATTAACCAAACTGAATGACCATAAGAACCCACCCATGCTGTTCATGATTTATTGTGTTACTTGTCCTGCTCCCTCTGCATTTAATTAAAAGAAATATCCTAGTAATCCATTGCTGCTTGAAACCCTAGCTTACTTGGATTTGTGCTGAATCTTACTCTTAGACATCTTGCTGTGTTAATAAATTTTTGTTCATGGCAAAAATAATTCATTAAGCTTCCTCGACCATGCTGGCAATCTTGAGTTAGCATAGTTGATTGACATCCGATGTGGTGATTCTAATTGTTGGGCATTGTCCAAATGAGAAGAAAATATGTCTTTATTGACCACGGAATTCTTCCATTGCATCATTCTAGTGTCAACACAGCAAAGTAGTCACACTGGATTGCATAAACGATAACTGAATATCATCCCTTACTAATCACTATATGTTATGCAACGAAATTTTCTCACAATAGTGCGAAAGTTGTTACTATTTACCATTTTTACTATCAGTGACAAGATTTAACTCGCTAAAGATTTTTCTTGAAGTGAAAACTACTTGTCACTAGTTGCTTTTGAAGATTGAAGGCTTTTGGGGATTGATTTGGGTTGGGTTGGGTTGGGTTGGTTTGGTAGAAATTGAGGTTTATGGTAAGGGTTAATGGTTTCTGTTTTATGACTAACAAGTTAAGCATCAAAGATGTAAAATGTTGTCACTGCGAGACTATTTTATTTTATTATATAGTTCTGTATTTTTAGTAAGGGGTTCAATATTCTTCAAGATACCATCAAGCTTTTAGACTTTACCCTTGGTTGTTTTAACATGTAAGTTCTATTTATAAAAGAATTTTTTTTATATGTCATTTTAGGAAGATAATGTAATTGTTAACAACTTCCAATATCTCATCTTAACATTAAAATTTAATTAAAGTTTTGAACACTGAAATAGTAGATTTAGAAGATTATTATGCTACTTTTTTAATTGTTATTTTAATTTAATTTCTTGTCCGTGATTTTATCTGGTTATTTTTCAGTCAGAACTTTCACTTCATATGTCTACATGTAAAATAAAGTCTTTGAACTTTTATTTTCAAGTTTTATTTGTATATATCATTGGTTATCAGTGTTGGTTCATGAAAGTTGCTAAAGAAGTACATAGAAGTGCTTATCAAAATTTATAATGAGCAATGAGCTACAGCAGAAAGAAACTAATTCAGATCTAATGGGTAAGAAGTGGCTGGACAATAGAACATCTGGTTTACAAGTGTTCAGATAACTGTAACCGTTCTTAAGGGTGTAATGAGGAGTTCTAAACTTTTGAAATGCTAAGTAGTAGTACTACACTTTGGTTCATCACTGTATGGAGTACAAAAATCACAGCCTAACAAGGTTAAACTCTGTGTGTTCTAGAAAGCCTGCTTTACTAATAGTTATAAAATTTAAAATATAAGATTAAAAAACAAATTATCTACCTTTCATTTATTACCGGTTTATATCTTTGGAGCTTTAACACTAATTGAAGTTTTTCCCACAGTATTGTACTTGTGTAAATCTAAAGATGTTAGAATTAATGGTTGCTGACATCATACTCCAAATACTTCTTCTGCCTTTTAGATGGGGCAGTCATGTGCTGGTCGTTTTTGTTTTTGTCATGCATGGATGAGTAGAAAGATATGAGTGTTTCCCACTCAAATCCCTTTAATCCTGATCCTCACTAAAGATGTGCATGTGAACTTTTGTTCCTATTAGGTGTTTCCTTAGCAATTTATTATCTTTCTCCAGCCTATTGTGTACAACCTATGCTATTTATTCTTGGGCTTCTAATTCTTGAATTGGCCTAGACACCTGTGGACATGATCATCTTTCAATTACATTGCTCCTTAGAGGGTTTACCATTTCCTCTTTTTGTTGCCCCCTTAAGTTTTTCATGTTTGTAGTGGAATTCTTTTAAGCCACACTTCTTAAAATAATAATAAACAAACAAAAAACTGCTCTGGATTGCTGGAAAATGTTTTCATGCTGAGCATTCTTATGCACTATTCTGGAATACTTACATGCTGCACATGCAGGAACTTCTAACCATCTTCTTTTTTTCTTCTTGATCAGGTTAAAGATGTCAAATTCAGCTGTGGAGGGCCCTCCAAAGGGTGGGTTTAGTTTTGATTTGTGCAGAAGGAATGAGATGCTTACTAGAAAGGGTCTAAAGGGCCCATCTTTTCTCAAGACTGGAACTACTATTGTGGGGTTGGTTTTTCAGGTATGACAGTGAAATCTCTTGAGCTTTTTTGATTACTCGAGTGTTTCACTTTTGATAGAATGCAATAGCAAGATATGATCCATATTGCCGATCCCACATGGTGTGAGGCTCTGTTGTTGTTCGGTATTTCACTTGTGTGGACGATTGAAGAAAACTGTGTTTCAAAATTCTTTGATGTTTCTGGTCTAATTAGTTGACTCATTTTGTTGATGGTTGATGAATAATGCTTTTGTTTGTAAATGAGTGTCTACATGAATTGCTATTATATTTTGATGAAGAAAAGGTAGTAAAGTATGGAGTTTGTTGCGTGCTCAATAAAGTTGTAAGCATTTACATGATGTGTGAGCTTGTGGGTGTAGAAGAATCTAACATGTTGATTACATTATCATAAAAAATTGATAATTATGTAAAGAGTACTAAATACTAAATAGATGTTAGCATGTTTAAGGCTATCTCTTGGTATCTTCTTGAGGATCTTTGCATGCTCACATTATAGAGATAAAGTTGTGATCCTTGATGAGAGAAAAATTTAGATGTACATACTATCCTGTGGACACACAGCATATTTTGCAAATCTTTGCATGCTCGCATAGTATAGATGAGTTTTGATCTTGATTTGAAGTCATATTGAGATGAAAGATAGTAGTACCATTGAATAAATATTTTGTTATAAAGATGTGTTCAAGTTTTTGTGATTTTCTATGGGTTGAGCATAATTAATAGAATAACCCTATACCTACTGCAGCTTGGTATCCCTCTTTTAAAGACAAAGCATACAGTATAGATGTTCAATTTGGTGGATGTGTCTGAATATGCGTTCACAAATTTTTCAAATTTGTATTCTCTAGGATGGTGTCATTCTTGGGGCAGACACACGAGCCACTGAAGGACCCATTGTTGCTGATAAGAATTGTGAGAAGATCCATTACATTGCACCTAATATTTATTGCTGTGGAGCTGGGACGGCTGCTGATACAGAGGCAGTGACAGGTACTTTAAGAGCTATCTACACACAAAAAATAAAAATAAAGAGAGGTTGACTTAATTTCTGTTCAATATTCATGTAATAAAAGCAAGTCCTCTATTGTATTTAATATTGTAGTACCTTTCTTTCGTTGGCAAATCATTTGTGGAGTTTCATGTTCAAACTGCTTTTTTCAGACTAGCCTAGTCTGTAATGCATTTAGTACTCGAAAGTGTTCATTCTGTGATATTTACTTTGGTATGGCTTGGGAGAGATATTTGTTGTAATATTTATTTTCCCCTGTTGGTTATCTAGATATGGTGAGCTCACAGCTGACTTTACATCGGTACCATACTGGTCGTGAGTCCAGGGTTGTAACCGCACTCACACTATTGAAGTCTCATCTTTACAGGTCAGTTTCCATTTAAGGTAGCTACCTTAAGCATGTCGATTGGCTATTATTAGCAGATTTAACCTTAAATTAGCTATCTGTGGTTGATGTATCAGCTATCAAGGATATGTTTCCGCTGCATTGGTTCTTGGTGGAGTTGATGTGACAGGACCACATTTGCATACAGTGAGTTTTTCTTTTCTCAGTCCTTATATATTTTTTAAATCTGATGTGAAGTTGAATGGTCATTTTCCCTTACTCCAATAACTGTCCTTGTCCAATCATTTGTTACCCAGATATATCCACATGGATCAACTGATACTCTCCCATTTGCAACAATGGGCTCTGGTTCGCTTGCTGCCATGGCTGTGTTTGAGTCAAAATACCGGGAGGGACTAACTGTAAGTTTACATCTCTCTTGTGGGTTCTTAAAATTTGTTATTTTGATAGTGGATATAGATCAGCTGTTTTCTCTCTATTTTAGGAGAAAGAAGGAGTGCAACTAGTAACAGAAGCTATTTGCTCTGGTATTTTCAACGATCTGGGAAGTGGAAGTAACGTGGATGTCTGCATATTGACCAAGGTTCATTGTTTTTGTCTATTTGGTGTATATTTGTTCTATGATTGGTAGTATTACTTTATACGTGGAACTACTCAGGTTCTGTGGGGGGATTTATGAATGAATTTACTAAATGGTATTTTGCAGGGTGATAAGAAGTATCTCAGGAATCACCTTTCGCCAAATCCTCGAACATACATCAGTGAGAAGGGCTACTCATTTTCCAAAAAGACTGGTTTGTGTTTCCTTCCTTCTTGTGTTTTACTTTGATGTATAAACCCGGAGGCCTAAAATTAGAGAGATCTTGAGTCCTGACTTATGCATGCTCACCTTTTGGGGTTTGCATTTATTTGATTTCCCTCATTTGCTGTGGTTTCAGAGGTTTTGCTGACAAAGATCACACCATTGAGGGAGAAAGTTGAAGTGATTGAAGGTGGAGATGCCATGGAAGAATAAGGGGGGTCTCTGTATCTCAGATTTTATTGCCCTGCTGAATTTAAATTTGTAATCCATAAGTTAAAGATGCAGCATGAGTGTGTTCTAAATATTTGAAAATTTCGAAGTTGTTACCTATTCTGTTTTTCTCCAGATATGATTATTCTCAGGAATTATGGATTCAATGCCTATATTAGACAATTTTGTGCATGGACAAAGATCCGGATATCCTAATGAAAATGCCTTGCAATAAACACTATAGTCAAAAGTACAAAACCAAATAATTTTTGTAAATCAAAACGCCAAACAAAGTAACACTTCGAAGACAACTTTGCTAAAATTAAAAAACAAAATGACATTTTTTTTAGCCTCAACTTCATTTCCTCAACAATTGCCAAGGAGGTCAGCTCGATATCCAAAAATTGCTCAGCAACAGTCGGATAAGTAGGAATGTTGGGTTAAAATAAAAATAAAAATTTAAAAAAATAAATAAATAAAAAGGTTAGCATGAATAAATATATTTAAAACAAGGAAAAAAAAAAAAGTAGAAATGTTGGGTTGAGTAAGAAAATTTTGGGTAGAGCTGAATTTAAGGGTTAGCTAGGTAAAAATGTTGGATTGAACCAGAAAAGTTTGAGTAAAGCCGAATGGTGTGCATAAAACTAAATCTTCATTGGGCCTGGCCTAATCGAAAAAGGAATACATAAACAGTAAGAAAGAAAAGACGCATAAAAGGTTCAAGCCCAAACTTAGGTCGGAAAACTCTCTAAAAATCGAGCCAAAGAAACATGCTTAGGTCGGTTGCTAGCTTAGGTCGGTCCTATAGGATTCTCTTATTGACAACATAAAAACCGAGTTTGAGAAAGTTAGGTTGGAATAACGATAACATTTACATAATAGATAGAAATCATTAGAAGACCAGGAGCCTATTTTTGAATTCATGCAGGAAGTGCACAGAGCAATGATGGAAAAGGAGTCCAAAGTCAGGCCATGATAGACAGGAGCATAAAAGTCATCGTAAAAAGGGGAAAGTAGTTGGAAGTACAAATCATCATAGTGCAACGGACATGTGAAAGTATGGCTATAAATACTAAGTCATAAGACTAACTGAGGTATGCAATCTTCTCTACGCTTAAACTTTCAGTAAATACTGTTTATCACTTTCATCCTTACTGACTTGATCGTCAAAGTTGAATAGGGGGGATAGCCCCGCTTGTTTCACTGTTTGTTTCCGGTAACGGAACACTTTCCAGGTAAGATCCGAGCTATATATTCTCATCCACGCGGATCCGAGCTAAGGAAGCCTAGATCCGAGCTCTGTTGCTGCTTGCTTCGGCCAATAATCCCTACACTGGGCCTGAATACTCGAGACTTCCATTGGGCCAGCCGGAGCATCCAACACTGGACATTTTGCGTCACATCAACTGGCGCCAACTGTGGGAATCGTTTGATCAAAGTTATTTCATCAAATTTTCTCCATATTCAAAAAAATTTGTTGAAATCATGACACAAGATCGTTCGGGAGTGGATGCTTCTTCTTCCAGCACCATCGCTGCTTCTACCGTTGCAACTATAGTTGTTCCAGCCGCCGCTGTAGTTTCTACCACCACCAACACTCCACCAGCTACCACGATCGCTGTTGCATCTTACACCGCTAAGTCCCTCACCCCTCAGCAAGAGCAAGCTGAAAGAGAAAAATTTTATCGTTTGTTTCCACAAATGTTTCACTTGATTAACCATGGCCCTCCGGTTACCTCTACTTCTAGTTTGGGGCTCCCAGTTTCTAGCATTACAACCACTACTCCAGATGTCGTTAATATTGAAAATCCTCTTATTTCACAGGCTGTTCCTACTGTTCCCTTTCCAGGAACTTTGTTAAATCCAACGGCCGATCCATCTGCTGTTTTGGTTTCCAGTCTTCCCTCCCCCTCTCCCCCCCAAATCTGGTGTTGTTTCTGGATGTCCTCCTTACTCTGGGGGAGCTCATCCTTTTTTAGGGTCTAATCATGTTGTTTCTACCGCTCTTTCTGTTTACACTACCTTAGCCCATACTCAAGTTACTCCCACCTTCCTGGCTCCCTTCATGGTCCCTACTGCTTAGCCCAATACTTACCCTTTCATGTCAGGTCTGCCTTTCCCTATGTTAGGACAGCAGCTGGGTCAGTTAGGTCAGCCTGGTTTAGGTCCGCAGTTGGGCAGTTTGGTCACCTCGGTCCCGAAGTTAATCAACTAGGATATCCCGGATCTATAGCCCCGTCGAGTCTGGCCCAGTTTCAGCATTATGGTGTAGGCACAAATCGGGCTATACATCCCCTTCCCGGGTATTCTCCCTTACTCAATCCGAGCTATTATACTGGGGCTAGCACAGGAAATTTTGCAATTGGGGGGTCGTTGCCTACTTATCCTGGAATGGGCGGGTATCCGTTAGGTCAAATGGGATATGCCCAGCCCGGTCAATCAGTCTTACCTGGATATGGATACGCTCAACTGGGAAGGGTCGGGCCCACTTCTCGTGTTTCTCATCCATTTGGTTGGGAAATTCAAACAGCTCCATTTTCACCGAGCTACAAAGGTTTAGGTAAGGTTGATAAATATGATGGTACCGCTGATCCGATGGCTCATTGGATGCAATGCATGAGTGTCATGGATGCTGCTAATGTATCTGATGCCAAACGCTGCATGACATTTCATCTTACCCTCAAAGGTCAGGCTATTAACTGGTATTGTACTCTGCCACGTAATTCTATTCATTCTTTGGACCAATTTGGTGATTTGTTTTTAGCTAATTTTATGGGAAACAAAATATTGTCTAAGCCTATTTCTCATTTGATGAACATAACCCAAAGGATGGGGGAGGGGTTTGAGGCCTATATAGATCGGTTTAATGTAGAATCTAGACAATGCCATGAGAAAGATGATAGGATTATGATGGGATAATTTATTAACGGGCTGTTAATTTTGCTGTAATTGAGGATGCCGTAGCAATTAAACAGGAGTGGGAGAGAGGTCTCTCTGACGTTTACGGTAAGAGAAAAGCTTCTTCCCTAATCCTTACCCTCGGAGGAGGGAAGAAGCCAAACTTTGTAGGTGCTAATAACGCCGGTCCAAAGGCTGGGGTCGGAGTTAATGCTTTGCAGGTGGTCGAGCCTTTTTCAGTGCCACGGGCAGACATATATGCGGCCGTTCAACATCAATGGCTGCTGGCTCCCGCACGTCCCCTAGCAGGCCCCACAGATCGACTCAATCCCAGCCGGTATAGTAATTATCATAAGCATATTGGCCATAATACTAATGATTGTAGAGATTTAGTTGTAGAAATAGCCAAACTTATCTAAGCTGGAAAGTTACCTCAATATACATAAGTGGCTCCTTTGCCCAAACCTACCGTTCCAACAGGTCGGGAACGACCTACAGGATGTTACCGATGTGGGGAGCCTGGCCATTTCGCTCGGGAGTGTTCTCAGCCCGACCCACGGGCCCCAAGCGCGGGGGCTGGTGCCGACATAACCATAGCTGGAGTCGTAAATACCATAGCTGGAGGACCGACCCAGGGCGACTCTAATCGTCAGAGAAAACAGGTATATCGTCAAAGGGAAATGTCCTAGGTAAGAGCAAAGCCCACCCTATGGCCGCGGTTATTACCTTTGATGACAGTGACCATTTCTTGTCTTATAATTGTGATGATCCACTAGTTATCGATTACTATATTTCCAATTATCAAGTAAGAAGGATACTATTAGACACCGATAGTTCTAGCAATATAATTACTACGAAAGCATTAGCAGGATGTCAATTGCATAAGGCTCGTTTAAATTCAGTACGTACACCTTTGATTGGCTTTGGCAACCACCATGTTATTCCTTTGGGACAGTTAAGTATACCAGTTACCTTGATAGCTGACCAGCTAAAACGAACAGAAACCATAGATTTTGTGGTCATTGATGAGCCATCACCTTATAATGTGTATCTGGGTCGGCCTGGACTAAATCAATTTCAGGCCATTGCTTCTACCATGTATATGCTTTTAAAATTCCCTACCATGTATGGTGTGGTTTCTCTTCGTTGTGATGTCATACAGGCCAAGCAATGTTACACAGCTTCTCTAAGAGAACAGGGGCCATTAGATTCCAAGTCGCAAGTTGCTTCGATGGTCACACCGACCCTTTTGCCCCGGGTTCCACCAGCTACCCTTGAGGGCGGTACTTCCCACACCGTTGACATCACCGACCTGGCAGGTCGCTCAGAGCGATTCATTGAGGCCGGGGCTGAAGTTAAAGCGGTTCCTCTAGCTGTCGACCCGAACAAGGTAATCAAGGTAGGGGCCGATTTATCTCCTCAGTTACAACATGATTTACTTAACCTCTTGCGTGAGTTTGCGAAAGTCTTTGCTTGGGGGCCGGAAGACATGCCTGACATTTCTCGAAATATTATTGAACACAGGTTATCCATTGATGCCAGTTATAGGCCGGTTCGTCAACGGAAGCGTAATCTTGGAGGAGAACGCAGCAAATACATAGAAATTGAAGTCAACGCTTTGCTGGAGGTACGTATCATTCGAGAAGTAGATTATCCTGAGTGGTTAGCTAATCCTGTATTGGTTCCTAATCCGGACGGCTCCTGGCGCATGTGCATCGACTTTACCGACCTGAACAAGGCCTGCCCCAAAGATTGGTTCCCCTTGCCCTTAATTAACATACTGGTTGATGCCATAACTTGGTTTCGCTTTCTCAATTTCTTAGATGCATACAAGGGCTATCACTAGATATTCATGGCTAAAGAAGATGAGGAAAAAACATCATTTATCACGGATAGAGGTACTTATTGCTTTATTACTATGTCTTTTGGTTTGAAAAATGTTGGAGCTACTTTTCAACGCTTAGTAAATAAAATCTTTAAAAAACAACTAGGTTGGAACATGGAAGCATATGATGATGATTTACTTGTTAAAAGTAGGGATGAATCTGCTTATTTGCTTGATTTACGTAAGACGCTTGAAACTTTGGTCCAGTACAAATTAAGATTAAGCCCTAAAAAATGCATTTTTGGGGCTACTTTGGGTAATTCTTAGGTTACATGGTTTTTGAGGATGGTATTTCTGTTAATCCCAAAAAAGTAGAGGCTGTCCTGCAAATGCACTCTCTAGGTCAATTCATGAGGTACAACAATTAACAGGTAGATTAGCATCCTTAAATCGGTTTTTAGCTCGATCGGCAGAGCGAGCTTTACCATTTTTTAGCATTTTGAAAAAATCAGATAAATTTGTGTGGACTTCAGATGCCAAGTAGCTTTCAAACAATTAAAGATGGTGCCAATTCCTGGGGAACAATTGTACATGTATATAGCTACCACTAAATCTGTAATTAGCTCGGTTTTGCTTCGAGAAGATAACCGGGTTCAAAGACCCATGTATTTTGTTAGCAAAGTTTTACAAGCTGCAGAAAAAAACTATTCCAGCTTGGAAAAGTTAGTCCTAGCTCTAGTTCATTCCACACGTTTATACCGATGCACCCCTGAAGGCCGTTTTGCAAAAAGCAGGAGTTTCAGGTCGTCTCACCAAATCGGCCATCGAGCTGGGGTAATACGATATCACTTTCATGCCTCGTACCGCAGTCAAAGGTCAGGTGTTAGCAGATTTCATAGCTGAAGGGGTATCAGACATCCAGGAGGACATGTCTAGTCCATCGCAGGAAACCGACCTTCTTTTAACCGTGGCAAAAGGCGATGATTCATGGACACTCCACGTAGATGGTGCTTCCAATTAGTCCGGGTCGGGTTCCGGGATCATCCTCACCAGCCCTACCGGGGAAGTTCACCCTATGCTTTACGGTTCTGTTTCTCATCACCAATAATGAGGCTGAGTATGAAGCCATGTTATCTGGCCTAAAATTAGCCCGAAAACTTGGGGTCCAAAATTTGAAAATTTGTTCAGACTTTCAGTTGGTCGTTAAACAAATTTTGGGGGAGTATAAGGCTAAAGATCGACAAATGGAGGAATATTTGGGACTGGTACAACAACAACTGCAAATTTTTCCAAAATGGGCTATAGAGCGAGTTCCACGGAGCAAGAACACAAATGCGGATGCCTTGTCCAAATTAGCTTCTTCGGTTTTCTCTCATCTAACTAAAAGTGTTCTAGTAGAAGAAGTGCAGACTAGGAGTACGGCCGAGCCAACAATCTTGTCCATATATGAATGTCGGGATTGGCAATTTCCTCTGTGGCAATATTTACAAAACGGTACCTTGCCAGACTCACGAAAGGAGGGACAGCGAATACGAAGGAAGGCTGAACATTATCAGATAGTCGGGCATGATCTATACAAAAGAGGGTTTTTGATGCCCTTACTAAAATGTTTGGGTCCAGAAGAGGTAGTTACCATGCTTAAGGAGATACACCAGGGGGATTGTGGGTCCCATATCGGGGCTTAAAATTTGGCAAAAAAAGTAATTGGGGCTAGGTTTTATTGGCCTCGGTTATTTCAGGAAGCGGTCGAGTATGTTTAGCATTGTTCCAATTGTCAACATAACGCACCAATTCACAGGTTGCCAGCGTCCAGTTTTACCGGGATAATTGCACCTTGGCCTTTAGCGGAATGGGGGATAAATTTTATGGGTCCATTTTCTAAGATCGGCTCTTGTCAGTATCTGGTTGTGGCTATAGATTACTTCACAAAGTGGGTGGAAGCAGAGGCATTGACGAATATTACCGGACGAACTGTAGCTCAGTTTTTATGGAGGCAAGTCATTTGTCGATTCGGTGTTCCTAATTCGGTTATCTCGGATAATGGGACTCAGTTTGAATCCAAGGAATTTACAGCCTTGTGTACGAAGCTAGGTATCACTCAATGTTTCGCATCTGTGGCCCATCCTCCAGCAAATGGGCAAGTAGAACTGATGAGGAAATTCAAGGCTAAAACAACACAAGTTATGAGTCAGAATCCACGAAGACAAAGGAAAGCTCCAATGACCTTAATGAGAAGGAAATAAAGATTACAAGAGTTACCTTACTCGTCATCAAAGTGGAAATGGTAAAAATGGTGAATACTAATCATCCAAACTAAGAAAATGGTAGAAATGGTATTTTCAAGTTGTGAAAATGGTGGAAATGGTATTTACAAGTTACATAAATGGTGAAAATGGTAACTACTAGTCTTTCCAGTGAAGAAATGGAGATTTCATAAAGTTTGAAGAATTTTAGAAGTGAAATATTTTTTGAGCTTCTGAAATGATTCCGGAAGCTTCCAGAAGCTTCCTACATCTACATCATCATGCTACATCAATTGGGCCGAATCCATCAAGTCCACTCCGTGAACCCACATTCGGCCAAGCCCAAGCCCAAGGAGAAGCAATTCACAATTAGGGTTAGGGTTAGGAGGAGAATTAAGGTTTTGTGCATGTTACCTAATTCTCTTCATAGTTTCCTCTTTTTCTTTTCTCCTTTATTTTTTGGTTTACCCTTTTCTTTAACGGTAAAATCTGAATTTTTCCTTCCTTTTTCTTGTGAAAATTTCGTGCATTGCTTACCTTAAAGCAGCCAAAATTCTTCCTTCTTTTCTTTTACTTTTTCAGCAAGTAAGTTCCTTTTTATTGCTGATTTTTGTGAGTTACTTAATCTCATGATTAAGTTCCAATTTTGTGTTTTCTTTCCTTTTTTTCTTGTGTAAAATTCGTGCTCCCTATACCTATAAATAGGGGTGCTGCATTTCATAATTGGACAGTGATTAATTGAATGAAAGTTTATACTTTATTATTCACTCTTCTTTATTTTGGCTTAACTAATTTGCATGCTTTGTTAATTGCTAAAGTACAGGAACTATAGGCTAATTAGATAATTGCTCTATCTAATTGCATGCTTTGTTTCGCCTCTATTATTCTCCACTTGGTTCGAATTGCGTGTTTAATTTAACTTGTTAAATTAGTAGTCTGCCGAATCCAAGGGTAAGGATTCTAGAGTTTTGAGAGCTGCGTCTTGCATACAGACTTTGTTTGGCAATTTTCCGCATTGAGTTCTTATTTTCACAAGTTGAAATCAAGGGTTCACATTAAAAACTCACTAATCGGACTTTGTTGCACGGATTAAAAACTAGGCTAGAAGATAAGGGCAAGAATTGGGTGGAGCAGTTACCTCATGTATTGTGGTGTCATCGAACCACACCTAAATTTGCTACGGGAAAGACTCTTTTCGAGTTAGCCTTTGGGGTCAATGCCGTCATACCTCCAGAAGTACAAAGTAGTGCGCCCGAGTCATGCACTTCGAAAGGGACCAGAATCAAAAAAAACTTGGAGCTTAGCTTGGACTTGGTGGAGGAAGCTCGGGACACAGCCTACATACACAAACTAAATTACAAGAATTTGGTCCGGCAACACTATGATGCCTTGGTCAAGCATTGATCCTTTGTACCAGGAGACTTGGTTTTGTGAAACTGGGCTATAAGTAAACCGCAAGATCAAGGCAAATTGTTATCTAATTGGGAGGGACCCTACTAGGTGATAGAAGTACGACCTACTGGCAGTTATGTGTTAGAAGATTCACATGGACTGTTGGTTCCACGAGCTTGGAACGCAACACACTTGAAAAAATACTATCTCTAAGTAAGTTTAAGTCAAGATCATGACGGGAAAAGTTAAATTATTTATTCAAAAGAGAAGTTATGCCGGAGAACCTATTTGCCGGCCCAATACAAAATTGCTCGAGTCAAATATTCAGAGAAGACAAAAGTGTTTAAAGTAAATACAACAGAGCTAGGACGGAGAAGCTTAGGAAATCACTTCTTCATCGGCCGCCCCATTTGGGTCGACCGCAGGATCTTCTTCTTCCACATTCTCCGGCAAAGGAATGCCGGTATCTCGACACTCCTGTTTGACTTCATCTATCAGGTCGAAGGGATCCCGATACTGAGCCAGCAGGGAAGCATGAGCTGAAGAATCCTCGGGAAGGCCATCCACCGACCTAGGGCCTTTGAACTCATCCCAGCATATGGTATAGCCGCACTGGATCAGCTCCATAAACCGGCGGTTCATCAGATCCAGCAGAGGCCCCTCATTGAAAGCTTTCATGGCAGCTTGACGCGCCGCTTCCACCTCCGCCGGGCTCAGCAACTCTGCGGACTTCTTCTATTCTTCCTCCAAGGCCCTCTGCAGGTCGGCCTTCTCTTGCTTTAGGTCAGTAACCTCCTTCCCTAGGTCAGATTTCTCCTTCTTTAGTTCCTCCACCTTCGCCTCTAAGCCCTGTGATTTGGTATCCAACTGGCTGGCCTTGGTACCGAGCTCTTGGTTTTCTTTATAAAGCTCGGTATTTTTGGCCTGGAGGTCGATCACTTTGCTGGATTCGACCCCAAGCTTCATCTTCAGGTCCTCTATCTCTTCGGCCGACCTTTTCATCATTTCTTGCTCGTAGCTTTGGGATAGGATGTCCAAAGCCGCAGTCCTCTTGGCCTTGGCTCTAGAATTTATACAGACCTGCAAAACGCAACTATGAGCCCTATAGGATATCGCACAAATGTTCACATATCTCAGGAGACAAGTTAAGAGTTCAGGAGTTTACCCGTTTAAGATGTGAAGCCAAAAAGGCTTCTTGCTTTGTTAGCTGTTCGATGCTTTGCCGTATCTGGTTGCTCGCCTCAATGATCTCCGCGAAGGAGCCATGGGAGTCATTTATAATCTCGGTATAGGGCCTAACATCTTCAAGTAGAGGCCCTGATAAGTGAGGCTGATAGATGGGCCGAGCTAGGGGGGCCGGTCTTTCCTTGATATCCTTCAGGATGATCATCCTCTCCTTGGTTGAAGGGTCCAAAGGCCCCAGCAATTCATCCGGGCTGGGTATTTCGGCTTCAAAGGTCGGATCTGTCAACGACTGAGGGGCCTTGGCATTTTTGGCCGCCTAGATTTCCGAAGGAGTCGGCCTGTTCTTTTTTGGAGCGCGAGGAATCAACGCATCGGTAAAAGGATCGGTTCCTTCTTGGGCCAGATCAATATCGGCCCTGAGGTCGTCATCGCCTGCCGGCTTGATTTTCTCTTCCGACCGTAACCACTGAAGCCGCCTGCAAAGTCAAACACAAAGACATAAGGAAAACCAATCTATATGACATCAAGCACATAGGTAAAGTTCAAAGGCAGATTATTACTTTCTTTTTCAACATTGGGGGCTTTGCTTAGACCGGCCCAGACCAGAAGACCCTCGGAAGGATCTTTTGCTGATTATTTCTGTGTATCAGTATAAGAATTTAATTTCTTATACTGAAACTGCACTACGGGGTCAGATGCAACTAGGACTTCATCTGATGGCGCGGTGAATCCCATCCATCGGTAGGGAAGGTTAGCTTCTTCAGCCTTTACCATAAAAAATCGTGTTTTCCAGTTTTTTATCGTATCTGGGGTATCAGATATAAGGGTGGGTCCCTTCTTTCGGCTTTGCAAATGAACCCAACCCGACCCATAAGGATATTGGCGAATAGTATAATACTGAAATAGTAAGTCTATAGAGGGTCGGATTTTAGCCCCGGAACACACACAAAAAACCGATTAGAAATCTAAGGGAATTAGGAACAAACTGGCTAACGCCGATCTCCAGGTAATCACATAGCTCGGCATTAAAGGGTGGGATCGGGAATCTAAGCCCAAACCTAATGTGATGTTCATATACACCAACCCAACCATTAGCAGTACTATTTATTCTTTCCTCGGGTGTGGGTAGTCGGATCGGAATAGCCGGGTCAAAATAATGGACCAATTTTAGGGATTCTAAGTCTCCTAGGGTTAGTTCCGAAGCTATTTCATCTGGGTAAAATCTATTAGAAGTGGCGGCCGTATTTACAATAGCTGCAGAATCTGGTATAATTTCACAATTTTGGAAAATTAGAGGATTTCACATTCAGATCTAAATCACTACTTAACAGAACACCAATAATCTACGAACATAGCACTAGAAAAATGGAATCATGCATAATGTTGGCCGGAAAACTAATCCTGACCGGCGATTCAATTACAGTAAGTCATGGCATTTTAAAATAACTAGGCAAAGAAAGAACTTGAAGCCGGATTTTGAGAGGGCGCGGTAGTACCGGAGTTCCTTTTGTCAGCCATGTATTGCTTTAAGTCAGGGATGAAGGAGCAGCGGAGCCGATAAGGTCACGTAGAGCAGCGGCGGAATCGGCAACACAGCAAACAGCAGCAGCAAGTAGAAGGAGAGAAAGAGACAGGTCAAAGCTTTATGAAGGCGTGAAAACAAAATTGAAAGGGCCTTGGCATTTTATTACTTTCGTTCAACCGACAGAAAATTCTGGAAGCGGAGGCAAAAAGAGCGCAACAGTTGGCAATAAAAGCCGTCTCGAGAATCGGATAAGCATGGGAAGTTGTTTCGGATGCATCGAAAAGCGCTGAACGTGTATTTTCACGTCCCATCTCAAGGCATCTCAAATTCAAATTCGTTGGGTCGGATTGCAAAGGTACACGTTTCATAAGATATATTCTTTAAGTCGGTCAGCTATTTATATTTTAGTTTGGTCAAGTTATTATGCTTTATCTTTTGAAGTTATGATAATCGATAGGTCGGTTTACCCTGGCAAAATTCAATTTGCATTTTATGCTTGCTTGGGTCGGAAAAAGAAACTTATAAGGTCGGAATAGGCATGGGTCGGTTGAATAAATAGTGAATACCTAAGTCATGGCCTTAGTCATTCTCCGGGGGCCAGGTTGGAAAAGAAACTTTTAAGGTCAGAATAGGCATAGGTCGGTTGAATACATAGTGAATACCTAAGTCACGGCCTTAGTTATTCTCTAGGGGGCAGACAGGGTGAGTAAAAAAAAAAGTATCATATTTTAGCTCAGTAAAACACAATACTAAGGGGGGGCTTATTTGTGTGCATAAAACTAAGTCTTCATTGGGCCTGACCCAATCGAAAAAGGAATACATAAACAGTAAGAAAGAAAAGACGCATAAAAGGTGCAAGCCCAAATTTAGGTCGGAAAACTCTTAAAAACCGAGCCAAAGAAACATGCTTAGGTCGGTCCTACAGGATTCTCTTATTGACAACATAAAAACCGAGTTTGAGAAAGTTAGGTCGGAATAACGATAACATTTACATAATAGATAGAAATTATTAGAAGACCAGGAGCCTATTTTTGAATTCATGCAGGAAGTGCACAGAGCAATGATAGAAAAGGAGTCCAAAGTCAGGCCATGATAGACAGGAGCATAAAAGTCATCGTAAAAAGGGGAGAGCAGTTGGAAGTGCAAATCATCATAGTGCAACGGACATGTCAAAGTATGGCTATAAATACTAAGTCATAAGACTAACTGAGGTATGCCATCTTCTCTACGCTTAAGCTTTCAGTGAATACTGTTTATCACTTTCATCCTTACTGACTTGATCGTCGGAGTTGAACATGAGGGATAGCCCCGCTTGTTTCACTGTTTGTTTCCAGTAACGGAACACTTTCCAGGCAAGATTCGAGCTATATATTCTCATCCACGCGGATCCGAGCTAAGGAAGCCTAGATCCGAGCTCTGTTGTTGCTTGCTTAGCCAATAATCCCTACATTGGGCCTGAATACTCGAGACTTCCATTGGGCCAGCCGGAGCATCCAACACCGGATATTTTGCGTCACATCACCGAATTTAAGGGTTAGTTAGGTAAACGTCTTATAGTAAAAGGGATAGTTATGTCTTATAGTAAAAGGGATAGTTATAAACCATGTACAACATCTCATGGGGAAGGGAGAACCCCAGTTGGTAGAGGAAAAAAAATCCCACAATTCCTTGGGACTGTCCTGCACTAGGAAAAAGTAGAAATGACCTTTTTTTTGAGCAAGTATGGGTAAAAACGGTTAGGTAAATCTACGACTTTGTGTTTAAACATTTTGATTATTGAATCATGGGTAGCATACTGAATAATTTACAAACAAATTGTAAAATGTAAATCCATTCTCAAAGCTTGCGGAATTCATGCTTTTAAATGATTAGTCTCATTGTCTTGATCAGTTATCAAAATGGCTGTAGATAAAAGAGAGCAAAGTTTTGCCAAAAATAAAAATAGATAAGTACTTTCTAAATGATTAGTTCCATTGATCTTCAACGTCTTTTTTTCTAATAAACACGGTAAATGGCAGATAATTTTTAACTTGCCCAAGTTAATAGGCATTAAAATTTAAAACCTTAAATTAACAAATTTATGCATCAAATCCTTGTATAAATTGCTTTTATTAGTTCAACATTCATTTTCATCAAATGAACACGTTTCAAAGAGAAATTCAGTTCAGCTAGTTCACAACACAGTTTGTTCACGACAACTTTACTATCAAACAATTCACCTAGTTGAAAAGTGCTATTAAAATCATAAGTTAGTCCAATCAATCTTAAACTGGTAGAAGAGATGTCCGTGTAGATGACCACCTATTCAATTTGTTCTCTCTTCCTAGTGAGGATAGGAGTTGCTCTCTGCAATCCCGGATCATCCATCAGCAACTGTTCGAAAACCAACTAAACTGGTTTTCTTTTCCGACCAAGAACAGTAGCTCTTTGCAATCTGGGACCACCCATTCGCCACTTCTTAAATGCTGCAGTTGATAATTGACCAGCCTCGTACACTTACACAACAAGCAATTATATTCAATCTTTTGCTCCAGAAAGGGAAATCATAATTAGAAAACAAATACGAACACACACAAACATAACCGAAGGAACAAAAATATTCCGTTCATCTTACATTTGGTCTCTTCATTCGTTAGAATTGTCAAGTGTTTGGGAGCAACTGCAGATGCAGCGTTATGTGCCTTAATGAGGACCTCCTTATATCTAGTCTGAAATGCAACTAACAGGAAAGGTCCAATAGTCTTGTCACCAACCCTGTTCATTGAAATTGTCAATAGAATAGTTAAGCTTCAGTTATTGAGGTGTTCAGGGGAGAGGTAAGAGGGATTGCGACCTTGAGGTCGTGGATTCGAACCTGAGGTTGCACGGTATAGAAAAAATAAAGTAAATGAATAAAAGCTGCAGTTATTGATATCTTGTCCAAGTGTTGTGATGAATTAGGGCAGTTCGAACTTAATTCCTTAGACAAAAGCATAGAGATTCAAGAAGAACAAGTACAAGAGTCACAATTAGCACTCTCTACGTTAGTGCACTCAATACTCTACAGTCAGTATGATGAACACAAAGTTTTCACATTTTTCATTTTGGTGGCATTTGCAAACGAGTTTTCTTCAATGTAACTATGTCAACAAAAAAATTTACATTCCGAATCATGCTCTTTCAAGAGGTAATATATATCTGTTCAAATGATAAACTGAATTCCTTCTTTCCCTTCACAACCAGTGGAAGGAACTGGGCAAAGCAAGAAAATGTTAATAATTCCATGGCAGAAAACTAACAATATATCTCATTCAGAGCCGATTCAGAAATGACCAATGAGTGGAAATTAAGTTTACTAGTTCAAAAACGAAGTCAGTAACAGAAAATTAGAGACGAGAGTTAAAAGAGGAGACTGAAATAGGACCAGTGAGCAATAGGTCAGAAGAAAATGAAGGCTGGAAAGGTCTCCTGTAGGTTACCTAAAACTGACTATACAAACAGTACATGCAGCTCAGTGATAGCTGACAGAGGGAATCAGATTGGCATTACTGATTACTAAAGATAATACACAGAGGAAATAGGAAAATCCAATTAGATCCTAAGGCGCTGGTTGGCCTCTTTCGATAAGATAATGCACCTGAGGTAACTGCTCTAACTAAAGACATTCGCCATCGTTAAATAGTGGTTCCAGGATTGTTCGTTCTCTCATATAGAAACAGCTGACGATGTAAGTTGGAAATCAAGCTTCGTCTCCTGGCTGCTAGAATGCAGCTTTGATGGTGGAAGGCAAGTTAGTCTTGATACCTAATCTACATGTGTAGAAGTAATTATTTTCTGTTAAAAAACAAGAATTCTGAGTCCAGTGTTTCTTGTATCTCATGGAAACACAGATCTTTCAGTGATACTTCCCTCCGTTTTAGCAAATATAAAAGATTGAGTAAGCCATTGACTTTAATGCTATACCAATTTTCACAAGTTTATCAGCACAAACTTTACAATGATTATTTTATGAAAGTACAAACTAATATAATCTTCCAAGAGTTAAATTTTATCAATCTTGACAAGCTTAGAACTAGAGAAACCTGTAAGCATCACAGAAAACACTGGAGAGAAATTGGAGGAAGATATGAACCATATTCAAGAGAGCAGAGCAGTGTGAGATGCACCTTGTAATGAGCTCAATCCAACACAGGTTCCTGCTACAAATTTCTTTGCTTTTTATGTAACTGGCTCTGGTTTTCCCCCTTCAACCACAAATTCATTCTAATTGTCTAATGTTGAATTAAGGGGTTTCTCTGGTCAAAGTACATAAAACTTTTAAGAATAGCATGACAAATTTGTTTCCACAATTTTTCCTTTGAACAGATAAACTACATCTTTTCAAACTTACTAACAAGTAATTAAGAGAGCTGATTCAAAAGAGATTTCAGATGGAGTCAAATAAGTAGCCTAGATGCTGACATATATTGATAATAAATATAGAAAAGAAACTTACAATGGTGCAATCTTGAGTCCTAATTCATAAAAGTATTGACATCGATTTCTTAGATCCACATGAGCTGCATCAGCACCAATTTCCTTCCTTGTTCTAGAGCTGATGAAAACCAAAAAACAAAACTATAAACTAACAGTCACCAAAACTTCCATAAGCAAAAGCTACATTTTAAGCAAGTTCAAAGTCAAACAAAAACAGGTCTGAAGTCAACCACAATCCTTCTTATTAGGATGGTATCCACACACACACACATATACGTGTATAGAAAGCGAGAGAGCGAGAAAGAACCACCATTTCTAATATTGGTTGTATCTAATACAAGGTCAGGATTCAGGCCTATGGCTAAGTGAACACACATGTTCATATTTTCCACACATTATTCATGAAAAAGCAAACACCTATCCATGGATGCACATTATTATACCTGCATATACGCTCGCAGGCTACGCGAGTACAAAATAAATTAATGACTGAACAGAAGAGAAACATCAGTAAATAGTGGCAGAAGCCCTACACTTTCTTGAAGTAAGGAGGAACATCAATAGATACAACTCCCCTCAAGTGTAAATCACGAGATAGCCAAAAGGGAAGTTCTAGTTTCGAACCAGCTTCCACCTAAAATACAAGAAAGCAATCAAACTTCATCATCCAAAATGTCAACATTGCCCCATACTGAAAGATGACTTCAATATTCACCTTGTTTGTATCATCACTGGAATCAAGTATCCCAACACCATCTGCAGCCTGCTGGAATACAACTGGTACAATCTTTTTTAAAAGCCAAAGTGCAAAGGAAGACAACAAGCCAAAGTTTTACAAATATTTGAAACTAACAAAAGGGATTACAAAAAAAAAAAAAAAAAAAAAAAAAAAAGTAAAAGCCAGAAACATCTCAACAAAGAAATAAGCAATTTTTCTTTGAGTACCTCATCCTCAGCCAAAATATCATCAATGTCATAATAATTTGCCATTTCATGTGAACCCTAACAATAGATAGAAAGAAAGCAGTTCAGAACTTTATTACTCGCCCATCATTGTAAATATTGCATTAAATATGCACTTCAAAAATGCACCAAAACTATGATATCCTGTCAAAATTTCCGTGAATTGAATCAAATCAACAGGCTTTCAGTTGTAAGATAATGAAAATATTGTATTGAATGCAAATGGAACAATCTAGAATAAAAAGACTATACAGGTAGACCAACTGCATTAAACAATTTAGTAACACAAAAAGAACAACATGCTAAGTTCACAAAATAATTTACGTGTAGTCTATGAGCCATATGAAGTCACTTCATCAGATGGGAAAAGAAAATATACACACATCCAACATCACAAACTGACATACAAATCCATAATGCTTTCCATATCACTGTTTTGCACTCGTTCTTACAAAGTTGCTAGACAGATAATAAAGCCAATGTAAGAAAGAAAGGGCAGACAATAAAACAACAATAATAATAAGAACATATATCTTAATATCTTACTTTCCATCAGCAGGAATCTATACAAAATGACACATAATCCGACGGTAGCATGAAAAAAGAATAAAACTTAAAATTAACTGTTCTGAGTAGAGTTGCAAAAAACTTCGTATAAAACAGCAAAATATGTTCACCCCATTTCAGGATTATAATTTGGAGCAGCAAGACCCTAAGAACAAAGATCCATTGACTGTGACTCACTTTGAAATCCTACACAAATAAGAATTTAGTACAAATTTAATAGATGAAATAACATGTCACCAGCAAAATCACACGGGAGCAAAGGCAGGATTCATGCACCTCCCAACCCATAAAAAGGGGAAAATGTAAAAGATTAATCAAATCTAGCATTACACATCAAAATTAGAGGGAAACAAACTGCAGCAACGCATAATTATGAAAAATCAGCAAAAGCAACAATCTTCGTAAACAGGAAATGGGAAAAAGCGAGGGCTGATTACGTGAGGGGAGCAGTACCCGAGACAGAGAGGGCATTTCTTCTTTTGTGAGGGAAAGTTTGGGAAAACAGATTCAGGTTTGGGTTGGGGGATTATGGAGTTCGAAAATAGGGAGGGATTTGCGCGGGAGACAAAGTTCAGATTTGATCTATGGCGCCATTTCAAATTGTGTATGTTATTTTTTAGTTTCTAGCTGTTCAGCTTGATCCGAACGATCCAAAATTCAGATCAGCTGATTCGGATCAACATCGGAGCCAAAACTTATAAAAAAGGGGTCAATTACATTACTCCCCTTGAGGTTTCTCGAACTACCCTACCCCCTGAAATTTTATAAAACTATCATTAACCTCCTAGATTGGGTGATAATATAATAATTACCTTACCTGGTCTTGTTAAATTACTTTTGCCCATTTGTGAGTCAAAAAATTAAACTTAAAAAACGAACCAGGAGATAAGAAAGGAAGCGGAATAAGAATTGAGTAAAGTGTACCTTGAATTGAGTAAAAGAAAAGATTACAATATTTGAGAAAAAGGATAACAATGGATTTGGAGGGGATTTTCTGATATAGGGATTACAAGGCTGAATTTTCGATGATCTTGTAATGGAGTGGCCTTTGTCTTTTATAGAAGTGTCGAATAATTGAATTGAGCTTGAGTCTGTCGTTGAAGTCCGTGATAATTGAAGTCCGCCATTTGGAGTCCGCGCCCTACGTCATTGCTGACATCAGCACAGTCGGACTCAGGCTCAATTCAATTATTCGACACTTCTATAAAAGACGAAGGCCACTCCATTACAAGATCATCGAAAATTCTGCCTTGTAATCCCTATCTTAGAAAATCCCCTCCAAATCCATTGTTATCCTTTTTCTCAAATATTGTAATCTTTTCTTTTACTCAATTCAAGGTACACTTTACTCAATTCTTATTCCACTTCCCTTCTTATCTCCTGGTTCGTTTTGGTATCAGAGCCATTTCTCAAAGATTTTCATACACAGTTTTAATTTTAGAATTTACAAACACTACGGTAGGTTCATATGCACTAAGTCTGCATTCATCCTAGCGTTGGTAAGCCGTGAGTCCGTTGGTAAGCCTTGAGTAGTGTTCCCGGCAGGTGTTCCCCTATTCCCGGTAGCTGTCTGCATTCATTCTGCATCATGCATCTGCATTAGTCAAGTAAGTTTTAAAATGGCAAACAGTGTTAGAAGATTTTTGTTTGGTGACTCAAGTTCCAGTTCATCCAGGAATAGTTCGGTTTTACAAAGTCATGAAATTCAATTAGGTATTCCAATTAGCCAAATTTTACATACTCAATCATTTAGATCTATTTATCATATACGTGTGCTTGAATTTTCAAAAGCTTACTCAATTAAACTACATGAAGAAGTTCTTCCATTACAAGAACGAAAAACTATAGTTCCTTAGTTTCAAGAATGGCAATTTTCAATTATTTAGATCAAGGATTTAATTATATGCACTTTGGTTTAGTCCAAGTAGCTATTCATCCATTACTAAGAAAAGGAATTAATTGTCCACTTTTTCTTGCAATTCGTGATGATAGATTAATCAATTATAATGATTCTCTATTAGCTATGATTCAAACTAATGCTTGTAATGGTACTATACGAGTAAATTGTACTCCAGATTATTTAGTATGTCTAATGGATCCAAAAATAATTAAGACATTAATTTTATATATTCATCTAGATCAAAGTAAAATTGAACAAGAAACAATTAATTTTGCACTTGTTTATCGCATTTACTTCAAACTAATGAAATCAATTATTCCATCTGCACTAAGACTCCCAAGATCTGACCGAAATCAATCAGTATTCGTGACTACAAACTCAGACAGAACATTGACAAGGACTCAAAGTCCTCAGCTTTTGACTTGGGATCAAATAACAATCCCACAGGAATTCCTTATTGACAGACCAGAACCTAAACAAGAACCAATTGAACAAACAGGACCAACAACAATTGAAGAATATTTCGATAATCAATTTTTAGTTCGTTTCCCTTCTAACTTTTCATCTTCTGTTTCTTCAAGTTCTTACAGGTCAGCTTCTCTCAGATCTTTCCCTAGTGAAGCAGATCTTCCAAGTTCATCTAGAGCTCCTTCCAGGTACTCATTCTCAGGACGGTCAAGGTACTCCTTTTCTGATCCCTTCTACTTGTACTCAGGATCCTACTCCTAGTTATCAAGATACTCAACTTAGATTCAAAGCTCCTATGCTAGATATAGTTCCACCTAGGCCTCCATCAACAGGTTCTCCAACTCAATCTCAAATGAAGATGTCAGAAATTCTTGTTTTAAACAAAGAATTTAAAATAAATTTTGATTTACTCAAAGAACATTTTTATGATAACAATCACAAACAAGAAAGACTATGGTTTAAAAATTTAGATCAAAGATGTCAAGATAAATTGATTTCAGAATGGGTAAAAGAAGTAGATAGATTGAAATTCAATTTTCCTTTCTTTAAATGGTTAGATTATTTTTTGCAAAAAGAAAAAATTAAAAAATTCAATGAAATTCCAACTATTGAAGTTCAAACAAACTTATATAAAAAATGGAATTTAGTTTCGGGTCAAGTCGTTACTTCAATACATCCACCCTTATCAGCTTTTAATATTTCAACTACGGATGGTAATGTTACGGCTCATCCATTTAAACAAGGTAGAGAAAGAAGTGAAAAAATTGATTCTGATGATTTCACAAAAGTTTATCAACAAAATAATTATACAAATCAAAATTTTCATACCATTGCACAACAAGTTGATTTGATTTCTACAACATTAGAAACTATAAAACCAAAAGAAAAGTTTCCAGTTGAAATTGCAAAACCATTTTTTGAAGTCTCCACTTTATCACGAGAATTTGAGAAAAAGCTTTCTTTAGCTCCAAAAATTCCCAAGTCCTCTGAACCAAGCTCCTCAAAACAAATTACTGTTGTTGAACAAAATACTCCAATCTTAGAAGATTATTCTAGTTCCTTAGAATCTTTATCCTCCTCGGGAGATGAGGTAGAAAATCAAATAAATCTTGTAGAAAATCAGTTCGATAGTCAGGTTCCATTAGAACTAAATAAGATATATAGGAAATCAAACAAGTATAATAACAATGATAGAAAATGGCAATCAGGCCCGACTAGGAATTACTATCCTCGTCCTAGTCCTCCAGATATTCTTTTTTAAGAAAGATCTCAATTTGTAGCAAAAAATTATGATGGAAGTTCGTTATACGAATGGAATATTGACTCCAAATCTGAATATGAAATACTCAATACATTACAAGAAATGGGTATGGTACGAATGACTTATAAAGCAAAAACTAATGCTGATGAAAATCATATTGCTTTTTGTTTAGTTTCATGTTTTACAGGTCAATTAAAAGGATGGTGGGATAACGCTTTAAATAATGATGATAAATTGACAATCCTTAATCATACAACTGAACAGTTAGATGAAAATGATGAATACATTCAAGTACCATATGGTAGTGAATTTCTTATTTATGCTATTTCTGTTCATTTTATTGGAAATCCAAAAGAAGAGTTGGCTAGTACAAAGGTTTTTCTTACTAATTTACGTTGTCCAACTTTGATAGATTTTAAATGGTATAAAGATATGTTTTTAACTCAAGTCATAAGACGTCCAGATTGTGGTTCTGCTTTTTGGAAAGAAAAATTTGTTACTGGATTACCAAATTTATTTTCTCAAAGAATTATGACAAGTCTTCAGAAGGAAATTGGAACAGACCATATTGATTTTTCTAATATTACTTTTGGTCAATTATTTGCTTTTGTCAAAAAAGAAGGACTATTGCTATGTTAGGATCTCAAGATACAAAACAAGTATGGCTCAGAACGCAGAGAGATGGGCTCTTTCTGTCAAGCTTTCAGCATCACAGGTACAAAAGCTCCTTCAAAAGAAAATAGGAAGTTTAGAAGATATAAAAGTAATTATAAAAGACCTAGATACTCTAGAAAATATAAAAACAATGATTTTCAAGAAGATAAAAAATTTTATAAAAAGAAAAAATTCAAATAAAAAGAATTTAAAACGTTTTAAATGCGGAAAAATAGGTCATATAAGTCCTAACTGCAAAACAGAAAAGAAAATTAATTCTTTATTTTCTGAAGAACAAGAATTAAAAAATAAACTAATGTCTTTAATGATTAACAGTTCAGATGATGAAAATATTCAATTTTCTTCAGATTCGTCTTTTTCGGAAGAAGAAAAAGATTTTTGTGAATGTAAACAAAAAACTATTAATATGATGTCTACTCCAAAGAAATCAAATAATAAAGAATTTTTATTTGATATAATTGAAAAGATCGAAGATAATGAAGTAAAATCAGAGTATTTGAAAAAATTAAAATCTTTAGTTTTGGATAATGAAGTTACTCCTAAAATTTCGGAACCATTTGGTTTATCAAAGTTAGTTGATAAATACGAAAAATCAAGTAAGTATCAAAAGATTGGAAAAACTCATGATATTCATGAAGAAATAGTTCAATTAAAAAAGGAAGTAAATGAGATAAAAGCGAATTAACTAATTTAAAAATAAAATATTTAGAATTAGAAGCACAGTTACTTGTAAAGAAACAAGAAAGTAAGGATACTCCTGAATCATCTGAAAAGGGTTTAAAAATTTCTGACGAAGAACCAAAAGATGAACAATTTTTAAATGTTTTAAGTAAAGTCAACATGGAAAAATGGTATTCATTTGTTTCAATAGGTGTTGGAGACTTTTCTACTACTGTGGTAGTTTTGATTGACAGTGGAGCTGATCAATCTTGCATCCGATCAGGTATTATTCCAAATATCTATCTTTCAAAATCCCGAGAACAATTACTTGCAGCAACTGGTACTCCTATGAAAATTAAAAAAGAACTTCCAAATGGTTTTATTTGTTAAAACAATTACTGTATAAAACATTCATTTTTAATTTTAGAAAATATCTCTTATGATGTTGTATTGGGAAATCCATTCTTATTCCAAATTACTCCTTTTAAGAAAACTACTGAAGGAATTTATACAAAGATTTTAGGAAATAAAATTTGGTTTCCATTTATTCATCCAATAAAACAGCTAGAAATGGACTTATTAAAGTCAAATCAATTTATAAACAGATTTATCTTTTACAAACAAAGAAGAAATCAATAATGCCTTTAAAAGAAGAGTTAAGTTATTCGTGAATTGAAGAACAGTTACAAAAATAAGTATTCAAGAAAAAATAAAATTACTAACAGAAAAATTTAAAACTAATTTTTGTTCTGATCATCCAAATGCTTTTTGGGATCGAAAGAAACATGTAGTAGAATTACCCTATGAAAAAGGTTTTGATGAAAAACAGGTTTCAACAAAAGCTAGACCAATTCAAATGAATTTTGAGTTATTAGAATTATGTAAAAAAGAAATTCAAGTTCTTTTACAAAAGAATTTAATTAGAAAATCGCAATCTTGTTGGAGTTGTCCAGCTTTTTACGTTAATAATCAAAATGAAAAAGAGCGAGGAGTTCCAAGACTCGTAATCAATTACAAGCCTCTTAATAAGGTACTTCAATGGATTAGATCTCTAATTCCAAACAAAAGAGATCTTCTTAACAGGCTATTTGATGCTAAGGCATTTTCCAAGTTTGATTTAAAATCAGGATATTGGCAAATTCAAATTGCAGAAAAAGACAGGTATAAAACCGCATTTACAGTTCCTTTTGGACACTATGAATGGAATGTTTTACCATTTGGGTTAAAAAAACACTCCTTCAGGATTCCAGAGAATAATGAATGATATATTTAATGATTACTCAAATTTTACCATTGTTTATATTGATGATATTTTGGTATTTTCAAATTCAATTGATCAGCATTTTAAGCATCTCAATATAGTTTTCCATATCATTAAGAAAAATGATTTGGTTCTTTCTGAATCAAAAATGAAGTTATTTCAAACAAAAGTTAGATTCCTAGGCCATGAGATTTGTTTGGGAAAATTCAGACCTATTCAGAGATCATTGGAATTTTCAGAAAAATTTCCAGATGAATTGAAGAATAAAAATCAATTACAAAGATTTTTGGGTTGTTTAAATTATATTTCTGATTTCTTTCCTAAGTTACGAATTCTTTGTGCACCTTTATTTCAGCTTTTGACAAAAAGATCCACCAGCATGGTCTGAGTCTCATACTAAGATAGTTAGAGAAATAAAAGAAAAGGTTAAAACATTGCCATGTCTAGGCATTCCACATCCTCATGCATTCATGGTTGTAGAAACAGATGCATTAGATCTAGGTTATGGGGGAATACTTAAGTAGCGATTGAATGATAATCCTGAACAATTAGTTCGGTATCATTCAGGTGTCTTGTTAGAACCACAGAAAAATTACTCAACAGTCAAAAAAGAGATTTTATCAATTGTTTTATGTATTTCAAAATTCCAAGATGATTTATACAACAAAAGGTTTTTATTGAGAGTTGACTGCAAATCAGCAAAGGAGATTTTACAAAAAGATGTCAAAAATTTAGTTTCAAAACAAATTTTTGCAAGATGGCAAGCTATTTTATCAGTTTTTGACTTCGATATTGAATTCATTAAAGGCTCTTCTAATTCACTGCCTGACTTTCTCATGCGTGAATTCCTTACAGGTAGCAAAAATGTTTAGAGAACCGGGCAAAGCCCATGATACTTCCACTTCCACTCCAGTATCCCCGAATACTCAAGTCCAAACTCAAACTCCAAGATCAGCCAAAGTCTACGAGATGAAAAAAGAAATCATCCCAAAGTCACTTACTCCAAGTACTCAAATACCAGATTTTCCTCCACTCACTTACATTAGCGCAGCTCAAACACCCTCAGCCAAGTTACAATCTACTCCAGTCAGATCTCCATCTCCTCAAATTCAAAAAATTACTTCTCCATATTTTATTAAAGCCAAGGTTGAATATATTATTCAAACTCATATTCCAAAACCGCCAGAAGTCTCAGTTCTCAGAAATTTTACTTCCAGACTCTTTCTTCCAAGCAGCCTGTGGTTATCTAATGATACCACTAAAACTCAAAATTACTATGAATTAATTCTGGTAGATACAGATTCAGTTGATATCACTCATGTCCCTGATAAAACCAATCCTCAAAAGATTTCTTACTCAAAATTAGTAATTAAGAAAATTAGGCAGCCCAAAGAATTCAAATTCAACTCAATTCATGAGAGATATTCATTTTCAATCAACTACATCCCAGATACTTTTAATTATGTCGTTATATAAATGCCTGGTTTCAGACTTTATATTTTCGGTCACTTGATTATGTCGATTATATAAATGCCTGGTTTCAGACTTTATATTTTCGGTCTTTTGATCACTCATGGTTTATTGGTTACCACTTAAGTTTTACTCCTGAATTTCCTGACTGGTTTTATGACTGGTGGGATTATTTCAGCCCTGTTCCTCCAATTTATCTTCCAGTTGTGGAAAAAGGATTTCAGACATTTGCACGGCATACTAAGAATTCATTCCAGACTCCACTAATGTTTCATGCTGAATTCAGAGTTCCTTGGATTTTTGCCTGGAGTTTCCAACTTTAAAATACTCATTCAGAAAAGCCTTGTTCACTCATTAGAGATTACAGAGTCAAGTGGTGGCAAAATTTTAATGTTACTAATTGCTCTCCAGAAACAGTCATTCAATTTTTGCAGGCCGGTGCTCAATATAGAAAAACAATTCAAGATATTTCAAAACAGACTCCATTATCAAAAGATACAGTCACAAAGACCCCAGAAAAGAAAGAAGAAAAGAAAGTTGCAGCAACTACTCAAATATCTCCACAACAGTTGACTCCAGAAACCTCAAAACAGACAAAAGAAGATGAAGAATTTGCCCAGTTCTACAAAATGTTCAAACAGATGAAAGAAGCAGAAAAAACTCAAGTTATGGCTCAACCAACTACCAGTATCTCAAGTTCTACTGACGAGGACCCTTTTGGTGGACCTCTTGCACAAGACCCATTTGAAATGTTGTAAAAAAAAAAAAAAGGTATAAAAGTTTAAAAGACCTACAAAAGTAATTAAAGGGGCAAGACTACTTTACCACTGACTGTGTTGATGTCAGCAATGACGTAGGGCGGCGGACTCCAAATGGCGGACTTCAATTATCACGGACTTCAACGACGGACTCAAGCTCAATTCAATTATTCGACACTCCTATAAAAGACGAAGGCAACTCCATTACAAGATCATCGAAAATTCAGCCTTGTAATCCCTATCTTAGAAAATCCCCTCAAAATCCATTGTTATCCTTTTCCTCAAATATTGTAATCTTTTCTTTTACTCAATTCAAGGTACACTTTACTCAATTCTTATTCCGCTTCCTTTCTTATCTCCTGGTTCGTTTTGGTATCAATTTCAGATCAACTGATTCAGATAAACATCGAAGCCAAAACTTATAAAAATGGGTCAATTACATTACTCCCCTTGAGGTTTCTCGAACTACCCCTACCCCCTGAAATTTTATAAAACTATCATTAACCCCCTAGCTTTGGCAATAATATAATAATTACCTTATCTGGTCTTGTTAAATTACTTTTGCCTATTTGTGAGTCAAAAAATTGAACTTAAAACTGAAGTTTTTTTTATAATTTCACAAAATATTTTAAAATAAGTCTCTTGTCAAATCGTATGATAGTTCCATAAGTGATACTTTTGCCCTTAAAATATTGTATATGCAATATTTCATAACATATACGCAGGTCAAATACAAGTGTTTGACAAATTTAAATGTCCATGAGGTGTTCGGTAGTTTCATGAAATCTCAGGGGGTATCGGTAGTTTTCTGAAACCTCGAGGGAGGTAAAGTAAAAAATAGAAAGAAGAAGAAGAGAAATATTTGTTGGGTGAATTACATTTACCGCCCCCAAAGTTTGCCTAAATAACAAATAGGTCCCTCAAGTTTTAACAAATAACATCCCAGTCCCTTAGGGCCTGTTTGGTAACATGACTCAAGTCATGGTTTGAAACCACTTTTGATTTTATAATAGTTTTCCATCATTTCCAATAAGTCTTTTTACATTTTCAATAAACTCTTTTACATTTCCAACACACCTTTTTACATTCCCAATATAATTTTAATATTATAAAATCAAAAGTGGTTTCAAACCATGGCTTGAGTCATGTTACCAAACAGGGCCTTAACTACCCACACTTGGAGTCTAGCACTGTTCATCGTCTTCTTCCTTCTTCTTCTTCTTTTTTTTTTTTTTTTTTCTCTCTCTCTCTCTCTCTCTCTTTTCTTTGTCACCTCAAAAGCTGGAATACAAAAAAAGAATTACTCAATATCAAGAACTTGAGCAAGGGCAGTCAAGAAAAATAAAAATTCAGGTAGTTTTGGAAGCAGATGGAGCAGATTTGGAGTGTAGACTAGAAAAAATATGAAAAAGGAGTAGAGGCCCTTCTTTCAAGAAACAGACTTCCAAATTTCCATGTAAGTGATCACTGATGAGTATTTTAACAGTCGAACTTGTCTTGCAAACAACAAATCAATTATTCTTAGGACTAAACAAGAAGTGGGAAAAGAAAAAGAAAGCATTGTTGGAACAGCCATCTACTATCTAAAGTAAGCTTACGAAACCAAATAAAATTTAATAAATTGCAATTTACAAATACCAACACCAATTTTTATTTTTCTTGACAGCCCTTGCTCAAGTTCTTGATATTGAGAAATTCTTTTTTTGTATTCCAGCTTTTGAGACAACAAAGAAAAGAGGGGAAAAAGAAAAAAAGAAAAAAAAAAAAAAAAAGAAGAAGAAGGGAAGAAGACGATGAACAGTGTAGAACTTCAAGTTTGGGTGGTTAAGGAACTGGGATATTATTTTTTAAAATTTGAGGGACCCATTTATTATTTAAGCAAACCTCGGGGGAGGTAAATGTAATTCACCCATATTTGTTTTAACACCCACCGTTTTTCTTCAAAGTGGGGACGTGGTTTGGGCGTAAAAGGCACAAGTATAGATCATAGATGAAGATCAAAATCTTCAACATTCCAAAGGACCCAAAACCAAAAGTTTTATATTGATCATCACTCGTAATTAGTCTTTGATTCATCCACAAAAACCAAATCCAGAACACATGAGATTGAGCTTTCTTCAAGTACAGAAGATACAAACCACTTTTACATTTCCTTGGTTCCTCTCACTACAAAATTTCATCAATCATCTGATTAGGATACAAGAAAAAGGATTTGTTTTCAGGAAAAGGAAATCCGACAGATAATACCTCCAATTTTCTTTTTGTGATTTGGGTTAGTTCCAAAACTGTTAAAAAAAAAAAAAAAAAAAAAACACAGATAGAGCCTGATTTTTTATACTTTAAGGAACTTCCGATTTCACGCAAAGCTTATAATCTAAACCCATCAAGAAACAGAAGAAAAATCACTCCACAAACCTGTAAAAAAAAAAAGAGTTATTTACTCAGGATTTATAGAAAACAACTTTCACCTAATCGAGTTTGTATTTTATCCTATTTTAATGCTAGGATTAATTTTGGGGGCATGTTATTTGCAGCTATAATTTTACTAAATGCAGGTACCAATTAAAAATTTTACTGACTAAAAAGACAGCTCTTGCCTCTTAACTCTCAAAATTTAACTTTTACAACAACATAATAAAATAACACACTTATTCAAAATTCACCCTCATACATTTCTTCACATTTCACTCTCCAGCCTGGCAATTGGGCGGGTTAGGCAGGTTGTGGGTTAGGTCAATTCTTGACCCGCACCCAACGGGTCATGACCCAACCCAACCCGTTGATCATCGGGTCAAGTGCGGGTTGAGTCAGGTCCGGGCTGGGTTGTAACCCGTGGATCAATTTGTTTGACCCAACGGATTAAATTTACTTGACCCGACGGGTTATAACCCATATTTCAACCCGCACTTGGACCCATTAAGTTTTTTTTTCCTTTTCTCGTCTTCTATTTATTTTTCATAACCCGTGCAATTGTTTTCTATAACCCATGCAAATGCTTTTTTATTGCAGCAATTATATGCGTGCGATTTCTACCCAACATCCTAACTGTGCCCAATAATTGTACAACTTTATAAGCACAAAGTACTACATACAGTAGAAGAAAATTCAATAAGAGCTGAGTTTAGAGGTACTGAGGGTCAAAAGTACTACCACTCAGATTTAACAAACAAACAAACAAACAAAACACACACACTGTAGGACAACAATTATATTTTCATTGCAGCATTTCAGCCTTACAAAAACTGCATAAACAGCTCATTAAAAAATGCATAAAACTACAATATTGTGAATAAAGGATACAATCAAGCAGAATTCCACTCTCTTAGATCAGATTACATCCTTTACATTTCTGATCAAAACGTGTCAATGGCTTTGTAAATCATTGCCGAACTACAGCCTCAAAACAATTAACCACTGCGAATTAATCCCATGTTCTCTTCAGGAATTATATACAGAAATTGACATACAATAACAACCCAGAAGGTAAGGAGTGCACCTTAGATCAATACATGTTCAAGACCAAGGAGGACATGTACTGAACACCTTCAAATTTGGATGAATCAGAGAAATATGTTGCAATGGTAAGCTACAACATGAAAAGAAAGGCACCATTGAGGTAGTCCTTGGGTTCTGCAGCTTGTAAGAGTTGAGTAAAGAAAAGATCAAACTAAGACCACGAAAAAGAAAAACAGTAGATTCCAAATTAAATCAAAATTATCGTTGAGTAAACAACTCATCAGTATTAAAAAAAGGAAAAGTGAAATGGAAGAAGGGCACCAAATTCCTATACAACTCAAAACAGAGCAGAAAAGAGTGAGGATGAATGAAAGAACAGTACAGATCATAAATTGTTACTCGGTGTACTCTCTTTCTCACTTTTCTTTCTAGTTCTTCATTTCATCGTTCAATTTTGTAATACAAGAATTTTTCGGAACCAATAACAATTGGGACTGAGAAAGAATGGTGATAAGCACATTGGCAATGAGTTTGACCTTGATAAACTACAAGAATCTGAATTTTAAAATACTTAGACATATGATCAAACACTTAGAATGCAATATTTGACATCCAGTTTGTGATACTATTTGATTACACAAATACATCTCTCAAACACTGGGATACACAACCAAACAGAACAACATGGATTTCAACATCCAAAAGCATCAATTGACACATGCAGTAACAAAAAACCACATAAACCAAAAATAGGAGAGCAAGAATGGAGAATCAAATCTGAAAAGTTCTAAAGGCAAAGCAGAACCTGCAATAGAACAGCTGCTAAAAATTAGAAAGGAAATTCAAATCCAGACCCAGAAAATATAAAACAGAAGGTCAGTAACATCAAACAAAGCAAATGGCCAATATTGAAATTGATGCTATAACGAGCTTTGTTTGCAGAAAAACAAAAGTTTTATAAAAAAGGATCTACACTGCATATAAATAGCTAGAACCAAAATATGATTCTGAACCAGAAAAAAAAAAGTCAATGTGTAATTAGCTCCCAAAATATTTACATCATTATTTTAAATTAGAAGTATATCACTAGATTCAATACTAATTTTTATCATTGAAATTTGTTCTAGATCGACCAAAATTAATAAGACACTAAAAGTGGAGCTCAAATCTCCCATACTGGGAGGGTACATATCAGTGAAATGAAATCTCCCAATGAATTCAAAACTTAAAATAAGAGTTAAAACATCTTTACCTTCAATCGATATTTGAAGAAACATGACTCTACAATGAAAATCTAATGGTTAAAGATCCTCTATCCCAATGCAATCGAATGGGTTGGAGGCTTGAGCACAATCAAATTCTCAGCAATCAAGGCAAAAGGTAAAGCAGCCAGTTCAAGTCTTGCTAATATCTTAAGAATCAAGAAATGCAATCTTGATGTATTCAGATATTTTCTGGACCTCAATCAAGAAGAATCAAGAATCAAAGCTAACAACACAACTATGTACACATCCCAAATAACTACATTACACTTGCCTACATAGCTTTTGAGTGTTTGAAATCATCAATATTCATTCTCGATTACAAACTGATTCATACTAAAACTTTGTAACAAGCAAATACAAAAGCAAAAACAAGAAAACAGTAAATCACCTTGATATTAATACAATTTCAGAACAACTTACAAGAAAGAAAGAAAAAAAGAAGCAAGAGATAGAAAATTGGCACCACCACAACAATATGATCTTCACATTTCACAACCAAGGATTCATAAGTTGAGAATCCGGAAAAACATACATTTCAACATGGAATAGAATATTACAATCTTTTCTTTTGACCCTAACAACTCTTGACAGAAAAATTGATGAATAACAAAACTCAATTGCTTCTCAAAAGTATACAATCAAGAACCAGAGCTATCTTGTATACTTCCCAAGTATTCAGTTCAGCCAAAAATTTGCAATGAACTCTTTTCCAACCCCAAAAAAAAGAAAATTGAAAGGGAGAATTAAAAGTTCTCCACTTCCATGTTATCCTATGTGCTCAAACACTATAGTAAAGTAGTTCCTTCCCTCCTGTACAACAAATTTCCATCTAGAAATAGCATGGAAACTAAATTCATCTTACACTAGCTAGCTTACCAAATTTCACAGAAAACAAAAAAAAAAAAGTTTGCATTTGGTACTCCTTGAGTCTTGCAGAAATCTCAAGGATCAAATGCTGCCAGCCAATGTGGTGCAGCACCTCTTTCAGACCAAATTAGAAAGAAGAAACCAAAAATGCTCTTAGTATCCTTCTTCCATTTATTATCTCCAGAAAGCAGGAATGATAGAATGAGTAACACTGATACTAATGGCATAAACAAGGGCTCCCAATTACATATACTGAGCCAACCATTGTTTGCACATATCAAGAACAGGCACTAATAATGTTCAATGCAGAAATTGAGATTTCTGGTCCTATTAAATATCCAAAAAATTTTCATTAAAAGTTAAAAATTTCTTCCAGATTAACACAAATGAAAGAATTTATTAAAGATAACAAAACACAAACACTGAGAGAAGGGAATTTGTATAAGGAAATGGCAAAAACAGAAAGGGAAAGCAAAATCTTCGCATCATAGCATGGCCGAACAGAAAAATTCTTCAAGGAAATCCATACCGATAGAAAGATGCTTACAGATTAGAACAATTCCCCGTTTTCCAGTAAATGGGTATTCGCTAATTCCACTATCAAATGTCCAGCAAAAAGGGCATTTTCTGAGAAACAAAGTGGCGTAAATGATTCGCCATCAACGGTGCCGCACGTTTTCCGGTGGCACTAGGTAGATGTTGGGGGGCTTGGATCGGCGGCAAAGTCCCGTGTGAAAGATGACTTGGAGCAAATGTAATGGCTTTGACCCTTGCGGGTTGTTCCTTCACAAAATAGATTAGCCCGCGGGTTGTGCTTCAACAAAAAAGTTTCTGACCCGAGGGTTAGGTTTTTTTAAAATATTTTTTAAGTAACCCATGGGTTAACTCTAACCTAATCCGAACATTATGGGTTAATGTTTGACCCGTGACTCGTCCAACCAACCCAAACGGGTTAAAATACGGGTTGGGTTGGGCTGGTCAACGGGTTACAGGTTAGGCTGCTAGGCCTATCACTCTCTCTAACATTTTATCATTTCAAATGGTAAAAGATATTTCTCCCCAATGTTTCTTCCACATCGAATACATTTTATTCAAATTTTTTGACTACGGATTATCGACAATAGTTACGTTACCGATCCATATTTCACGGTGACTAAACTTTTGTATTTTTGTTCAAAATTGTTACTTTTTTTATAGTGACAGTGCTGCTCCAAACTTCAGCCACGCACAACGGAAATATTTTGAAATTTTGCATGTTCAAGGCGAAGAATTTGAAAACTCTCACCAACAAGAGGCGAATGTTTTGGAAACATTGTCCGCCCTGTGGTGGAACTTCTACAAACATGCACCTGGAACTGGCGGAATTATACAAAGTTTTGACAATTACCAGCAAAAGTTTGTAGAATTCTGCCACAGGGTGGACAAAGTATTAAATTCTTTCGCTTACTTCAAGCGAAAGTTTGCAAAACTTACGCCACAGGGCGGCCAAAGGTTCCAAAACTTTCGCCTGTACAAGGCGGACGCCTTTGATATTTTCACCATATTAGAGCGAATGTTTTTGAGGATACAATAAATTCTTTTAAACAATAAAATGTTCTTTAATTATTTGAATTAGAGTAAGAAAAAAATTGATATTAACACTGGAGTAAATTCCACATTTGGTCTCTTACATATCGTCAAATAATCTTTTTGGTCATTTATATTTTAAAATGATATTTTTGGTCCTTTTAATTTTTGAAACCATTTGGTCCCTTACATTTCAAAATGATTTTTTTGGTCCATTACTTTTATTTATAGAACTATTTGGTTCCTTGGTTGTTTAACCTAGCAGAAAATGTTAATATCACTCACGTGCTGCTTACACAACTCTATCAACGAAGGGAAAATTTGTTCCAATATAATTATTGAAATAATCAAAAATGATGTTGGAATAAATAAAATGAGAAATAAAAGTAAGGACCAAAAAGATCGTTTTGAACTGTAAGGGACCAAAAAGATTATTAGGCAATATGTAAATGACCAAATGTGGAGTTTACTCTTTACACTATCATTCCCTATTTATAGAGTTTATACTTTCACTAATTGTTAGTGCATATTGAGATAATAAATAAAAGCAACATTTGACTAAAAGTCACTCATTTTTCTTTAAACTCTGAATGTTAGTAGTTTTAGACGATTTATCGATACTCTTATGATAGTTGATTATACTATGTAGTGCAAACAACATTGATGGCCTTGGCACAATCCCCCATTTTTTGCCCCAGAGTTCAGAATTCAAGTGAACAAATAAATGGTTGCATTCTACGTCCAGAAAATACGAAAAAAATTCGTCTTCAACTTCGTTTCTCGTACCTCTCATCCCCAAAAATAGTTCAATTTTTACTACTTTTTGTTCCATAAAAAGAGCTTGATGACATTCTGATCAACATTCTTATTGACACAGAGCTGGACAAATTCACTGAAACAGAACCACACAATCGATACAAATATCAATTGCATTCCTTTGCAATGCCTTTAATTCACTTAAAGAGAACGACCACACAAGAAACATCATCACGACTCCCCCTCCGGAGTGCTTCCTTGGTCAATTTCTCAGCTGCTTTTCGACTATCTTCCAACTCTTTAATGCAATTCTAGGCCTCCTGGTTTGACAACACCTGCAACATATATAAAATTTTCAAATCAAATGAAACATAAAACTTTCTCCATATCATATGCAATTAATTACCTACCACATGCCATCGCTATCCAAAATCATGAACTCGCAGTCATCATTTACGGTTTCAAGAAAAACATCAGGCTCCGCAGTGATGTGATCCTTCAATCTCCTATCTCCGAATGCCCTCTTCATTGCCAGCTGCCTATCAACCCTTAGAACATTACCTGATTAGAAATAATTACATTGAGTGCACGAAATACAAAGTTAGAGGAAAATTGAACCTGGCTTCTGGGAGACGAATCCATCTTTGCTCTCAACTAAACCTTTCTCCTCCTCCTCCTTGGGATTATGATCCATTGTTATTGGCTTAGCTTTTCCATTTCTATGCAGCACAGCTCAAGAGTCGCCTACATTTGCTACCACAAGCCTCGTCCCATTGTCTAATGTTGCGGTTACTTCCGTTAAACCCCCTCGACCCGCAACCACGTTGCTCAAGATTTCATCGTATGTTGTCCTATGTACCCTCTTTGCAGCAAAAACTGAATCTGTAATCCGGCTGGACATTAAAAAGAGTAACCTATTAAAAATTACCATATAACATGCATCAAATGGATCAAAATCAAGGCAAAATATCAAACAAAATCAAAAGATGTTTTTTCTTCGAGAATTAATTGTGATCAAATCATCAGAATCGAGTAGAAAGGGAATAAGTAATACGTACCTCAAGCAATATGTTGTCATTAATCTTCAGTTGCTTCCCGACCAGAGTGTCCATTAAAAATAGCATATAGACCTAAATGATGATCATTAACTCTTTTGTTCTTTGCAACCAGGAAATTCTCCATCCCGTGGCTAATTTTTCCTTCTACCAAATAGTATCCATGGATCACAAGTCGAGCTCACTGAATCTCCATCAATTTCATCGTCTCCTCCGTCACCTTCACTTTCTCTTCATCGCCTGACCGGTTATCATTGTTCTCATTTGTTGGGTCATCATCTTCCTCATCATCGTCTTCACTCTTCTTGTAGTATTCGTTCTTCTCTCCATGATTGTCAGCTGAACAGAGCCCAGCCTTGTTCCAAAAGAGATAGAAGATTAGTTTAGCTCTAGCACGAAACGAATCATGAAATCATTTTTACGGGTTTGGATCGAGAAGTACCTTTATACGAATTGGGATAACATCATCTGGAATTGAGGACCTCTGAAGAACACACACAAACACAGAGAGGTTAAGTATACAGAACATAGCCCAGAAAGCAACATTTCATTTTGGGTTGTGATTCAAATGTGGGAATCTTGAATACTTAATTCGTTCTTTTGGATATTTAAAACATGTTAGTCAAAATAACCAAGGCAACAAAATTGAATAATGGAAAAGACAAAAAAAAAAAAAAAAAAAAAGATGCATACCTTAACCTTGTGGAGTTCTGCTTCACATTGGGTTCTTCTCCTATGCGGAAGAAATTAACAACAATTTAGGTTTTCCAGTGCTCAGTTTCAGTAACTCTTAGTTGTATTCAAGTTTCTTGTGCACTTTCATTTTTTGGTGTCACAATTGAAATTGAATTTCTAAATGAATGAATTGTACTTTTCAGTCTCTGTTTCTATATATTTAGTTAATTTATTTCAAATTGATTAAACATGAACATCATAATTACAAGAATCTTTTGAACAAAGCTATAAATGAGTCGAGCTGAGCTCGAGTTGGGGTTTAATCAAGTTGGGTTTGATAAAGAATTGCCAGGCTCGACTCGACTCTAGCTCGATTAAGCCTAAATATTTGGATTTGAACTCAGCTCGTCAAAATTATAATAGGCTCGAGCTCGAGCTTGAACTATTTTTTTTAATTTATACTAGAAAAGATCATAAAAAATTATTATAAATAAATAAATATATATATCCTGGCTCTATTGGCTTGACGAGCCACAAGCCAGTAATAACTGAGCTCGAGCTCGGCTCGATTATTAAATAAGCTGGCTCGAGCTTGATTTTGACCGAGCTCGAGCCAAGCTTTGACTGAGCTGTTTGGAAGTAGTTTGGCTCATTTACACCCCTAGACTAAAGTCTGTGGAATTAAGATTTTTTGTAAAATTTCATACAGTTATTTAATTTAGTGTATTATAATTGATGAAGACTTATATTTTTTTATGAACAGGATTGTCATGTTGAGAATGAGAAAATTTTTCATATTACACATATCTTTAAGACGGGTGAAGAGTTCACCAGTAGAGAAGACTTGCTACGTTGGGTGGAAAGAATGCATTTGAAAATAATATGATTACAAAAAATTACGTTGTCTAGAAAATGGAAAGGGCTTTAAAAAGGAAAAGTGAAGATCGGCTGTGAGAGATCGGGAGAAGTTAGAAGCAAGGCACCTCTAGCAGAAGGGAAAAAAATTCACAGCAATACAAGCAACAATCTAATTAAATGTCCCTTTGAACTTGTAGGATCTGAAATTACTAGAGAAAACTGAAATTGAGCGTAAAAAACTATCAACACAATCATGATCTACATGTCTTTACATCAAACTCCAAGTTAAATGAAGGGGGAAAAATAGAAAATTGCAAAAATGATGAAGACTAATTTTAAGCCGAAATAAATGTTGTCACAATTGTGAGCGAGGATAATGTGGAGAACGTCAATCATAAGAGGTAGATGTACAATGAAAGATAAAAAATTAAGAGGGTCAAGAGAGGAAATTTAAGTCTCATACAGTACTTTTTCAAACTTATGTAGGATTGTAATTACATCCATTAGCACACAGTGGAAGAGAAGAGTAATGCTATTGGAGATGTGTTCTTCGCTCACCCTTGCATGCCTGATCTACTTCATTTGTTTCAATACGTGCTTTATATAAATACGACATTTAAGGCAAATATGTATGACATGCCTCTATTGCAAATAATCGGACATGTTCTCACAGATCAATACTTTCACATTGTTTTTGCTTTCATGAGGGATGAGACATTCGAAAGTTATTTATGGGCAATGGCGATTGAAACAGATATTTGATGAAGGGAAATACCCAGGGGTGATCATCACTGATAGAGAGTCGTCCCTATTGAAAGCTGTGAAAAAAGTATTTTCACATGCTAGACAACTATTATGCAGGAGACATATTTCCATGGATGTGAAAAATGCACTAGATGTCTCAAAAAATATAAAGGTTGCAGAAACTGTGGTATTTTTGTGGGGCGAACTGATGAGTATCTTGACAGAGGAAGTGTTCAAGAATGTTGTGGATTTTATTGAGATGCAATACAGAAATACATTAAGAACAATTGTGAATTATATGGATAAGACATGGTTAGCTCACAAGCACATGTTTGTATCACTCTGGACTAAACATTATAAAGGGCAAAGCACAAACATGTGAAGACCTTTTATCTTTACTAGTTTACTTTTACTTATGCATTACAGTATAACTTATTTTCCAATTTTAATCCTTAATTTTTGTTGGTTTCTGGTTTTCAGGGTTGAGAGCACACACTCTCAGTTAAAGAGGCATATCGGGACTGATTCTAGAGAATTAATGAAATGATAAAGGTGCGCTTGGATTAAGTCAAGACTAATATGAAGGTTTCTCGGTAAAAAAATTTGCTTGATGCCAACTACTTGTTGTGTAGTAGGTTGAACGGTAGAGTCTCACATGATGACATTTGATGGGTGTCTTTATGTTGTCTACTTTTGGATTTTTATTATTAGATCTCATAGGTATTTGCAGTTCTTTTGATGCTTAGTACAAAATTTTGGAGAAAGGACCCAGTGAGGAAGAAAGAGTGCAAAAGAAGAGAAAAGGCGATGGCCCATTTGGCCAAGTGAACCATCGACACGGCGGTATTGCTTATCCAACAATTCACGGGCTATTCCATATTAATTATGGGAGTTCAGAACTGGACTTACACGATTCACAATTCGTCCAGCCCAAAAGAGAAGCCCGATGCAAGAATTACTAGAAGCTGCCAAGTTCATCATTACTTCACCTGTAAGTAACTGAGTTCAATCAGAGTTGCAATTAAATGGAAACTACCAATTGTTGTGTTGATAGGAGATATTTTCCTATTATGACTTTATTCCTACTTTGTTTCTAGCTGCCTTACTTATTAGTTTCTTAGTTGGATATTAATTTGGGCAAAAGACACATACCTCTCCTATGGTTTAGTCCATGGACAAGTTCATCCCTTGTGGTTTTGAAATGTCCATTTACCTCCTTTTAGTTTGGATTAACTTGGGAAAGTAATTAAAAAATCATTTAACTAACATAGAGTGAAAAACACATGCTTAAAATGAGAGTGACAAATTTTTTAACACATGTTTTTGACAAAAATACCCAATTATGGAGTCAGATTTGAACCGATTAACAATCATTTTTTCTGTAACTGGTAGATAATGAAACCTTTCACTCCATATCCAATTTTCGTCATTCCCGAAAGCTAGCTTTGTTCGCCCATCTGTACTGGTTGAAGTTGTTGTTTAGTTTTTTTTTTTTTTTCTTTCTTTCTTAGTTTTCGCTCTTTGGTTTGGGTACGGCTTTCCAGCGAAAACCTCCACGCCTTCCTTCAAATTCCTCTATACCGACCACATCATGTTTGAACCAACTAAATAATTTTATGTTTTTATTTCCAAACTAAAAAGGGTATTAGGATGCCATGACTGCTGCTCTTTTCATCACCAATAGGATAACATATGATTTTACTTAGGCAACTGATCCAGCCATCCTACAGTCGCAGAAGGATTCAATCCGTACCTTCCCCTAGGGCTGTTCAAGAAAACCGGAGAACTGAAAACCGAACCGGAACCGGTGGATTACCGGTTCCGGTTTACCGATTTTACCGGTTTCGGGTTACCAGTTTTGATCGGTTAACTGAACAATTTTATACCGGTTTCGGTTTACCAGTTTAACCGGTTTACTGATTTTACCGGTTTCGGGTTACCAGTTTTGATCGGTTAATCGGACGGTTTTGGTTGATAGTTTCTCATTACCTGTTCAACCGGTAATAAATTTTGTTACCAGTTTACCGATAAACCGATAACAAACCGGAAAACCGGTATCAAACTGTAACTACATTACTTTAATTTTTTATAAATTTTCAAATATTGGATATATACAATATATATTGATATTTCTTACACTTAGTTATACTTCATCGCTTCCACTATAATAGTATATTATCACATATGTACAACACATAATAAAATAATTTGTTTAATTTCACACCACTCACTTATTCAGTGTTTCATAACTTCCCTTCATTATATAAGTACAATCTAATTGTAGACTAAAAAATTATAGAAAGTCTATAATTTTTCAAATATTGGTATAGTTAATAGTTATAGAAAGTCTAAAAAATTATTCAAAACTGGCATAATGAATTTTAAGGGACAATTGATAAATAGCAATTTAAGTCTCCAACAAGTAATATAGATATTTATCAAAATTTGATATAGATGTTTGTTATTTCTAATATTGTCTTATGTTTTAATTTATGGTAGTTCATAGCACTTCAATGCTTGAACTTCGCGTGATTAACTGATTTAATGAATCAAGTTTACAAACTCCAATGAATCATACTATACTGTCTATACAAACAAATGTCATTTTAATTAATGGTTTTATACTTTCATGTGAGATATCATATGGGGATACTTATGAATTTATGATATAAATTATAAACTTATATGAAATGTCAAATATTATGTAAAAATAAAAAAATTAATTATGTCTATTTATTTTTTACTGGGTTGGGTTTAAATTAATCAATTATGTCTATTTATTTTTTAGTGGGTTGGGTTTAGGCTATTTTTATTAGTTGAGTTGTGACTTGTGGGTTGCTGAGAGCTGATTAGGCTCAATAGTCCTAGTTTTATTAGTTGGGTCAGTTGGGTTGTGGGCTGCTGAGTGCTAATTGGCTCAATAGTCCAGAAAAAAATTTAAAAAAAAACTAAATCTACCGGTTCACCGGTTTTAACAGGTAACAACCAGGACAACTAAAAACCGACAGAACCGGTACTTATCGGTCGGTCTAATAGTTTTCCAAAAAATAGTGAAAACCGGTCCAAACTGGAACCGATAGACCGGTAAACCGCTCTATTGAACACCCCTACCTTCCCCTGTTTTCTATACCCATGCTATCTTTGTCGTGTCGGAGTTAGCATTGAATGCTGCAATTCTGCGTAGCCCAACTAAAAATTCACCCAAGAAGATGGTTGCAGGCTAAAAAACAAAAATTAGTTGTGCAACCATCTTCTTAGGTGAATGTTTTAGTTTTGCTACAAAAAATTGTAGCAGCAGCCTATTCTCCTTTGATGAAATCAAGTTTTCAATTGAGTTGAAGATTATGATACAAAAACGTATTCTTTTAAATTTCTGTTTTTATTTCACCATGTATGAAGGAAGTTTTTGAGATATAAATCTTGTTACGATTCCCAATCAAATTTCAGAACTTAAAGGAAACAATTTGAACATGGCAGTTGGCTTAAGGAACTCATTTTATGTTGTTTTGTCTCTTTTTTCAGTTTTGACTGATATTTAATTTAAGGGTATTTCAGGAATAAATTTAATTTTCTATTAATTACGTGATTTTCTTCACACATTCTCAAGTTAGTCCAAACTATAAGGGGATAAATGGACATTTCAAAACCACAAGGGATGAACTTGTCCATGGACTAAACCTCAGGGGAGGTATGTGTTTTTTGCCCTATTAATTTCTTTTGGTAAATCAATTTCCTAATCTAATTAGGAGATTGATTCCTTTCCTTTTCTAATTCGAATTCTGCACATTATTTAATTGATAAAATTGGGGGAGGAAATCATCTTATTTTTCATCTCGATTAATGTCAGTTCAATTCCCGTACGTAAAGTAGGCAGCAGTAGATGTAGCTTGTTCTTTTCGGATTTGATCTGTTAATCTAAGTATTTCCATTCTTTTATTCTTAATAGCTTTGCTATGCGGTGCTGTTAGGTGATTATTTAATTGGTTAATTTATTAATTAATTGATTGACCTCGTAAGTCCCCTAGAGTTAATTTATTAGTTTGGTAATATATGCATGCAAGTGTTCTACCTAGCTATTAGTTATTAGTTTATTAATTAAATATATTAATATGTTTTATTTATATAATTATTGGTTAGCTAGTTTGATTCCTATGAGTAGCTAAATTTCTATTCCGACAAACATGTAATGAGCTTTAATTTGTATGTCATGAAACTAAATTGACCTTAAATTAATATGCATGTGTTCCAATTTTCTTTGTGTTCATGATTCTACTGCTTGAATTTAAATAAGTCTGCGCAGCTTGTTTAGATTCGGTAGAGCCAATTAGACCCCATTAAGTCATCTAGTCATTTAGTGGACAAGTCTAATAAGGTGGTAAAGTTACCCTCTGGTAATTAAGAGTAAATAGGTTAGTAATTCTTTCACTGCATATTCACGTTCGAAAAACTAAAACTGAGTTTCCCTATTAAATAATGTTGTTAATACATTAAATAGGTGACAACATATTCTGGCATGTTATGTGTTAATTAGAGAACAGTTAGTCCTAGTATATTCTAGCTAATTGTTGATTAAGTAGGAGAAAATTGGGTTGGGTTCTGAGCATATTCTCGTCAACCTATAACTAGTTGATAACATGCATGTTAACAAATCCATGAGTTTATGATTCACATGCTATGATTATTGTGATTTACATGATTGCAAGATTTCTTTATTAATTGATATAAGTTTAAGTGCTTAGTTTATTCTTGTAGTCGTAATTTTTCAATTGCCGATACATTCATCTATGTGGAAAAAAGTGGTTGCTAACCAAACATCTTACATCAATAGTTTTTACGAAATTGAATTCACTCCATTCCCTGTGGATCGATCATGTTTATGCTATATTCTCATAATTAATTGTTGCAGGTTAAAGTACTATTTTTAGTACATTTGATAGGGTGTGACAACCCGCTTATCAACATTAAATTGTTAATAGAGGAATATAAACAAATATCAAGCCTATACAGGCTAAACAATGATATGTGAGTTTGCAAAATGAGAACTAGTTTCGGTCTGCCTTGTGTACATAAGATGGTAGAAATGGAGAAAAACCACCGACCGATTGATCTTCTCGATGTAGACGTCTTTTAGAGGACTCTTGATTTGGAAGTTCAGAATATTCCCAACAATCAGGATCAAAGTCAAACTGTGGCTGAGTGACTCAATGAAATGGTTGGTGAGCTGCTACAGGGTCCAATCTCAGAAATATACAAAGTAACGGGTGTCATCCACACCCATCTTCATCCAGAGTCTGTTGATCTTGCTGACCCAATACACATGCCACATAAGAGTCGGTCAAAATACAATCCAACATAGCGAAATCGACCAGGGTGGGAGCATTCTGAATGGAATGCAACAGCAGGTACATATACATATACATACACATATACATATTCATATATGTTTTGTTAATAATACGCGCTTATAAATCGATGAGGTATTGAATATGATTTACATATGTATGTCACAAAATTAATGGAAAGTCCAAAAGAAATATTGAGCAGTCGGGCATGAGGAGAACAACATATATATATAATATATTTGTTGCATATATATTGTTCTTATACGATATTTCACATGAAAAAATACTAGGTGAAGCCAAGCGATACTAGTTGGCCTTTCAACATGCCAAAAATGCTGAAAAAATTTGTGTTGAATTACATTGTAGATTATGACAATGTAGAGCCGGATGGACATTATGGGTTTAGGGTAATTGCCCAATTCGTGTACGATGGCCAATTGCAATGGTTGCAGGTGCGGCGTGACCTTTTAGAAGAACTGGATAACTATTCTGATTTGTACCATAGAGTACTTGGTGAATATGACTATAAATTAGCCCGACATACACTTGATTGTTCTAAATCTCCCACCACACGGGCACATTGGTTTGATACATACCCATTGGGACTACTCGTCACCACGATGTACCAAAGGGTTTTCGAATTCTATGGACAGCAGAGTTGTACTTACCTTTCCCTACAGTGGTGGTATTGCGTATCCCATTATCCGGATATGGGTCATATATTTAACAACCACTTTATTTGTTTGGTAGCCTTAGGCAATGTTCTTTTACCGCTGCTTTTTTTTACCATGGGAGGGCAATAGTTTACCTTGGATGGTTGGTTAGGTTCCAAGGATATATGCCCAATTATAAGAGTTCCAAGAGTTTTAGCCTGTACTGTTTTGTAATTCGAATCTTGATTAATATTGAATTAAATTTGATTGTGTATTTATTTTTTGGAAAAATTTTAACATAGTTTCCCCTATACAAGGCCCAAACACTCCCTGTGAACAGCCCAAAATCAAATGCGAAATCAAGTCTCAACATTCCAACACTTCATATAGTTGGTTACAATTACAAGTCTCAAATGCTAATAGAACATTTCTAAATGATCCGTACAAAACATTCAAACAACCCAAACATAAAAGCTTTCATTGATCAACAATGATCATATGGTGGTTTAGCTGCAAGATATTCTAGTCCCGGCATCTAATTTTTCAAAAGCACGGTTGACTCATTGAGAACCTTCATAAGCGGCTCAGGGTCGATGGCATGCCTAGTCTTGGGATGAAAAGAACCAGTTGAAATGCTAAGAATTGAAAACACTACAATTACAAGAAAAAATTAATATTATAATACTAGTTTAAATAATAACTATAATAACAAAGAATGATAATAGCTTACCGCAACCACTGATGGCTGGTTAGGTGCAAGACAGTCCACTTCTTCCTCCACCTTTCTACTGACACGAATATGAGAGTGAGACTTGAAGTCCTCAAGATACTTCATCAGCTACATTTTCCCTCTTAGTCCATGTAATGTCCTTTACGGATATATTTGACATCCCATGAGATCAAGTTCGTAATGACACACGTATTTCTTATATTTTGGACTTTTGTAATAACTTTCGGGCACAAAAACTAGATAAGGAACAATCTGCTTGTACCAAAACTGTCTCAGAACACGATCTGACATATAAGGCTTTTCAATATTGCAACTATAGATAAGAACCCCTATACAATGAATTATTATGAACCATTATAGGATTTGGCTCAAACGGGATCCAATTTTCCTGTTTGTTATAAAAATGAGTAAAATACTTGTGACACCCTGAGTCCGACCTCCCTGTTTGGGCGCGAGACTTGACCGGGTGTGCCTGCCTGGCTCACGCCAGGACTCAATGACGATACACAGAACAATGATTAATTATAATCCAATTATACTCTAAATACAAATGAGGTCTTCCATTTCACTAATTTTGCAAATTACAAAAGTTTTATCAACAACTATTACAATGGTTTTCAATCGCTAACCTAAGATAAACTTCCTCTTACAATCGTCGCGCTTTTCACAATTGAGAACATTACATACATACAACAAACATATAAACACTGCACTTTGCACATATAAAGCTCACAATAATATACATTTTACAACTCTATTACATAAAGAGGCATTTCACAACACAATTTTGCATAAACAACTCATATGAACATTATCGTAAGTAAAGCATGCTAGCTCATTTATTTACCCATTTAAAACATTTACCCCCTTTAGTGAGAACACTCACCTATGTTGGAAATATCCTCACATTTACTTTGGATCTGCGTTAAGTTTGAGAGTACTCATGAACATGAATTCTATAATTTGAGACCTCAAACTAATATGCTTCTTCTTGCGCCTACATGCTTTAGAATCTATTTGTAAAGCTTTATGGTTGAAAATTATGAATTGTTTAATGTTATATGCTTGGTGTCAGTGATAGCTAGATCTAATTTAGGTTTCAAATCTCAAGAAATGTAGTCTCTAATTAAAACAAGAAAAGTCTTCTATATTTTTAGTTTCGACAACAAATTTATTTTCGGGGAGGCTAAACCACAATGTATTTCCTAAAACATCGCCAAAGAATGTAAACGTATTCAAAGATTCCAAACCATTGCTTTCAAATTAAAACTTTCAAAATTCAAGTTGGTTTATATTCTCAAAAGCTCAATTTCCAAGTTTAATTATGCAATTTCAGTTATGTTTATATAGGCCTTAACATATTCCTAAAACAATTAAAACAGCCAACCCCTACAAGTTGTAGAAAACAAAGTACTATATTTTCTCATCATATTTCCAAAGGTTTTGAATCAAATATACTTCCCAACCGTCTTCCAAAACATATTAAACATATTCTTAAACTTAGAAGCAGGAACTTTGAAGCTTAAAGTAGTTCAAAACAGTTAAGTTCCGATTTCCCCAAAATTTCAAGTTTTAATTGCATTGCAGCAGCACTTTACTATTTTTAGCTCTAAAATCACATGTTTCAGTAGAATTTTAGCAGTCCAAATCATTATATCAAACTCCTAATTTCATATGAGAGCCCCATTTAATTAACTCATCATCATGTTATAACTTTAAATTTCGAAAACCAAGCTTCATTCTTTAAACCAATTCAACCCACTTGAATATTAAATGAACTCTTTCAATATATCAAAGACACTCCAAGAAGCAATTTGAACATCACAAAACATTACTTTTAACAGTGAAAATCTATTAATTTTAAAGCAAAACAGTACCTACTAGTTTAGAGCTCATACCCACATAAGCTTTTCATTCAAATTCAAGTAGCTTTCATGCCCAAAATTCAGTCTTACTATTTTAACAACAATCTAGAAAGAACCCATTGTTTAAATCCATCAAGAGCAGTCTTAAATACATTTATATTAACTAAAGAACATTGATTTAATAATAAACACAAAGAATTTATCTTCTAAATAGTCCATGAACTCTCACTTGTAAGAATTTCTCATAAAACTCTCAATTCATAATATTGTTAACAAAATCAAGCTACATCCATTCCTTTATAATCTCAATTTCAGTATGATAAACACTGAATCCTAACTAAAGCAACTATTTTTCTTAGGAATTTACGTGTTCTAGCTCCAATTTACACATGCATGAAATTTTACTAGCTAAAAGATTGAGTTTACATAAGACTCTTGGACGGTTGTTCCCTCACAACAAAACCTCTCCCCTTTAATCAAATCTAAATTCCATAATTTTAGCTTCCTTAGCCCCTTGCTTCTTCGATTCTCATATGGATTTTGGCTTATTGTGTCTGAATTGCCTCCATGAATATTCATGGGGGTTTAGATTTAATGTTGTATGGTGGTAGGATGTTGAGGGTCAGTATAAAGAATGGGCTTTATGATTTGTGGTGGATTGGATGAGGAATTCTTCATGTATGCTCATGAATCAAATATGTGGGTCACAAAGTGAGGAAAGGGATGAAGAATTATCTCAATGGAAAGAAGGTTTCAGATTTTGGTGAGGAATCGGGGAAGAAAACCGTGGGTCTAGGGTAGAAGAAATGGTGAGTGAATAAAAGGCTTTTGCTTTATTTCTCCCTTCCCGTTTCTTTTTTTTTTTATTTTTTTTATTTTTTTAATTGAGGTGGCATCTTGTGTGCATGCATAATGACACATGTTTAGGTCCTTAATTATTCGGATTTTCTTTCCTATCCCTCAATCACATTTACTATGACTTAACCCACAATTCTTTTTAATTCTTTATTCAACTAATCCTTCTCCTATTTTTGTTTAATCCTGATTTGACCCCATTATTTTTGTAATCTCTCAATATTGTTAATTAAATACAATTAATTATTTTCCACCTAAAACATTCTAATGACTTAATAAACTTTTCTCTAATTCTTAACTTAACCTGGGTTGAACATTTCATCTCTAGTTTTGAATCTCCTTATTTGTTTTGGGTATTACAATTTCTATAAAACTAGTGATGCTTTAGATTTGAATCTAGATGTGTTCATTTTAGTTTGGTTATCAACATTAAAAGCTAATCTAATTAAATGAATTTTTAAGCTTAACATTTATAGTTTTCACTCTCAAATTACATTAGGAAAATCGATATTTTAGGATGTACTATATACATCTAGGTGAGTCAACTTGTGTGAGTTGTGTTTCCTACATGTTTTGACGTGCTAGAAATATGGGCAGTACAATACTAATATGCCTAAAGACATTACGCGAATAAAATTACATACAATATGAGAGACTATGAACAACACCAAAATCAACTGCTGTAGACATATTGCCTCATACGCCCTCATAGCATCCAGTGTGCGCCTGTAGGCAAGCAAGTCCCTATCCGGAATACGCTTCTTGCCGATACCGATGTGTCATTTCAAGACACAAGGCAAATTGTTATTCCACGATTTTCTCTTTGCAGGATGAAATTTGGAAAGTATTCATATATCCAATTCTAATAAGTATATATATATATATATATATATATATATAAGTTAAATTAATGGACCATAAATGTGACACCCCACCTTGACCCCCTATAGGAGCCGTTCCTAAAAGCGGTCGACTAGACGTCATCAAGGCTCTCGCCCACAATAACAGTACAATAAATTGAGTCTTTAGACAGCGTTCCATAAATAGACTAAGTAAAAAGAACCAAAGTAATAGCAACGACCACCACTTGGGCCCATAGCTATACTAACAGAGTTTAGCTCCTAATTACTTGGGTCACAGAAGTGTGTCCTACTCGCGAATGGTGACTGATACTCCTCTGATTGAGCCTCTTCCTGATCAAGTACGATGAACGGCTCCACCTAAACCCAACCTAGAAAATAGTATTTTGGTTTTGTGAGCTAGAAAACCTAGTGAGAAATCTCAAAGTTGTTGATAATCATTTGAGAAAACTTTCTTGCTTGAAAACATTAGTTTTGGAAACCAGTGTAACTATATATTTTCGAAGCACATAATGAGTAATGCAATACAATAAGCCATTCAGTAATCAGTGGGACAGGCTCCCCGACAAACACTCTCAGTTCTTCAATTCCACATCTCCAACAGTATATTAGTATAGCCAGCTCATTAGTGGTATAATCTCAAGATCACCTGCCATACCCATGGAGTTTAGCCAAGCTATCAGGCCCAATGCCGGCCTCGTCGGTTGAACCACCATGGTTTGGGATCCCAATGTCACCAGAGCGATAAAGTATGCCTCCGGCAACCAATAATAACATAAAACATGCATAGTAGATACAGTAACACAGTAATTTCAGGAAAAGTGACCGGGCGATAAAGTACGGCCCCTGATCACACAAACAATCAAAAAACCAAAGCACAAAAGGAGCAATAGATAGTAAATATGCATCAGAAATTTTGAGAACACAATAAACGAAAATCTTTATATTTCAAAATCTCAGTAAAGGGAAATCTTTAATTTTGAAACCTCAGTGACCGGGTCAACCTCGATCTATATATATTTATATATACTATATATGTACTCGAGCAGTGAATATAGCAAGAAATTCTCACCTCTGAGAATTAGCGCGTTACCCTCTCTCCAGTAAAACCTGCAAATTAAAATTTCCCAAATTATTAGCCTTTGCATTATTTCCTAGCAGTACACATATTCTAATTGGTTAAATTTTTATACATAGGTGTATCGGTATAAGCCCTATACATAAGCATGTGTACGTCAACTCGAACCCAAGTCCTATAGATATAATCAAATAAGTGATCCATATCTCAATACACAACCTGAAACCAAACATCTACTATACTAATTACATGTATCTGTGTATACCATGTTATCCCCAAGCATCACCGTTTGACTCCATTAAGTGAATCCAAAGCCAACCACCTTATTTACTTATTTTAATCCTTACAACAATAACTGGATCTGGCATACGTATTTTCTTATGTAGGTACAGAACCAGTAATTACGAACCCGTGTCTCCCAATCTTTAAACATTGTGCTTAATGGCTCCATTATCTCATGCATGTATATGTAGCCATAAGAGTGATTTGGCAAACACATGCATGATTCATGCTCTTATATCAATGATATCTATTTGATTAGATGCAGACCTTAATTCTATATAAAGATATACTCCTACGCATGCCATATATGCATATACTTCTGTATCTCATTTATATATGTAGGCGTCTATATGCATTTGAACAGCCCAACTAAAGACCACCTCTAAAAGACATTCTCGATTCTAGTCCAGTATGATTTCAGGATTAACTAACTAAGATTACGTAGGCCCGATTCAAAGGCTTTCGTTACATGCTTTAGAAGTGAGAACGCCTTCCCCAGATTCCTGCTCCCTTCGTTTACGAAACTCGTTTGTGATGCACGTTCTGACAATAACTGCCTGTGGTCAAACAAATCATAGGGCAACAGGACCCAATCAGTTTAGTAAACTCGATGAGTTTCCCCTATTGTTAATCGTTTTAATCTAGAGGTTAGGGATAACGACGTTACCTTCTCTTACGACGTTGGTGCGTTACAAGCTTCCGTCCTCCTTCAGGAACCTTTCTTTCTTTTCGTGCGCCGTCGTAGTATAAGTATGGTGAGGGAAAACAAGAGGAAGAGAGAAATGATTTCGTAAGTGGCGAGAGAGAGCGACGCAAGAAAGATATAATGAGGGTTTCTGTTCGGTTTGCTGTCGATCCTGAATTTATCATTGATCCGCTAGGTTACGTTATCTCCACTCCCTTTCCCACTCAGTTGTTATCCATTTCTGTTGCAATATGACTCCTACCGATATGCAAGCATCTTTGTTCCATACCATTCACTGTACTGGAACTCTTCTATTTTATTTATTCTTCCTTTTTCTTTTTTTTAAAATTGTATTTAATTTTATTTTTAAAATTTTTGATTTATTAAGTGTTCTCATAAACTTAAGATTCCTTAAACCGAATTTAACCCCCCAATTTAGTAAAGTCTCAATTTGAGCCCAAAATAACACTTAGTTTGTCAATAGTACCTAGTACAAGTGTCTTATTATTTTTCGGGGGCTCACAATAAGTTAAACTGTTTAAATATAAATATAATATCCAAACATGTAATAATGTCAAACAGTCTCCCAACTGAGCACTATGGGCTCTAGATAATTTCCCAAGCTGGCGATACAAGTTTGCCAAACAAGCTGCGACCCAAGCATAACCACTTACCTTCTCTAAATCATCACGCAGGAAAGGCAGGAAATTTCCAAACACATGGGTTTTTGTCTTATCAACAAAAAGAGCATTTCCTAACAACCACAATAAATATATCGCGGCAGCATTCACAGGATCCCTAGGTTTATCGGCAAAATGTACTTGAATAATGGACATCTTTACATTACAAAAATCTTTCCTTATCTCCTCAACATCTAGGTTCAACACCATTCCAAGCTCAGCTTTTAATGTACTAGGCTTCAATTTGCTATAAATGGGATTTTCGACAATAGGATTGACCAAAACGGAATTGTTACTTGAAGGACACCGTTTACAAAACGTAAAACACTTTTTTAAAATTTTAGCCGTGAATTTACCTTTTTGCCCCTCACTTGTCTTCTACCTTATGCAGTAAAATTGATTCAAAATCAATTTTACTGCAATTCCATTTCTTCTCCATATCCATTACTGACGAAGCCAAGCTCCATCTCCATTCCGCGCGAAACCAGTTCCAAAGCCATCGGCGGACGTTCGCTCCTCTCCCTCTCGCGATTCTGGTTCAACCTATATCGCCATCTTCTTCGTCGGTCGCCGGCTAGCTCTGGAAATAGGTTAGTCCGTAATTTTTTTTTTAGAGGAATTGAAAATGTCAATTTGAATGTGTCTATTGTTGTAAATTGTTATAGGTACTGTGTTATGGATTGTTTTGGATTTATGATGCGTTTTTCAGCTGTGTAGCAGTAATTTTAGGGTAAATTAAAGGGTCGTTCGCCGAAAAAATGATTTTTCAACGAACGAGTGGGAAAATCGCTTTGGGCAAGCGATTTTACCTAAAAAAATCACTCGCCCGAAGCAATTTTCATGGGAATACTCGCTGTCCTGTGGCGACTGTTCCCGGAAAAATCGCGTCCAGTAAGTGATTTTTTTATGAACAATCACCACAGGACGGCGATTATTCCCACGAAAATCGCTTACCGGAAGCGATTTTTTCGGCGACAATCGCCACAGGACGGCGATTGTCCTCGGGAAAATCGCTTTCGGTAAGCGATTTTCCTGGGAATAATCGCCTACCCCAGGCAATTAATCGTGGAAAAACCGCCTGGGGTAGGCGATTCTAATCCAAAAAATTGCCTTTTCTGCGCGAATTTCCCAATAGTTGTTTTCAAAAGAAATTTTTTTTTTTTTTAATCTGTCGTATGCTTTTGATTTTTTTTATATATTAATTCCTTTGCAACCTTTTAATTACAGATGGGAGATAGATATAAAGGTATTATGAATACATTCCGTAGGAGGAACAAAAAATCCAATTCCGGAGAAGGTAGTATTCCGGATACATCCGGAGAGAGTAGTATTCCGGATAAATCCAGGGAGACTAGTATTCCGGCTGCGGAAAATGTCCCTCGTGTTCTGCCAATGGCGTCTGAGCATTCGAGGAGGGTTGTTGAACGATTGCGAACATCTTCTGCGACTAGGAATGTCAATGCTCCCATTACGGAACACTCAGTTGAACCTTCCGTCTCTGGAAATGAGTACATCGTTGCCTCCATTACTGAACAACCTTTCGCACAACCCTTTTCTGATGTTGAAATGTCCCATGATGATGGTGACGGCAAGGGGGGTTGTGGAAGAAGTGATGCTGAAGGGGCGAATACAAGCTCTGAACTAACTAGGAGAGCAGGGAAATGATTAATGGGCAGTGAGGCTAGGGCAGTGATTGCAGGGTGGAAGGATTACAGGGAGCTAGATCATCTGCTCGAAGGTGGCCCTTTAATCCCTGAGTTGCTTTTGAGTTTCAAAAGACACACTGCCTACCACGTATGGCATGGAGAGGTAATTCTAGTAAATTGCGTACTTGTATTTAGAGTTATTTGAATAATTAATTTTTTCCTAATTATATATGCTTCATTACTTGTGATCCAAAATGCAATAATAAAGTTTTTTCACAGAGTTAATTTTTTTTTTAAATATGCTTTAGAAATTGTAACCGTATGTTGTAATTCAATTTTTTACATTTGGTAGGAATGTGGCACATTGAAATGTCATAATAGGGCCGATCGCTTGAAAAATTGGGGAGGCGATGATGACATTAAAAAGCTTGTAGAGGGGTCTGGTTTAGCGCAGTTAGTACACTGCATGTATAATGAGTTAGATGCCGCTCTACTCTGTGCCTTTATGGAGATGTGGCATCCTGAGACCAACTCATTCCACTTGCCATTCGGGGAGATGACAATAACACTGCATGATGCTGCCTACATACTGCGCATTCCGCTTGGGGTTAAGGCCATTTATGGAAAAACAAAGACTGCACAAATAGTGGCGGATGTTGCAGCTGTGTTGGGAAAAGAGGAAGTGAAACTGGATAAGCTTGGATTTATGAAGTTTACAAGCCTTGAGGCAAATTGTACCGGTAGATTCGATCAAGTGAATGCTGCCTCAGGTTATTTATTGTGGGTTTTAGGTATTTCCTTGTTCGTGGACAAGTCGAAAACCCATGTCTCTGCGCAGTTTTTAACTTTCCTTAGCGATATTGAGAAAGTAAATGAGTACTCATGGGGGCAGCTTGCTTGGCGTACTTATATCGCCAACTTGGGAAGGTATCCAGGGTACAAAGTGCTCAATTTCTGCTTGTTTGACTTTACTGCAGGTTTTTCATTTTACAAGTACCTTTCCTTATGAGATAGTGTTTTATTTTGGGCCAATATATGTTTGAATTATTTTTCTGTTCATTCTTATTAGAGCTGGATATATGAATACTTCCCAATATTCACCCCACCAAAGAAGAGGTCGTGGAATATTGGAATGCCTGCAGCAATGAAATGGCACGTTGGTACCGGCAAGAAGCGTGTCACACAAGATGATTTGGATGCTTACAGGCAGGCGCTAGATGCATTGCAGCCGAATGAGGTAATATGTCTATTGTGTGTGTTTGAAAACAGTTATTGCTCTTTCTGTCCTCTCTTTGTTGATTCATTTTAATGTCGAACAGGTTAATTGAATACCATTTGAGCCCAATCCGGCATTGGTCCATAAAATTTCATTGTATAGGGGGCTCATCTATTCCGTTAACGTTGAAGAGCCCTATATGCCGGATCGGGTGTTAAGACAGTTCGGGTACGCCCAACAAATTCATTTTCAAGTCTTCAAACCGAATGAGTGCTACAGAGGCCCAGAGACAAAAAAATATGTTTGCAAGTTCGTTGCTAATATCAGTGGTTGAGAAATATATCATACAAGGATTCGCAGGATATGAAGAGGGTCGATTATACTGACAAAGCATGCAAGGGTTACCTTGATTACTTCCAATTTCGGTCGCACGTTAGTGTCAGTAGGGGTTCGGTCGAGGAAGACACTCCTGAGCCAACCCAGTTGTCCCTCAATGCAGTGAGTTTAGAATGATTTTTGATTTATTTTTTACCTAGTTTTGTATTACAGGTAGGATATTGAGTTTATACTTTTAATTGTTGCAGCGAATTCAATACTTAGCATCTCGAGCTGTCTTTTTTTATCCACGGACTGAACATTCGGTAAACCCTGAGACACGTAGGCCGGCTATTATAGAAGTGGCTTATCATTTGGAAGCCCAGATGCCGGGACTCGAAGAACTTGTGAACAAACCGCCTTTTGAGCCGTAGTGCATTGTATTATAAGATTTGGATTTGAACATTCAGTGACTTAATTGTAATGTTGGATAAATTTTATTTTCTTTTTTTGTTGGTCGTAGACATTTGGATGTTGAATTAGTGACTAAAGGGGGGCTGTTGAATGCTTTAGCAATGTTAATTTAGTGCTTTGTTTTGTGGTTTGTACAGGGATTGATTGGCCCATGTATAGGGGAGACTATGCACAAATTTTGCTAGGATAAATACACATTGAATAATACACTTAAACATTGAAGAATATAGTACAAAATTTTGTTCATATAACCAGATTTCTTTTTTCAATACAAACTAAAAAATACACTAAAACTTTTCAAATCAAAAATATAATCCTTAATCGATAACTATCGTAGATTGTTCGTCTATATTACCTATGCTATCGACGTACAGCCTTTGATAATTATCTAAGCGAGCTTGTAACATGTCCTTCAACTCATCCATCATGTCTTCCTTATAGTGTCACCACAACACACAGATTGGGGGCAACAAGATATCACCGCTCGTCTCCAAACAAATGAAATGGTTGCCCCGGCTATGACCCATAGTGATATACTTGTTTAGATCATCAGATACACCGGAATCCCTCAAGCGAAGTGGAAGGAAGGTACAACATTCCGCTCCATAGCATGCGAATACCCTCTGGTACCTCGTGGCGACAAGTAGGCCAAATAAATAAGTATCAAACCAAAACTCCTCTGTTGCAGAACTTATATGGTAATCCAACACTGTATGAGCTTTATCGTAGTTTTCTTCACCAAGAACTCCGAACAAAAGTAAGGTATACGCATCAAGTTCATGTAACAGCTCCCGCTGGACTTGCGACCAAAGTGACTGTTCACCATGTACGAATCTAGCTATTACCCTAAAACCACAGTGTCTATCCCCCATTACATTGTTATAATCCACAACATAATCGAACACAAACTGTTTTACCAAAGACGCCAAGTTGAAAGGCCAGTTGGATTCGTTAGAATTCATTCGATTCCTCCTGGTTGATGACCCAGTTGTCCGGCTGCGCCCTGCAGATGTTATTCGTATGCATCAAAACATAGATGCATCAAAATAAAAAAAGTGAACAACAAAAATTGGGAAACATAGCAAACTATATGTACCTCTGCCTCTGCCTATGCCTGCATCCTTCTCAGCATGCTCGTAGCCCGATAGATCTCGTTGAGTAGAGTTGTTTCTCGGCCTTCCCCTATGTGGCCTGTGTATCGGATCAGCAAGGTCAACAATCTCTAGATGCAAAGTGCTATGCATGACACCCGCCACTCTGTAAATGTCCGCAGTAGGACGTTGCGAGGCCTCAACATACATCTCATGCAATCGCCCTTGTGCTGTTTGCCACTTCTCATCACTAGGCATGTTTCCATCATCCAAAGATAGGGTCCTCCAGAAGAGGTCCAAAACCAAAGGATCAATAGGTCTGTAATTCCTGACCATTTCAATCATCTCATGTGCACACGGTAAACCAAAGCTGGTTCGCATTTCACAACCACACAGCTCACTATTTGCTCCATACAATGCACCTCTCTTTTTATATTCATGTAACAACAACTGTATGACATATTGCGAAACTCTGCCGTTGATCCTACTATACAACAGGTAATTGGCTTCACGCAATGTTTTGCTCTGAGATGCCTCCATTTTACCACGGATCTCATCCAAATGCTCCTTTATCATATTATTTATGCCCAAGAAAATTGTAGGAAATGATCCTCTGTCAGTTTTAATAGCATTCTTCAATATTGCGTGTGCACTCTCAGCCCTGAAAAGATAAATAACATACAAAATTAAGGATTTAAATCGGAGAATAATTTATAATGGAGTCATATCTGTAACCTATAGGTGATGAAAGTTAATAGATTCTCACATGTTGTTTGTGCGCCCTCCATAATGTTTTATTTATTTAGTCCAGACTGAGACAAACTTGGTCTTGTGGGGATTCAACCATGTCTGGTACATATAATTAACCACTGAAATCCACCGGCCTCTATAGTTAGTCTCAATAATTTCCACAACTTTCATGAACTTTGCATATGTTAAAGCATTCATCACTCTTTTCCACCGAGCTTCAAACTCATCTAATATCTTTGTGTCTGTACACACACTCACTGCTTTCTTCCTTACATCCATAGCGATATGCCTTTTGCACAATAGTTGTTTAGAAAGGGGGAAAACATTGTGCACAGCTTTCAGTAAAGCCGACTCTCTGTCAGTCATAACAACATGTGGATATTTCAGTGGATAAAAAAGTTGCCTCAATCTAGTCATAGCCCAGAAATAAGTTGCATAGGTCTCATCCCTCAAGAAAGCAAAAGCAACATGAATGTATTGATCCCTCGGAACAAGAGCGACTATCTGAAGCAGAGGCATGTCATAACGGTTGGTCTTGTATGTCGTATCCATATACAATACGTAAGGAAACATATGAAGTAGACCAGGAACATCCTCATGTGCGAAGAATACATTTTCAAGAGCATTACGCTCATCTTCCGCTGTGTACCAGTAGTAGTACCTGTAATCCAGCATCAGTTTTAAGAAGTACTGTATAGTACTTAAATCTCCCCTCTCGTCTCTTCTAACTTTTGTCGTTTCGTTGTACACCTGTCTGATAGGGGTGACATTATCCGCATTATCAGATCGTAGTTTAGCCAACATCTGCTTCAGAGCCAAATTTATCTTCATCATTTCTGAAATTTTCTCCTTTTCTGCTTCATTCAACTTGGAGTGCTTTTGATGCCAGTTTCTAACAAGGGGTAATTCATGATTGTGCTGACATTTTATGGCACTCAGATTCCAGTTACCCCCACTAATTTCTTTTCCTACTAGTTGAAAGGGACAACCAGTCAGCTTGCTACTTGTGTGGTTACGGCCTATTTTCCCTTCACCTAAGGGTGATTTGCTTCTAAGTTACCCCGATCTATCACAACTGATATCAACTCTCCCTCTTCTCCTTTTTAGAGGCCCCTTCCACTTTTTAGAAGAAGTTATTTTGTATCAAAATGATGCTCGGTTGCTCTGGTTTCAACCCAACCAATCAAGTTAGCTCTAGTCCTGAACTCTTTCTCAGTACGAACTACATCTGTGTAATCTGGAAAGATGCGATCATCCGCAAAACACATAGCCTGAGAAGAAAATAAAATATGACATTATGTATCACATAAATCTGTGAAGAAAACTGAGAAACACGTAGAATCGCCCACGGGGGGCGATTCTATGGGATTTAATCGCCCAGACAAGGCAATTAAACCTCATAGAATCGCCCTCCGTGGGCGATTTTACAAAAAGATGCCTCCTATAGGCGATTAAATGAAAAATGTTCGCCAGATGACACTAATTTTTTCCCATAAAATCGCTCAGAGATGACGATTTTTTCTATAAAATCACCCTAAGTGGGCGATTTTTTCTTATAGAATTGCCCCAAAGTGGCAATTTTGGGTGGAGGTGGCAATTTTCCTAGATAAAATCGACTCATTTAGGCGATTTTATCTAGTACAATCGCCCAAGTCTAGCCCCCAGTAACGAAAAATTGCAAAAATATACCACCTTTCGCCATAAAAATATGTTTGATACGTACAGTGAAATATGGATCGTTATTTGTATTACCGTCCATGATACGCCAGTAAAATTCGTGTATTGTTGATGGAAGAATGTAGGGTTTAATAGAGATGATTGAGTGGAAATGAGACGGAGTATGGATGAAGGGTGAGTTTGAGCTCTTGAAGGAATGTGAGTTGAAATGGAATGTGTAGGTAAAAAAGTGGGGTAAAATTTTTTTATTAAGGTAGAAACTATCAAGGGTCTATTAGTCTTTTCGCCACTTAAAATTTTAAAAAGTGTCATGTGTTTAGTAAAACGGGTCCTGCAATTAACATGCCCCGACCAAAATATATAACACATCATGAAGAGTGATGGTCATCTCTCCAAATGACATATAGACATAATTGGTTTCGGGATGCAATCTCTCTATGAAAGCACGTAGCAATGCAGTGTCTGACTTAGCATGTATGCAAGAGGCTAAATGAGCCAAACCAGACCGCCCAACTAGGGCTGTCGATGGCCCCGTTTCAAGATTCCACCGTGACAAACGATCTGTTTGATTGTGACACTCTAATGCATCAAGTTCCTATCAAATAATAATCATACCAGCATAAATAAACCATAACATAATCACAAATGTTCAATACAACCAAATAAAATTACTTTCTTCCATGTCCATGCCATATGTAATAAACAATTTGTCCCATGAAACTTTTCAACAACTTAGGATTTAAAGGGCCACCTTCAATCGGATGATCTAAAACCCTAAATGTAAATGTCTTCCACCCATCATCCCTTGAACTACCCTCACTACCCATTAATCATTTCCCTCTTCCACTCTTACAAGGTTGGATACTTGTATTTGACCATTCACTTTCATCATCTATTTGACTTTCTAAACGATTCAATGCCCATTTCCTCTCACCGAACGATATATTTAAATACCTTTCAATATTTTCAGCACTATCTCATGCTTCGGATCTTCTACATCTTCTATATAAGGAGGTGCAAATTGCTGATAATTTGCATCCTCATTATTTGCACTTGTAGAAGTATCACCCATTGCTGCTATGACCATTCTCTTACGCTTATATGTTGTGGGACAGTTCTCCCATGAAAAAGTTATTTTAAGGCTTTTCATTCCTCTTAACATCTAAAATCAAAAGTTAGTTCAACTAAATATCCTTGTAATTATCACATAAAAAAAATGAATAAGGAAGTTTTAAAAAATAATAAAAAGAAATTAAAAATAGAAGAAGTAACACAACAACGATAACTAAGTTATCAGCCATCATTAACATTAAGAAAGGAAGTTTTAGAAGTTTCACCTAGAGACGGCAAGGCGAAAGTTTTAGAAATTTTCGCCCGGAAGAAACTTTCGCCGCTTCCAGGCGAAACTTTCTAAAACTTTAGCTTGTAAGTGGAGAAACTTTTAGAACTTTCGCTCGGTGAAGGTGGAAGTATCGACAACTGCCACCTTCCTCAGGCGAAAGTTCGTAAAACTTCCACCATAGGGCGGCCGAAGTTTCGAAAAGTTTTGCCGCCCCCTGTCGAAAGTTTCAGAAACTACACCAACTCTGTGGCAGAAATTTTACGAACTTTCACTTGAGGGAGGCGGCAGTTGTCGAAACTTCCGCCTCCACTGGGCGAAAGTTCTGCAACAACCCGAAACCCAATACGTCTTCAACAACTCAAAAGATTCCTAACCTAAATTCGATTTCAATCTACACCAAATAACGTGCCCCAACATGAATACCAACGGATTTCAATCTAAACCATCCACCCAGAAAATCAAGAGCATATGAATGTATCTAAACATTGAAAATCGTTGGAAGGAATCCTCAAAAAAAAAATCCAGAAGTGAAAGCTTGTTTAGAACTCACCTTTACCGATAAAGAATTGCTTTTCATATTTCTTGTCCGCCAAAACAAAGACAGCTTCGCCGGTAGCTTGAGGGAGGTTCGCCGCCTGTTCTTGCGCAAGAAATGGAGCCTTGTCGGTTCCGTTTGTTGCAGTTCTGATTGGGCAGTACTAAGGGAGATGTAGGAGATTTTGCCCAAGGTTTTTTTACAATTTACCTCTTACAATTGCAACTTGAGCAGTTTACTCTTTTCAGTTATCAAATTTTTTAAATGGTACCTATGTTTAGTAAACTCGTACTTGTCAATAACAATTTCTTTAATTTTTTGGGAGATGAATGTGAATGCAAAGGAGGTGAGCCTGATGCTGCAATAGAATGAAGAATGAGTAAGAGAGGAATGGAGACAGAGAGAGTGTGGGGGCTGCAGGCAGAAGCGTAGAAGGAAGCATATGTCTTGGATATGTGAGTAAAACAATCAAGAGACAACATACTTTTTGCAAACCATAGGGGCAGGGTTGTAATTTGGCAAAATATAGGGATTGACATGTTAGATTGACAAACGACAAAGGATCAGTTTTGACATTTTGCAAACCATGGGGACCTGTTTGTAATTTGACGAAACAATTGGACCGGATTCTAGTTTTCCCAGAAGCTTAAAAACGCATTTTAATATATTTGCTAAAATAGTTTCCTCTGTTTTCCGGGGACCTAATTAGCTTTGGGCCTGTTCTTTTTGTTTCGTTTTGAAAACGGTTTTGGTTTCAACAGTAAATTTAATATATTTTAATTATATTCCATCATTTTCAATACAATTTTTTACTATTTAGCATTTACTTTTTACATTTTTAATATACTTTTTACATTATAAAACTATTTTTCAAAACTTGTTTTCAAACTTAATTTAAAACTAAAGATAGAGAATATGCCCCCTTCTCCCGCCCGCCCACCCACCCACCCACCCACCCACCCACGCCACCTTAAAACCAGGTTACAAGAGTTGAAATCACCATTCCACACTAAGAAAGGCTGAAACACTTTTGATAATGAAGAGCAAGGAAACAGAGCCTTTAAGCTTTAGGGCGGAAGTAGAACAACCCTTTGATGGAGTAGCATTGGCAAACCAGGAAGCCAAAGAAATTAAATTGGAAGCCAAAGAGGAGATGAAACCATGGGAGCAGCATTCAGCTGTAATCAGCCTCCCACGCTTTGATTACAACGCCCCTTCTTCCATCCTCAATCATTCTCACTCTGGTTTCCTTGTTACCTGCCCTATCAGTTAGAATCCTCTCCCCATCCGCCTCTTATGTTTGCAAGAATACTGTTTTTGCTCTATTTGCGTAATTTTTCGAATGTAGCTGTTTGCATTTTATCAATTTCTTTCGTTTTTTTTTTTTTCCCTTCCCTTTTGTTGGGTTTGATTTTGGGTATTTGAAGATATGCCTTCCCATTTGATTAAAGTTCAAAACTGGAAGTTTCTATGTAATATTTGGTTTGCTTTAAGTCAAACCTTATGCTGATTTTTGGTACTTATAAAGTAGGGCAGTAAGGTTGATGATATTGAGACAAGAAATAGAACATATGTAAGCCTTAAGTGGAAGGGCACTAGAAAGCAGAATAAATATGAATAAGAAAAGCTATCAATGGTGCTGCAATGGATTTTGGAATGAACTAAGCTAAAGTTCACCTTTTTTATTTTACCCTGATTTATCCCGAATTTAGCTGAAGAAAGAAAGAGAACTGTTGCACTTGCTGTCTCTGATGTTACCTGAAAGAGCTTTGTGGTTCATATTCTGGTTTGTTGTTTTTTTATTGGTTCACTTCTAACTACTTATTTAGAGTTCAGTTTGGGAAGCTTTCGATGTATAAATTCTGTTATACATTTAAACAATAATTGATTTCAATAGCTATTTTGTTGAATATCCTTTTTCCTACATATTGAATATTGATCTTTTTGGGTAGTTTTGTACATTGGATAAAAATATTTCTTTGTTTTGTAGAGAGGGAGAAAAGCGCAACAAAGGAAGTCATGATGATATTTAGAAAGGTTATTTCAACTCTTGTGATTTGCAGCAAGACATGGAAGTATAGGAGAATACTTGCTGATTACTGTTCTTTTATTTTATTGGATTTTCCTTGGCCGGCTTCTGAAATCCTTAATTTGGGAAATAGTTGTGTGAATTTAAAATTTTTTGGTGAATGAGCAAGAATGTAGCGCATACCAAGTCCTGTATGTGGTGCACTTCCAAGTGCAATTGCTTCATGCTAGCATGCCCTTGTTTAATTGCACAGATACAACCTGAAAATATTTGGTAGGAGTATTTTCCTTTGATATTACCAGGTCTACCAATCCACCATATCACTACTTTTACTACTAGTTTTTGTGTCCCAACTTAAGCTGTTACAACTTTAGGTTTGCAGAGGGTGTTAGAAATATTGTCATATCATACTGCTAATTGCTTATAGCACACAACCTGACTATAAAGCTCATTATTGTACAAATTCTAGGGTAGATTAAGGAATCGAAAATATGATTCCGTTTCAGAAGTAATCAACTTCTTTCTTTAACATTGCATTCATTGCTTGATCTCGCCTGACACTCTCTTTAGCTATGCATGCCTCATAAAGTTTGTAAATATTAGTAATATTCTTGATGTGGATAAAGCTTCTTGACTCAGTTTTGGGAATTTCTTGTTCAATGATTGGCAGAATGTTGGAGTAGACACTGTTCTCATAATTTTTATTTTATTGTTGGGCTGTAAACTGATTAGTTTTTTTTAAGTAGTGTGCCTATTCATATGTTCTTTTATTTTATCCTTTATCTTAGCTTAATTCTGTTATGCCCCTTTGTGTATTACACCATCTTTTTCATTTCCACTGTATTTTAATGCTATTCTTGGGACCATTCTCACCCTCTATCCCATTGAATACTCGAAGTTCCAGAAGTACCCTTTCTCTTTGAAATAGAATGTGCTGATGATGTTAAAGTAAGAATTTGAGCTTAAGTTAATTATATAGAAAGGAAGTTCAATTTGCAAATTGGAAGTTTGACTAGTAAAGCTTCAGGGCTGGAATCAACAGAAAAGACACAGGCAATAGAATTTTATCCTTTATAGAGAATATAAGAGAGAAGGCAGTAATATTTTGGTTGATATTTAAAGGATATGATTACACCCTGGAGAGGATGACCCCTGGTCTATTTATTGGTCAGGAATGAGAATACTGTTATTAAGTCGGATTAGTTTAGTTTTACTAAAGATCCAAGCAATTACGTGTCGTGTTGGTCCAGATAATTTTGAGCATGTAATTTGAGGTTATGATGAACAGATATCTAGTTCCAATTTCCATTTATTAACACAGAAGCATTGTTGGCGTCAGCTACTCACTTATATAGTAAGCATGACCTCCATTTTATTAGAACAAAATCATTTGTGATTCCAACCACTACTAAGCCTTTATCCCACCATGTGAGGTCAGTTATTTGAATCATATTTGATCTTGTGTTAGGTTTGACACATTTTCTCATTTATATTTAAGTATATCATTTCTTTTTGAATAGCTTCTTTCCAATTCTTTTAAGGTATTCTTCTTTCTCTTTTAATTTGAATTAAGGCTATGTTTTCTACACTCCATATTGGGGAATCTAAAGGTCTATCATGCACGCATCAAAATCATTTTAAGCATTTCTTTTTTTTAATTTTCTCGTCTATTGAGGCTACTCCCACTTTCTTTCTATAGTATTTATTTTTGTTTCCGCTTCCATATCAGCATTGCCATTTCTTGATTCCCCATTTTTTATATGTTTTCATATTTAGGGCCTGTTTGTTAGCTCATTTTAAAGGACATTTTTTGAAACATGGTTTTAGAATATAATTATTAGATGTAAAGAATGTATTGAAAATGTAAAAATGTGTAGTTGAATTGTAAAAATGTGTATTAGGAATGATGATGAAAAATTATTACAAAATATAAAATGTATTGTAGAAAACAAAAACAAAACTAAAACCAAAACAAAATCAAAATCGGGGCTAACGTACAGGGCCTTAGTCGATCAACTCATTGGTCTTATGATTGTTTTATAGAATTTTCTTCTAAAATTCAGTGGTACTGCAAATTATAGAGAACGGGCTTCTCTATTTGCTTCAGCCTGTTTGAATCCTATGTTTAATATTTTTATCAGTTCCCCACATCACTCAATGATATATTCTAATTATTTAAAAGCTTTAGATGCATTTAATTCATGCCCGTCAATGTTCAATTTATCTTGTTGGTACTTGTGATTGCTAAAGTGTGCTCCATATACTCAGTTTTAACTAACATTTAAAATTCTAATGCCTTCCTCCAAGCCTCCAAGCTTTTAACTTGGCATGAACTCTTTTTCTTGACTCATTGATTAAAATTATATGGTTTGCACTTAACATACATCCAAGAATGAGTTTTTTTTGCAAATGTTCAGTGATCTCATCAATTAGTACGGCAAAAGGCACAGGTTTAATGCTAAACCTTATTATAGACTTATGGTATTTAGGAATCCACATAATATCCCTATTCGCATCATTACTGATGTTGTTACATTGTTATAGATGTCTTCTTTAACTCTATAAGTTATTGTCACCCCTTTCTTTTCTCACTCCAAGCTTTTAACTTGGCATGAACTCTTTTTCTTGACTCATTGATTAAAATTATATGGTTTGCACTTAACATACATCCAAGAATGAGTTTTTTTTGCAAATGTTCAGTGATCTCGTCAATTAGTACGGCAAAAGGCACAGGTTTAATGCTAAACCTTATTATAGACTTATGGTATTTAGGAATCCACACAATATCCCTATTCACATCATTACTCATGTTGTTACGTTGTTATAGATGTCTTCTTTAACTCTATAAGTTATTGTCATCCCTTTCTTTTCTCACATTTACCACATTATATTCCAATTAACTCTATCATGTACCTTTTCAAGATCAATAAATAGTACTTGTAATTTTTTTGTCCTCTCATTATACTGTTTACATAATCTAATTAGTAAATGTAAAACTAGTAATATAAACTTCCTTGACATGAAACCTAATTGAATATCGAGTAAATTAGTTTATTTTCTCTACCTTGTTTCTATATTCTCTATTACATATTCATTGTATGACTTGTTTGTTTCGTAGTCCTATAATTTGCACAGTTTGTATGTCTAGTTACCAACACATTTTTTGTTCATAATTACATAAAATAGATTTGAAGGGGTCAATCCGCATTCGTTGTTGCCTGTATGTAATTCCCACTTTTCCAAGGTAGTTCTCAATGATTCTCTTACATTTTCAATTCAACTTTTTTCATTTGTTTAAGTAAAACAAAATACAAAACACACAATAATGCTTTTTGTATAGGCTTCCTATGGTTTTTGTTCAAAACTAAAATATCTTGCTCCATCTGGTTAGTAACCTTTGAAATCCTTTTACAACATATGGTTTTAGGAAGAACAGTAGAGTTTTAGGAATATATTGCTCATCAATGGTTTAATGAGACTGTAAGAAGAAAATTTTGACTTAAATGTTCTAGTATCTATTACAATAGCAGATTTCCATCATTGTGTAACTATCTTTTGCTATAAACTGTCATTTGGTTGAATCAGTGTAGCCTTTTTCCTGTGTTGCTTCAAGTTGGTAGAATTAGCTGTATTTATTTCTTTATTTTTATCTCATTTTATTTGACTGGCATGATTAATTCATTTTATTGCACATATATTGACTGTACCAACCCTAAAGCCATCTTTCACGAGGAAGAGTATTTGGAAATTTAAGCTCAGCTTGACATCTTCTACTTATCATCCAGCTAATTCATAATACGATATTTTCATGAGAAACTAACAAGTTCTTTTGAGCTTTAGTAATGTGTTTGTGAAAATTCTATCTAAATATTATCCGGATAATTTTTGCAGTATATCTCACTTCTGAGTGATCTAATTATTGATGAAGATTCTGAAAATATGAATGCGAAAATGCCATCAAAGAGGAGGAGAATATGTGATACTGTAGGGTGTGCTCCTGACAATGATACAGAGAGCGAAGGTGGGGAATGTGGACAACTAGGTAATTGCTGAAAGTAGGCTGATTTGGTATATTACTTTCTTAAGCATAATGCACAAATGTGATCCATAATTAACTTGTCTGACTTGTAGAAAAGGAAAGGCAGAGAAGGCATGGGCCTTATTTGTGTAGTAAAATTACTTTGCATGAATATTGATGGTTCTATGTGGAAAACAGAAAGGGCTGTTGCATGGAAGGAGAAGTAGACAGTGATTGCTTTCTGATATGATATCCAGTGTATTGGCATGTTTTATGTAATGTACTTTGAGTACAGAAGATGTAGATATTATTCTTTAACATTGCATTCTATTTTAAGCCACTGGTTGTTCATTCCCTGAGGCAAGATTTTGTGAATGGGGAGGAAAAGATATTAATGGACATAGCACTCTCAGTTATGAGTATGAGAGGAAATCACTTGACACCGGGATATTTCTATAGATACAATAGAGGGGTATCTTCTTCGAAAAAGAAGTGAGAATGAATCAACCCAGAACTAGTTTAAGATGATTCATAGATCATGAGTTTCAGTAATTTCTGGTGTATGTTCTTTCTTCTTGATTAAGTTGGGAGACTAAATAAACTTAAATGCGTAGATGTTAGAAAGCTCAACAATATTGCTGTTGTCATGCATCCTTCCCATATAATTTAGGTGAATCACTTGAATCTGCTTTCACATAAGAAAAATTGTAACCGACAATCTACTCAATTTTGTATATGATATATTGATACCTCTTGGTCCAAAATTACCTTTAAGAATTTAGAATCTCAAGAAAACTTGTATGAGACCACAAAACCAGAAAACAAATCCTGCTAGTTTATTTTTATAATTTTGGTACTAGTTAAATTTAAATTTGGATTTCTTATTAGATAAGAAGAGAACATCTAATCTTCTATTGGCAATATCACAAATATTCTGCGTTCTTTACTATTTGTCTTTGTGAGAAAAGCAGATATGATAAGTTTTCTTTCTGTTTATAATTTAGGTAGATTCTCATCTTTAACATGAAAATGCAGATGAGGTTGGAAATAGAAGTGCTTGGGAGTAGAAGGGACAACTAAGGAGTTTTCCATAGTATCCTTGCATCCCTCATGTCATATGAAATACCTGCAATACAGCTGGTGGCAGAAAAGTATATTTCATAATGTGTTTTAGATTTTTTTGTGTATGGCAAATGTAAAGAGATGTCTTGGAAATGATGAAAAATTATTATAAAATGGGGTAAAATGATATTTGAGATGGAATATGAAATTAAATGGGTTTTGAGATGGGATACCATATGGTAGTATTCAAATTGTACTATAGAGTACTCTAAGAATCAACAGTGATTTGAGTCATTCTATATATTTTGATGATCTGTTTTGACATTTGATGTCCACGAGTAAAACATGTAAATGGTTGAGAAAGTCAGAAAAATTTTCTTCATTGCCTCCAGGTTCATTTACAGGAACAAAAACAAGCGATAACGAAACAAATTGTCCTCTTTCACTAGTTAAGTTGACGAGGAGTGGGCTGCTTCTCTTCGTCTTTCCTAAGGATGGGGGTCCAGCTGTTGCTGATGTTGTGACAAACATCATCCAGTCTAGGGAAAGTGGGAGTCTCAAGTCACCACAGTAAGTATCTCTAGTTTGCACAGAATCTTAAAATATGTATTTGGGATTAATTTGTCAAACACCTGCTAGATACCTCTTGGTTATGTCTCATAGCTTTCACTTTCTGGATAACATTTCTCAATTTCAATAAAATGATGTTTATGCTAATTGGTGTTACAGCTGATATTCATTGTGTACATGTGTTTTACCAATCAATCCCAGAGTTTTGAAAATTACCAGTACTCCCCTGTGATTTGGTAATAATTACCAGTCTCTGAGGTTTAAAAGTGAACACAAATCTCGGGGTTTTTTTGTTACTCCGCACAAGTTTGGCCAACCAGGGGGCATTGGTAATTTAAAGTGAACTAAGGGGGCTATTGGTAATTTTCTCAAATGTCAGGGGTGGTAAATGTGATTTTCCCTTTATTCAATTGAAGCACTGAGTGAAGAGATAAGAAGTTAATTTAGTTTACAAAAAATAAGGTGAGGCTGCTAGACAGTGAGTGTTAATTGGTTAAGTTACATCTACTCTTACGATGTCAGAGCACAGGCGTCTGTTTCTTATTACAACATTACTTGTTATATCTAGGAACAAGCCATGTAGAGTGAGTAAAAATGGGTTGACTGTGCCTTGATGCTGGTACATGAATTTTGCTCAGGCAACAATTTTTGTTTACTAGATATCCCTTTCATTTGAATGTGAGCGCTTTATTCATATCCCTCCCACTCTCTCCAATTTTTATCATCCCCTCCCCCTCATCAACCTCTACCACACAAGAAAAGGCAATGAATGTCAAAACAGTCTTTACTGTTGCCATATGTTTCTGTTTATTAATCATTGACTTTCTTCCCTGTCCATCTCCACTTTTAAATACGTTGAATTTGTTTTGACAAAAGTGCTACTCATGGCTTATATGAAAGTTTCGCCGAGTTCTTTAGTATATGTGAAACTCAACTAGTCCTTTTGAGAAAAATTAATAATAATAAAAAACTGATCACTTTTAAACACTGGTTTACTCAAACCAGTTTTATCAACTATTCAGATGCAAACAGTTAATAGCCAGTTGGTTTGCTGGATACTGATTTAAGATTTGGAAGAATAAATTTCTTTTCACTGAAATCTGAAAATGAATGCTAAAGCAAAAGAAATGAAAAAGGATGGTGCTGCTACTTTTTAATTTTAATGTATTAACTTTTACCATCTAGGCTTAGAGTATTATAGTCTATTTCATATCAATACTCTTGTCGAAGTATTCAAAAAGTCAATTAGGAAAATACTCGTTGATGTTTATTCTTTGTAGATGCAATGATTGTTATTTTTGGGGGTTACTCTAAATTCGTTATCCTACGAATTCAATCATGCATGATAATCATATTTCTCTCAGAGACAATAATGTGTTATGTATTTGGGACCCATATTGAGTGAAGAAAATAACAGGAGACTTGATATTCAAATTATTATTTCTCTTTTTCATTTGACTGAAAACAAACTAAATATTGAATGGTTTTAGAACTTCAAATCTTTTTATCTAATTATAACTAGGTATTTAGCTTCAGATAACCACTATTTTGTTGTTCAACTCATGGAACAATCTTCGTATGTTGACTTTGTGTAGCATGCATTCTGTGCTCTGTTTCTCTCTTCCTCGAGCTGTCTGCAGTTTGCTAGAACCAGATAGAGATATTAATGGAATCATGGTGTTTCAGTCTTTGAACAATGGTTCATTGTCTGATAATTGTTCACTGCAGTAATAATAGTCTAATTTTGTGCATTTTTAACCATTTCTTGCATTAAATGTAATCAGTATATAGTGTCACTAGTGAACATGAACATAGTTCTCTGCAGAAGCAAATCTTTGTGAGTTGGAATGTGAACACAGAAGGATAACATAACAAATGATGTGAATGCAGGGATGATTGGATTATTCTGGAAAATCACTTCCACACTTTTTTTAAGAAAATGGGAAATATTAAACTAAGGGCCTGTTCTTCTAGGAAGGTTTGAGTTTTGGTTTTGAAAAAATAGTCTTGTAATGTAAAAAGTGTATTGAAAATGCATAAAGGTATAGCTGAATAGTAAAAAATTGTATTAGAAATGATTAAAACTGATTATAATATATTAAATTTACTGTTGAAACCAAAACTGAAACCAAAACCAAAACCAAAACTTAAAGAACAGGCCCCAAGAGGAGAAAGGAGAACATGTTCAGAAGGGCAATCTCTTGAGGCAAACAACTATGTAGGAATGAATGAGGCAAGGTAGATAGGTGATGTAGGACAAGGAGGGAACCTTGTCTATACACTGTAGCTGAAGTCATAGAGTAGGGTACTGTTCTAGGCTTGTGAACAGTTTCCATGAATAGTAAAATGGGAGAAAGAAAGGAAGAATAAGGGGAAGATGGTAAAATAAAAGGAAAAGCTGATAACAACTAAAGTTTAAAGATAAATCTGGATTCTGTTATTGATCAATGGTGTGAGCTATCACATAACCTAAAAGTTTGAATCCTCTTTAGGCTAGAGTTACCTTTTCCTAAGTTCCTAAAATGAATATGATTATTGTCATTAGCTAATTATTAGATTGAATATCAAAATACAAACGATTATTCTGTTACTACTAAAATACTCACAATAGACCGCCGATAACACTTCCTTTCAGCCGTTAAGTATTCTTCCTTGCAACTGTTGCGGTTCTTCCTTAAGCTTCCGAACCCTATGATTCTTAATTTCTTATCCAGCCAAACTATGACATTAATAGGAGTTATCAACAATATGGTACTTCAAGTACATTGTGATCAAGGCAAGGAATAAGAAAGCTATCCCTTTCTGCATTTAACTGATAGATTCTCTTAAGAAAACAAAGATAACTTCCATATGATGCTTAACTTGCTAAATAAATTCATTTTATTCGATTTCTTTGGTTTCTGCATTAGTTTTATTTAATGATTCATCTTTCTTATTAAACATATATTTCATCATGTCATGCAGATGGTGCCATCGTATTTTCCCAATCCAAGCTACTTGTAATTTAGATGAGAAGGAATTACAACACGTTGTTTTAAAACTAATTCAAGATTATCTGAAAGATGAAAGAAACAAAGTTGAAGGACCAGTAAAGGTATGACTCAATCTTGTCTTTGCTCTACAAGTTGATTATTTTGCCTTTGCTTTCTTTTTTTTTTTTTTTTTTTTTCCCCCACTTATCATGAATGGGGTGGCCATTTTAATTCGTGTAATGGATAGTACAAAGAGAAAATCCATCAGCAACAACAAAATTCGCTATGAATTCTGAATGAGCAAACATATAACTCATGACTTTATAGTTTGCAGTTGGTTACAATAGAAGAGGCTTTGAAGAGAACAAGATGAAACATGTTCCAGAAACTTCTAATGCTTCCAATATGTCTCCTCTACTAGACCGCAACAAATGTTTTAGCATTGTGGCAGCTGCTGTCAAAGGCGCCATTCCAGATTCAGTCGTAAATCTGAAGTGCCCAGAGGTAGAATCCTAACATGCTAACGAGTGCTTATGTTTCTCTCACCACCTTTAGGATGATGTATTGTTGGTGTGCTAATCTAGCAGAACTTCTTTTGCAGCTCGCTGTGCTTGTTGAGGTTCTGCCACTATCTGGGATTCCTAACGAGAGAGTAGTGGTTGGCGTGTCTATTCTCCCACAAATGCTTGTTAGTTTAAAACCACGACTGTGCATGAAAGCATTGGTGAATGATACTAAGGCTGGTAATGAAAAAAAGGTCAAGGGATGATGCTGTGGTGTCTTTCTTTGTTTTTGGTTATCTCCACCAAGTAGGCATGGATGACCCTTTTTATCTCCTTTTGTAACCCCCATACTAGTTTCCCTGGTAATAAAGTAGCTTTTTACCATTGGAAAATCTTCCATTAGAAAGAAATAAATACTGATTATTAGGGGTTCATTGCTTAAGGAAAAGAAAGAGGGTAAAAAAAAAAAAAAAACACCTACCAAGCTATTGAAGTTGTTTTTTCCTATTTTCTTATTTTCCTCGAATGACCTAACAAGCGGAGAATATGGTGAAAAGCACCTACTGAACTGAGGTTGGGGAAATCCAGAATTACTTCCAGGGGAAAGTTATTTATAAACAGGAAAAAGAAAAAGGAGAATGAGAAATTTTGTGCTGTGAAAATTATTTGACATGATGATAAATATCGATTTTAAACTTAAAATAGTACTACAATTTATTAAGATACTAGTGGAGATATAATCTTACTCTTTCTAGTCTTGTTTTTCAATATATATATATATATATATATATGCATGAAATAATTTCCTTAATAAAAGAGTCATGTTTATTTCTTTCTTTTTTTTTTTTTTCTTTTTTTTCCCCCTTTGTCCGTTTCTTAAATTTTTTACCTTGCATATATGATTGATGAATGTTGATTTGTCGAAGTGAGGAGCGGCTGAGTTTGATGTGTTGATTTGTCAAATTGAGGTATGGTCGAGTTTTCGACATTGCCTAGGTGATACTTGCAAAGGATGGAGACATGCTCTCCAAAAATACTACGATGCTTAAATTAAAAAAAAATACGTAGTATTGTAATATATTATGGGGCATGTTAATTGTAGGACATTTTTTAAAATTTTAAGTGTAAAAAGATAATAATATCTTTATGCATTTTTACTATCATAAATATTTGGAGCATGTTAGTTGCAGAACACTTTTTACTAAACAGATGCCACTTTTTAAAATTTTAAGTGGTAAAAAGACAATAATATCCTTATACATTTATACCATTATAAATATTTTTACCTACACCCTCATTTCTTCTTCAACTCTCCATTTCACTCTTTAACTCACTCTCATTTTTCTACTACAATTTTTTCAATTTTTCTTTCACTCATCTCCATTCCTTCTACAATAAAATTAAGAATAAAACAACTTTTAAAAAGAATCACCCCAACCAGACAATTCTATGGGAAAGAATCGCCCCATTTGGGAGATTCCTTCCCAAAGAATAGCCCGAATGGGGTGATTTTTTCCCATAGAATAGCCCCAATCGCCCCATTCGGGAGATTCCTTCCCGAAGAATAGCCCGAATGGGGCGATTCTTTCCCAAAGAATAGCCCCATCCGGGCGATTCTAAGGGAAAGAATCGCCCCATCTGGGTGATTAAGGCGATTCTATAGGAAAGAATCGCCTCCGCCGGGTGATTCTTTCCCTTAGAATTGCCCGGATGTGGCGATTCTTTTTAAAAGTTGTTTTCTTCTTACTTTTTAAATGAAGGACAAAAAAGTAATTTCAAGTCTTAATTTTTTTAAAATGTGTCATTTATTTAGTAAAATATGTCCTTCAATTAACAATTCCGAAACATTTTTACTTACACCCTCATTTCATCTTCAACTCTCCATTTCACTCTTTAACTCACTCTCATTTTTCTACTCCAATTTTTTCAAATTTTCTTTCACTCATCTCCATTTCTTCTGTAGTAAAATTAAGAAGAAAACAACTTTTGAAAAGAATCACCCAAACTAGGCAATTCTATGAAAAAGAATCGCCCGGATGGGAAAGAATCGCTCTGATTCTATGGGAAAGAATCGCCCGGCGGAGGCGATTCTTTCCCATAGAATCGTCTGTTTGAGGCGATTCTTTGGGAAAGAATCACCCGGATAGGGCGATTCTTTCCCATAGAATCTCCCAGATGTGGCGATTCTTTTTAAAAGTTGTTTTCTTCTTACTTTTACTGTAGAAGGAAGTAGAAAGGGAAATGGCAAAAAAGTAATTTCAAGTCTAAATTTTTTAAAAAGTGTCATTTATTTAGTAAAATGTGTCATTCAATTAACAATTCCGTATATTATAAGTTGATTGTATACCTATAACCTTGAAGATGTCGGGTGGTGTATATATAGGCGAGGTATCTTGCCTTGCACAATAGTAAAATTCAATCACCCCTCTGACATATGGTAGTTTCTCGATTATTGAGGCTCTGTTCTTTTAGTGACCTGGAATGGGAAATTTTTTGTTTAGGAAAAAAATTTACTTTAGAGGGAATTTCTTTTGGAAATTTGCGTAGGAAAGAAAAGAAAAAGTGTAATGATTATGTTATTTTTTGAATTTATGTGAGTGAGGATTTAGAGGGAATTTTAAATTTTGAATTATAAATTTAGTTAAAAATAATGTTGTTTCTTTGTGTAAAATTTTTGAGAAAAATGATGATTTTCCTGAAATGGAATGGAAAAGAACAGAGCAGACTCAAAATATTACTCTATTTGTCAAGAGTACATATATGTAAAAGCTCTTATTCTAGTATGAGTTCTTCACAACCAGTAGTTTTCTTAAATGAGTACTTCCTCTGTTCTATTTGAAAAGTCAAGTTTTGAATTTTTTTTTTTCACTTCACATACCCTTACTAATAAAATCATGTTTGATTCAAAATTAATTCACCTTTGAAAAGTAAGGACATTAGTGGAAAAAATTAATTCACATTAGTTATTTTAGATGTTGTACTTTGTCACTCATAAAAAGTTGTACATTCTCCAAGCCAGACTTTTCTAATGGAATGGAGGGAGTATATTTTATTGGGCCCCCTTAGGCTTTCTAGGCAAGCAGTCCCTAGGCTGGATCGAGCTCAATCCATGTTCCATCAACTAGCCCCCAAGTTCTAGCTCGGGAATTTCTCGAGTCAAGAAGTGCACTATTTTTTAAACCATTTTAGGTGGTCGAGCCCCGTAGCTCCCCATGTGACAAGATCCTAAGCTTTGTCAAGAGCTTAGCACATTAGAGCATCCTAATCGTATGTAGAACTAACGTGCAAAAAGGGAGAAGTCGACTATAATTTTTTTAAAATTTTTATATGGAGGAACAGCCGATTAAGTGGTCGGGTGATTTGGAAACCCTTTATTAAATGGTAAAAAGAGGCAAATGCCAAAAGGGTGTTCAAAGGGAGATATAATGAACCTTACATTAGAGTTACAAGATGCATGGATGCAGATGAATGAATAACGAAGCCAAATACAATTAAGAAATTTCTTAGAGCTAAATTCTAGTGTAAGGCACTTGGGAAAGATCCGAGAGCAATGCTTTCGCGAGGCCCCGCGCAAAAGAACCATAGACAAAATGTAAGTTTCTTCTTGACGAAGAGGATAGCCGAGCAATAAAATCCGCAAGGGAGTTACCTTCCCTGAAAATGTGTTGGATTCCAAAGCCCCTTATCTAACAGGGTCGAATCCATCGAAAGATATATCGTAAATTCCACTGAACCGTAGCAGTATCCGTTACCACGCTTACAAAGTAGGCATAATCAGTTTCAAAGACCACCTCACACAAACCACAACGTTTCGCATAACTCCAAGCCGACAACAAGAGCCATGAATTTTGCATATACATTCGTCTGCACCCCTATAAATTGTCCTGTCGTCGATAGAACCCTTCTGCCGAACTATTACCCCACAGCGCGCTAGGCCCAGATTCCCTAATGATGACCCATCCAAGTTAACCTTGACTTCTTGGGGTCTCGGTAAGCTCCACCATACCAAGATCGCCTGCTTCCTTTGATGCGGATGTATGGAAGGAATTAATCTTGAAGAGATCAGCAAGTTATTCAATACTGCTAGACTCTTGAACTTTACCCCCCAGCAAGGTCCGCAAAGCCCTTCCAAACCTCTATTATCAGCCATCTGGCCGTGGGTTGTACATTCTCGAATAGGAATTTGTCATAGCTCCCAAAGAATTAAAAGAGCCAACAGTTGAATCGCAATGCCTCTCGCCCCCGTCCCATATTCATCGTAAATGAAGGCAAAAAAATCCAAGAGCTGTGGATGATAACTTCTAATTATCCATATTTTTAAACTTCAGCCTTAGCTATATAGATTATAGGATTTCTGATCCTAATTTAAACTTAAACTAATTGTATAGATTCAATCAGTTTAGATAGGCTAGAATCTTGCTATTACGGTTTCTTTGTATATATAATAGTTGTATTTTAACTATAAATCTCTCAACACCATACTGAATGAAAACAACGATCAATTCATTCTTCGCCTGCTCTTCAAAATTCACATGGTATCAGAGACATAAACTGCATAACTTGTCAAACTCTTCATCATGTCAACCAGCAAAACCGACCAAACTCCGTCCTCACCAACTTCCTCATCTCACCATCGACAGATTCAACACCCAAAACAGACATTATTCCTTTCATCACGCAGATAGCCCATCCACCGTGCTAGTTACGCCTTTGTTGACAGGAGATAATTATGGCTCATGGAGTCGTGCTGCAACAAAGGCTGTTCGTGCGAAAAACAAACTCGGATTTTTTGATGGATCATTTTCGAAGCTCACTGGGAACAATATTCCCAAGGGGGAGCGATGCAATGACTTGGTTGGAAGTTGGAGTCTCAATTCTGTATCTCCTGAGATTCGTCCAAGTATCATGTATGCTGAAAATGTAGCATCGGTTTGGACAGACCTCAAGGATCGTTTCTCTGAATCTAATGCTCCAAAAATTTATTAGTTGAAACAATCCAAATCTGCCCTCAAACAAGAAGGTCTATCTGTGTCATTGTATTTCACACAACTAAAAACTCTATGGGTTAAACTCAATTCTATCACCTCCATTACTCCTTACATCTATGATAATGCTAAAAGCATTATCGAACAACATAATCAAGATCGCGCCATGGAGTTTCTGCAAGGACTACTTGATTGCTTCTGTAGGACCCAAATTAATCAACCCACAGAACAAACACAAAACAGAAGCTACGATCGTCGATGAAATCCGATGTCGCAAAGCTAGAAAACTTTTGATAACCGAGAACAACTAGATTTGACTACAACTTAATTGCACCGAAATCAAAAGGCAATTCCCAATCTAATTGATTTGGAAATTTCTGCTTCCCGAAGTCAAACCACAATTTTGATGCACAATGTAAATAGTTTGCACAGAAACCAATGAAACTAGAAAACAAGAATAAAGCTTTTAAGAGCAGACTTAAGCTAACCGAATAAACCAAGAGCTGGCTGACGGAATTCCAACAAGGCACAAGGCTTTTCTTAAATCTTTGTAATTTTCTCTGTGATTCTCTGTGATTACAATGGCAACCCAAGGCATGTATTTATAGGCTAAACTATCCCTGAATCCTACACTGATTCAGATTGCAACTATTTCCTAAAACAATTAGGTTTTCTAAAACAAATACGAAACCAGACAGGAAACAAACGAATAGGAAACATTAACCGAATAGGAAATAGAAATTAATAAGAAATTTAGTTTAATTATTCTACATAGCCTCCCTTAAACTAAGTTCGCGCCGTTAGCCATACCGAGCATCTTCTTCAACTTTGCAAAGATCTCGAACTTCAATGCCTTGGTGAAAATGTCCGCCACTTGATCTTCAGTCTTGCAGTAATCAACCACAATCTCCTTCTCATTAACCAAATCACGAATGAAGTGATACTTGATATCAATATGTTTACTGCGACCATGAAATACTGGATGCTTTGTCAGCTCAATTGCCGACTTGCTATCACACAACACCGTAGTCGGACCATCTTCTTTATGCTGAAGGAAACCCAGCATCCTTCTCAAACAAATCGTTTGAGTAGCACAATTAGAAGCTGCAATATACTCAGCCTCAGCAGTAGACGATGCTATCACTGGTTGTTTCTTTGAACTCCAAGAAAACACACCAGAACCAATGAAGAAAGCATACCCAGAAGTGCTTTTCCTTTCAACTGTATCACCTGCCCAATCACTGTCAGTATACCCCAGAAGCTTTATTGGTTCACCTCTCGGATACAGAATACCATCTCCTTGAGTACCCTTAATGTACCTCAGGATTCTCTTTGCAGCCTGCAAATGCGACTGACAGGAATTCTCCATGAATCTGCTTATCAATCCAACACTGAAATTTATATCCGGCCTTGTAGAAGTCAAGTATCTCAAACTACCAACCATACTCTTAAAGTATGTTGGATCCACAGAATTCCCAGTGCCTTCCTTCGTCAACCTCAACCTTTCTTCAGCTGGAGTCATGATCGAATTAGCACCATCCATCTTGAACTTCTTCAAAATATCACCAGCATATTTTCTTTGAGAAATAAAGATTTCACGATCAGTCTGAGAAACTTCAATCCCAAGAAAATATGACATTAGCCCCAAATCAGTCATCTCAAACTGCCTGATCATTGCCTTCCTGAAGTCTGACATCATCTTTTCATTGTTTCCAGTGAATATCAAATCATCCACATACAAGCAAACAATAACAATATCCCCACTTGATGAAGACTTCACGTATAAAGTATGTTCATATGGGCACCGTTGGAAACTACTTTTGATAAAGAAAGTGTCAATACGAGTATACCAAGCTCTCGGAGCTTGTTTCAATCCATACAAGGCTCTCTTCAATCGATAGACCTTCTCTTGACCTCTTTTCACAAAGCCAGGAGGTTGATTAACATACACCTCCTCTTCAAGAACTCCATTCAGAAAAGCAGACTTCACATCCATCTGAAAAATCTTCCAATCATTCTGGGTAGCCAAAGAAATTATCAATCTCACAGTATCAAGTCTAGCAACAGGAGCAAACACTTCAAAATAGTCAATTCCAGGCTTTTGCCTATACCCTTTCACAACAAGTCTTGCCTTGTATCTATCGACTTCTCCACTAGGCTTGTATTTTGTCTTGTAGACCCACTTTACACCAATGGGCTTCTTTCCACTCAGAAGGTTTGTAAGCTCCCAAGTATTATTCTTCTCAATGGAATTAATTTCTTCATCCATTGCCTTCACCCAACGATCATCTCCAACAGCATCTGTAAAATTAACAGGATCACAATCTGCAAACAGAGCAAAATTCACAACATCCTCGTCAGTCAAATTATCAACTTCATCCCCAACTACATAATCATTCAAACGAGCCGGCAGTTTTGACTCTCTCCGCGGATGTCCACCTGAGATGGAAGCTGTAGAAGTGGAAGAATCACAAACTGGTTGTTGAATTTGCTGACACTACTCTTCAGTTGCATTATCTCCACCAATATACACTGCTGATGATCGTTTTACAATTTCTGGTGCCTTCTTTTTCCAATCCCAAACTCCCTGTTCATCAAAAGTAACATCTCTGCTGATAATTACCTTCCCAGTATCAGGATTGAATAGTTTATACCCTTTAGTTTCACTGCTATAACCAATAAAGACACATTTTTCTGCCTTGTCATCCAACTTCTTCCGTATTGCATCCGGAACATGGGCATATGCAACAAACCAAATACTTTAAGATGGGAGATATTTGGTTTCTTTCCTGACCAAATCTCATATGAAGTCTTCTTACCAATACTTCTTGTTGAACACCTGTTCGACAAATAAACTGCACACGCTACAGCTTCAGCCCAGAAATCCTTAGGCATACTTTTGGCCGTCATTATCGACCTCACCATATCCATCACTGTTCTATTCTTTCTCTCTGCAACACCATTCTGCTGAGGAGTGTACCTGGTCATCTGATGCTTAATCCCATGATTTTTTAAGAAATCATCACATACCGTGTACTCAGTGCCTCTATCAGTTCTCAGAGTTTTAATGAAATGCCCACTCTGCTTCTCAACATAAGCCTTGAAACTCTTAAAAATATCACATGCATCAGATTTAAACTTCAACAAATAAACTCAGGTCTTCCTACTAAAATCATCTATAAAAGTGATAAAATACTTGTTACCACCACGAGAAGGAACATCAACAGAACACAAGTCAGAATGAATCAGCTCCAATGGCTGCTTTGCCCTCAAACTTCACCTTTTGGAAAAGGCTCCCTGTGCTTCTTGCCCAAAACGCACGACTCACATTGTCGAGATTTAAAGTTAAGTGATGGCAATCCAGAAACAACATTATTCTTCACAATAAAGTTCAACCCGCCAAAATGAAAGTGGCCAAATCTCATATGCCACAACCAACTCTCATCACAGCTAGTGGTACTAAAGTAAGCTGAATTATAATAATTAAGAGTGATTGGAAATAACCTATTATTGTTCATGTCTACCTTTGCAATCATCCCCATCCGCTCATCACGAATTGTGCAAATACCATGCCTAAAATTAATATCATAATTCTTCTCCTGTAACTGACCAAGACTCAACAAATTCTGACTAAGATTAGGCACATAATAGACATCATCTATTGCACTGGTCTTCTCATTTTTCAAAGTAATAGGAATACTACCTTTCCCAACAACATACATAACATGATTATTTCCAAACCTCACTGTATTCCTGTAGGTCTCATCAAGATCAGAAAAAATTTCCTTTCTCCCACACATATGATTACTACAACCAGAATCAATGTACCACTTAGAACTTTTATCTTCTTCACCAGCACCAGCAATAAATAAAACAGTTTCATGATTATCACCACTACTTTCAGCTATTTGAGCATGTCCAGTATTGTTATTTTTAAGACCCCAACAATCCTTTTTTATATGACCCATCTTTCCACAATTGTAACATTTAATTTTAGACTTATCACGTTTTTGCCCATTATTTTGAGCATCCAAATTAACCTTTGGTTGGTAAGAAAAATTATCTCTACCATGGCCTCTGCCTTTGAAGCTTTGACCGCCACGTCCTCTCCCTTGAGAATTTTGGCCCTGCTGATTAGTTTCACCACCATCGGATTCTTTAGGCTTATATACCAAAGCCTTCAATGCTTCTGACGCCGCATCAACAGATGGTCTGTCACATGACATCTCATATGTCACAAATTCTCCTTCCAAATCAGCATACGAAAAAGTAGAAAGATCTTTAATGGCCTCAATAATCTCCTTCTTTGTGTGAAATTTCGAAGTCAACGTCCGAAGAACTTTAGACACCATCTGCTCTTCTGTCACTTTATCACCGTTGATCTTCATCTGACCAGCTATGGATTTTACCCTAGCCATGTATTCTTGCACCTTTTCATTAGGCTTCATCTCTGCCAACTCAAATTGTCTCCCTAACTCCTGTAGTTTGACTCTTTGAACGTTTTCGTTTCCTCGATTGGTAGTTTTAACTTGTTCCAAAACTCCTTAGCTGTCTCTACCTCTATTAAACTTCTGCATATGTCTAATCCAACCTTCGTTTTTAAATAATAGAGTGCTTGATTATTGTGAGAACGATTTTTCTCCAATTCTTTACATCCCTCAACTGTTAATTTTTCACCTTCCTTGTCTTTTTCAAGTTCTTCAAAACCTGGCTCAATTACATGCCAGATACCAGCCATCTTGAAAAAATTCTCCATCAATTGACACCAGATTTCAAAATTATTTTTTCCATCAAAGACAAATACATGGCACTCAGGAGGATTAAATAAAAAAGACATCTTGACTTTCAAAAAATAACACAGGCTCTGATACCAGATGTAGGACCCAAATTAATCAACCCACAGAACAAACACAAAACAGAAGCTGCGATCGTCGATGAAATCCGATGTCGCAAAGCTAGAAAACTTTTGATAACCGAGAACAACTAGATTTGACTACAACTTAATTGCACTGAAATCAAAAGGCAATTCCCAATCTAATTGATTTGGAAATTTCTGCTTCCCGAAGTCAAACCACAATTTTGATGCACAATGTAAATAGTTTGCACAGAAACCAATGAAACTAGAAAACAAGAATAAAGCTTTTAAGAGCAGACTTAAGCTAACCGAATAAACCAAGAGCTGGCTGACGGAATTCCAACAAGGCGCAAGGCTTTTCTTAAATCTTTGTAATTTTCTCTGTGATTCTCTGTGATTACAATGGCAACCCAAGGCATGTATTTATAGGCTAAACTATCCCTGAATCCTACACTGATTCAGATTGCAACTATTTCCTAAAACAATTAGGTTTCCTAAAACAAATACGAAACTAGACAGGAAACAAACGAATAGGAAACATTAACCGAATAGGAAATAGAAATTAATAAGAAACTTAGTTTAATTATTCTACAGCTTCTCTGCTATCTGAGGCCAGATACTTCTAATGGAGCCATTCCCTTTAATCCAACGCATCTATAATTTAGTGCGTCAGGAAGAAAAACAATAAGAAATTAATCTTTGAACAACTCCAACCATGGACTCTGAAGTCCTTCAGGCGTACCTGTTACCTTCTCACCCTCTGGGAAAGCATCAACGACCTTTCTGTGAACACTGCAATAAACATGGGCATACTAATGCCACATGTTATCAAATCCATGGCTTTCCAGACAAATAAGTGAAGAAACCAGGAGCGCCCCCATCAAAATTTCTTAGTCAATTGATATCTAAACAATATAGCAAACTCATTGCACTTTTGGCCAAGGAAGATTCTGGCCGTCTATCAACCCTTTGGGCAAGTACAACTCTTACTTGTTTACTTTTTTGTTGGATTATTGATTCAGGTGCATCAAATCATATTTGTACCTCTCTTCCTATTTTTCTTCAGACTCTATCATTCAACATCATGTATCAATCCAATTGCCGGATGGCTCTTAAGCGCCTGTGACACACTTAGGCACCGTTAAATGTTTGTTCTCAATTACTCTCACGAATGTCTTCCACATTCCTTCGTTTAAATTCAATTTATTATCCATTTCACAATAACAAAGTCATCCCATTGTGATGTTATTTTCTCCTCTTCTGAGTGGGTTTTTCAGGACCGCACAACAAAGAAGATTATTGATCGGGGTAGTGCTTATAATGGGTTTTTCTATTTCATGCAAGCTCTATTTTCAATCTACACTTTCTTTCAAAATTTGTAATAAATCTGATCCATGGTATTCACGCCTTGGTCACCCTTCTAGATCTCGTTTTGATTTCATTGTTAATAATTTTTTAGATGTTACTGCAATTAAAGACTTTATTTGTGATGTTTGTACCCGTGCCAAACAATCACGGCTTTCTTTTCCTCGCAGTAGTTCTTGTTCTTCTCATTGTTTTAAATTAATTCATATTGATATTTGGGGTCCCTTTTCGATACCTTCACATAATGGTTCGCAATATTTTTTGACTATTGTAGATGATTACTCAAGATGTACTTTGGTCTGTTTAATGAAACAAAAATAAAAAAACATTTCATATATTAATTCATTTTTTCAACCAAGTTAATCGTCAATTCAAGACAAAAATATCTCGCATCAACTTTGTTAATGGGGAAATTTTCCTTCCTCAACTCTAAACAGTCGCTCTGACAATGGTACTGAATTTTTTTCCAAAAATATTCAAACTTACTTCATGACCATGGAATTATTCATCAATGTAGTTGTGTTGCCACTCTTCAACAAACTGGAGTCGTGGAATGAAAACATCGGCATCTCCTAAATGTTTCCTGGACTATTAGATTTCAAGCGAACTTACCTCTTTTCTTCTAGGTGAGTGCATTCTGTCAGCTTGTTTTCTCATTTACAAACTTCTGACTCCGATACTCAATGATAAATAACCGCACCAAGTTTTACTTGGAATTGTTCCATCTTATTCATTTCTACGTATTTTTGGCTGTTTATGTTTTTCTAAAAATATGAACATTCAACATAAATTTGATGAACGAACCAAATCTGGACAACCCAGCCCACTAAACTTATTAGTAGCCCATAACTCAACCCACTAACTAATATAACTAGCCCACAACTCAACCCACTAAATATTATAACTAGCCTACAACCCAATCCACTAAATAATATAACTAGCCCAAGAACCCAGCCCACTAAACTTATTAATTTAAACTAGGGCTATAAACGAGCTAAGCTGAGGCCGAGCTGGGGTCTTATCGAGTTGACCTTGATAAAAACCAGTCAGGCTCGAGCTCGATTGAGCCTAAATATTTGGGCTCGAGCTCGGCTCGTCCAAATTATAATAGGCTCGAGCTCGAGCTCGGTGTAGAGCAAGCTTTTGAACTCGAACTCAAGCTCGAGCTCGAGCTCGAATTAATTTTCTTAATTTATACTAAAAGAATATAAAAATATTATAAAATTATATAAAGAGCCGGGCTCGATAGGCTCGACGAGCCCTCGAGCCAATAGTAATTGGGCTTGAGCTTGACTCGATTATTAAACAAGTCGGGCTCGAGCTCAAGTTTGACCAAGCTCGAGCTCGAGTTAAGCTTTGACCGAGCTGTTCATGAGTAGTTCGACTCATTTACACCCCTAAATTAAACCTAACACATTAAAAAAATAAAATTACTGAATTGAATTAATTGATTAATTGATAAATCAGACAACCACATAATAAATTAATTAACAACTCAATAATTTTAAATTTTAAAATTAAAACATGTGACTTCGATTGATCAAAGTCTACTTTTAGATTAATTAGTTTAGATTAGACAAGCAAGCTTTTCGGTGATTAAAAAAAACAGAAGAAAAAAAAATTTTCAAAAAAAAAGAAAGAAGAGGCAAACGGCAAACAGAACGACGCACCGTCTCCGTCGCTGTTTCAAACCCTTTCGGCTTTTGTACTTTAGGGCGCCTGCAGCGTTGTTGCCGACTTGCTGTGACGCCACTGTCCACTATCCAACCACGCCGTTAGCGTCCTCGTCCACTCTACGCCGTCCACTATCGAACTTTTAGTTTCAGGTATGCAATGAAGTTCAAAGTTGTGTTCTTTTTATTTTAATAATTTTTTCCGGTTGGTTTTGGGTATATAATGTCATTGTGAAACAATAATCATCAAAGTTTATGTTTTTATTTTGATTCATAAAACAAAATTTAATTAGTTGTTTTTAAGCCCTCGATTTTTCTTTCTCGTTTCTTCAGCATACATCACAACCCTTGTATTGATCTTGGAGACTTCAGACTCTTTGAGCTACCTACACTGATCAATGATCAATGATCAATCTTTACTAAGTACGTATATTGATTAATAAATTGAAAATACAACTAAGGTAAACCTAAGAGGAGAGGGGTGAATTAGGTTTTAAAAAAAACTTAAGCAAACAAAAATCTTTTTGTGATTTGTGTGTGATTTTAAGTGTAAAGCAATAAAGAAAACAATTTAAAGAACACACAACAATTATAGTGGTTCAACTTTCCCTCCTCAAGGAAAGTCTACTCCACTTCCAAGCTAAATGCTTGGTCCTAATCTCCCAATAAAATTCTTAAACGTGAATCTTAAACCTTACAAGTTAACCCAAGGGATTACCTCCTAGTTTACTCAAACTATAGGTAATCCTTTAGTTAATCCCCTTACTTAGACCCTTATCAACCTCTTGCAAGGATCCAAGACTTCCCTCTAACCCTTTTACAAAGTAGGAAATTAATATTATAAAAATAGCTAACTATTACAGTGAGGATTTTCTATTCTAGCCTAACTTTGAAATAAATTGCTAGAACTTTGAAATGATCTTTTGAGAGCTTTTAACACTTGAGATTGAGCATAAAATAGATGAAGAGAGGTGTCTTGAGTGTTCTTGAAGTGGAGGTATTTATAACAGAAGAGAGCCCTTGAAATGGTGAAAAAAAGGTAAAAAATGAGCTAACCCGAGGCGCCGCGACAGTCGCAGGCTAGGCCTGTGTGGGCGTGGCGTGCAGCGTGTGCTGTGCACTGCGCAAGGCCTAAGCGCGAGGCGCCTGTGCGCGGCACTGCCCCGGCGGCTTGCTGTCACTTCTTGTCGGCCCGAATTGACACCTTGTTTCGTTTGCTTGCCGTTTCTTCGTTTTAACTCTGTTTTGTTCGCCCTTTTTTGCGTTGGTTCACCCGTGAACTCTTCTCTTCATTTTTTGATTGAGAAACACTGTGGGTCCCACTTAGGGACGTGTTCGGGACTCATTTTTCTTCTTTCTTCATTTGCTTGTCGTTTCTTCATTTTAGCTCATTTTTCGTTACAGTTTTTTTCATCGGTTCTTCCATTAACATTTCTCTACATTTTCTCACTTAGAAAAACTGTTAAATTAATTATCATATTTGTTAACTCACCAATCAAAATAAACTGGGTCTAACATAAATCTTTTCTTCTTGCTAACTAGCTGTATTATATACTGTTAGAGGGCTTTTCCTTTAAAATATATATATATATATATATATATATATATTGTTGTTTACAAACTTAGAGCTTAAGTTAGAGGCTAGAAACGAGTTATTTACATTAGTGTTTCATCCTCTTTTTATTTCTAGACAGTCATTTTTCTACGAAAATTAATAAAATAAAATTCCTATGGATGAGGATGCAAAAACATATCCATGGCTGCAAATTTAGTGTTTTGCCTATTTTGTTTGCTGAAGATGTATTGTGGGTTGTGGCCACTTCTCTATCATTGTAAAACAATGGATTGTTTGAACTTTTAGCTCATCGAAAGCTAGAAGTAGGCAAGAGAACACTAAGACTTCTCCAGAGTTATTTTTCTTTTTTAAAATATGGTTAATGAATTGTATATCTGTGAAAGTTCTGAATTTGTTTTAGTCTTGTTTTTATTTAGTTCTTTTTATGGCGTAAGTTTGAAGTAGGTGCTTTGGTAAATTGGTACAACTGGAGAAAAATTTAATGCTGCCTTTTGTTGTTTATTTTACCGTGTTCGATGATGTTATAAAGCCTCTTTTAAGGACACGATTCCAACAAACTTGCTTTTTTTTTTTCTTTATAAGTTTGTAGCAACAATTTGGTATCTCTTTGCTTGTCAAGAGGCTCATACTAGTTCTGTACTTCTTTATCCTATGTTTTCTATAGTCTTGAAACCTAGTATTAAATAGGTATCATTAATGTATTATGTATGTGAATCTTTTTGTAGATGGTTGTTGAAAGTGACACTCCCTTGATGCAAAGCACGATACCAAAGAAAGAGGAACCAAGTGATGTTGATTTATCGAGCTTGGAGGCCGGTCCCGATACACAGTCTTCTTGTCCAAATAAAGGTGCTAAGACAAAGCGTTAGAAGAAAGTGGGAGGTGTAGGCTTGCATAAAAAGAATGCACTGGCATGGGATCATTTTTTGAGTCATTTTTTGAGTCATTTTTTGAGCCGGATGAAGGAAATGTTCAAAAAATTAGGTGTATTTGATGTGATGTTGTGTACTACGCTGAGCCATCAAGAAATGGGACTAGGGCTTTGCTAAATCATATTGGTAATGTTCAAATAACCCACAGAACAGGAAGGATGTAAAATCTCTACAAACTCATTAGCTTTTGGGAAAAAACTTGTTGCTGAGCTCACAGGAAAAGGTAAGGCCTCTTTAATTGCTTGAAAATTTGATCAACAAGCAATTAGAAAAGCTCTTTGTTGCATGATTATTGTGGATGAACTGCCTTTCAGATTTGTTAAGAAAAAGAGATTTCAGTATTTTATGAGTATTTGTTGTCCTTCTTTTGCCATCCCTTCAAGAGCTACCATTACTAGAGATTGTTTTGAGTTGTATATGGAAGAAAAATGCAAATTGAAGTCTTTCATCAAAAGTACATGACTACTGATACATGGACTTCAAGGTATCAGGAATCTTACTTGTGTTTAATTGCACACTTTATTGATTGTGACTGGAATTTGCGTAAGGGCATTCTGAATTTAGTCCCAATTACTATTCACAAGGGTCATGATCTTAGTGAGTACGTATATAAGTGTTTGCTGGATTGGGGAATTAATAATGTCTTTACAGTTACAATAGACAATGCAAGTTCAAATGATACAACTGTGGGATATTTGAAAAATAAAAAAAATCAGAATTGGCCTAGAAGCATTTTAGGGGGAAAGTATACTCACATTAGATGCATTGCACATTTATTGAACTTGGTTTCTCAAGATGGGTTAAAGACGGTTGGCAAGTCTGTTAGTCATGTTAGGAAAGCTATAAAATATGTTAAAATGTCTCCTACTAGATTTGCCAAGTTCAAAGACGTGGCTGCAATAAAGGGCATGGAGTATAAGAAGCATCTTTGTTTAGATGTTGCAACTAGGTGAAATTCTACTTATTGGATGCTTATTAGAGCTTTGGAATATCAAGAAGTTTTTAATGTTTATACTGAGAATAAATAGTGATATGATTGAGGCTCTTGAAGAAAAGGAATGTTGTTAAAATCCCAATTATCAATTGCAACCTAAGATGAACCTAAGAGAGGGAGGGGGTGAATTAGGTTCTTTGACCTTTTAAAAATTTCTTCTACAAAGAAGAGAACTTTGAAAAACTATTTCAAAGACAAGTTTTAAAACACTTTAAAACTATATTTCTAAGTGGGGCGTTTGATTTGTGATTTGCAAGATGAAAGCAATTAAATAAAGAAGAAAGACACATCAAATTTATAGTGATTTAGATTCCCCTTGAATCCTAGTCCACTCCTCAAGCTTTACAACTTAAGATTTCTAATCCACTAAGAAACACTTAAAGGAGTGTTTCAATCCTTACACTTGCTCAAGATTAATCTCTTAATCTTAAGACTTTCATCTTGCCTAATCTAGCTCTAGACTAAGACTTCCTTGCTTAATCTAACTCTAGATTAAGACTCCCTTGCCTAAGGCTAGCGATGGATCTTTTGCCCTATCCTTCCTCAAGGATTTTGGATCTTACTCAAAACTCCCTTTGCCTACTCCAAAGGACTTTTGCTTGATCAATCTCTTGATCAAGACTTTCTCCCCTTTGCCTAATTCTAACTCTAAACTTAGGACTTTATCCTTTTGCCTAACCTCAACCTCTTGAGATAGGTCTTCTATAGTTACCTCAACAAAACTCTTGGTTAGGACTTTTACAAATGCCTAAACTCAATCCCTTGAGCTAGGACTTCTCCTTCTCTTCTTGCTCCCCCTTACTTCATGCCTAACTCTTAATCAAGAGTTTAGGACTTCTCCTTATACAAGTTTCCTACACTCAAACTCTTGAGTTAGGACTTTTCTAGATGAATAGAAAAGAAGACAATCTCCTTAAAATAGAGTTTACAAAATGACACAACAATTGGGCATAAAGGCCTCTTGCTAATCCAACCTTAACAAGCTAATTTGACATGCAATTGTTAGAAATAAAGGTTGAGAATGTTGATTAAGTGTAGAAGACTTGAAAGCGATCTGGCACTGTCTTTTTGTAGCTTGGGGGTATTTATAGAAGTTGCCAAATAACTTGCAACGGCTGTTAACCGCTAGTTGAAAGTTGTCAGGAAAAAAACACGTCCGAGTCACAGGGAAAATCGCATGGAAAATTGCAGCACTCGCAGAAAAGCTGATTCTATGTCTATTGGCTAGTTGCCTAAGATGAGTCGTGCGCGTCGTGTGATAACTTGCATGCTGAGCTTCGACGTTGAGAGCCTGTCAAGGTCAGGTTCGAGCCTTCACAATTTTTCTCTTCCTTTTGCCCAGTAGCCTTAAAGGATGTCTAGGGCGTGTCTATATTGGAGCTCGACACTTTCTGGGTTTAGCTTCAACTTAGAGAGGGTGTCGAGACCCGGCTTCGAAGCTTGCTCTTGGACTTTGCTTTCTCGAACTATTTCTTGACTTTGGCTTCGGGTTGTCATGTGATTTGTCGTCTAACTCGAACACTTTCTCAGACACTCTGTTTTGTTGTCGAATTGTTTTCTTGCAAGGCTCCAGATCTTTGTGCGAGTTGTAGTCCAACTCGGAAGAGAACTCGTACACTCTGTTTTGTTGCTCTTTTTCTACAAAAACTCTTCTTGTGCAAAGCATTAAACAAACTTATATATTTGTTAAATTATCATCAAAATTAAGATTAAAACCATAGGTTTAACAGTTGTGTTTGTTGTGTACCTACATACTCAGATTGGAAAAATGTGCGATTGTTATATGATTATTTGGATTCTTTTTACACTATTACAACTGCAGTTTCTGGTTCTAAGTATGCTACTTCAATTGAGTTTGTTTCTCATTTGAGTGATATTGATGTTGTTATATAAATAATGCTTGAGTATACTGATGTTGATACAAAAAAGATTGGGTATACTATGCATGAGAAGTTCACTAAGTACTGGGGAAATTCGCTCAAAATTAACAAGGTTGTTTTTATGTGTGCTGTTATGGATCCCAGGCATAAGATGAAATATCTTATTTTCATACTTCCCAAGATATATGGAGACACTATTGGTAAGGAGTTAAGTGAGGGTGTGGAGAAAGAAATGAAAGGAATGTTCAGTGATTATAAGAGGTTGTATGAAGGTGGTAATTCATCAGTGACTTCTTCCACTACTTCTATTACTTCAGAGAGAGAGGTTACGAGTTTTGAATCGACTGGTTATAGTAGTGCAATGAACAGAGAAAAAGCTACAAGATGGAGATGGGAGAATGAGTACAAGCAAATGAGTTATAGTTCTACACAGGTGGTTACTACGGAATTAGAGAATTATCTTAATGAGAATGTTCATCAATATACAAAAAAGGCTTTAGAGTATTAACTTGGTGGAGAGATAACAAAACCAGATTTCCCATACTTTCTGGCACGTGATTACTTGTCGTACCACTTTCCATTGTGGCATCAGAATCAACTTTTAGTGCTGGTGGTAGACTTTTGGATTCTTTTAGGAGCTCTTTGACTCCTAAAATAGTGCAATCACTAATTTGTACTCAAGACTGCTATGGTGTGATGGGTCATCAATAACCATTGAAGAAGATGTGGTAGGGCTTGAGGAATTGGAAGAAAGTAATTTGTTCTCTTTTAACAAATATTTTTCAAAATAATGATTATTTTTCTAACCTATGTTTTTTGTTATAGGATAGGATGATTTAAAAAAGGAATGCTCATTTTTCAATACTATGTGATTGATTCTCGTCTTGTCCAAATTGATGTTTATTGAGAATTGAGAGGCGAGATACTATCCTAAAATTAAAATATAGAGATTAAAATATTCAAACCGGATTGTTAATTTTTATTTATAAATAATGTAATTTTTAATACTTTCAATTTATCATCTAAACTGCAGATTTTCTCAATTTTGAGGATGTCATATGGATGATACTTGATATTTGGCGATCATGATTGGTGTGCATAAAAATAGGCTTTCATTGGGCCAGGCCTAATGAACAAAAGAAAGGATAAACAGTTAAAAAAGTAAAGATATCTGAAAGGTCTAAAACCAAGTTTAGGTCGGAAAGTTCCATAAAGCCGAGCCAAAGACATAAACTTAGATCGGTTTAACCTTAGGTCGGTCCCACTAAGTTTTCCTATATTCATCCTAACGGTCATCACTACCGAGCCATAGAGCTTAAGTTGGAACAAGTAAGGACACTGACACAGTAGGTAGAAGTCATAATAAGATTAGACATGTATTTTGAATGCATGCAGAAATCACTCAGAACGATGGCGTGAAGGAAGCCACAAGTCAGATTATAATGACAGGAGCAGTTGGATACGCAGGGAGACGGATCAGTTAGAAATGCTGATCATTACATTGCAGCGGGCATAATCTGAGTCTTGATATAAATACTAAGTCTTCAGACTTAGGGAGGTACGCGATCTTTTACATTTGAGCTCTTAGTGCATACTGTTCATCTTCTTCAACCTTACTAACTTGACCGTCGGAGTTACACCGGGGGGAAAGCCCCGCATTTCTCCTGCGCTTTTACATTTGTCATCAGAATACTCCCCAGCCTTTGGTTTCCCCTTCATCTGAGTTAATCCGAGCCATCCAGCTCGGTTTCTAGCGTTGCTTCCTTTCTCTTTGGTTAGCAGCTACAGGGGTGGACCTTGCCGCACAAGATTCCACATTGGGCCTCTAGAAGCATCCATTGACGGACGATTTGCATCACATCAACGATCATATGAAGTTATTCCATTGGTATTTGAAGACAGTGGAGGAACATTTATATTTTAGAAGGATTTTGTTGATAGAGGATGATGTTTGCACTTTAATATTTTGTTGGTTGATACTTGATATTTGATGATCGTGATTCGTGATCCATTAATGTTTGCTTTTGGTATTGGTAGACACTGTCAAAATGCTGAAAATTTGGGAAGTTAATAATTTAGAATGTTAGTTGGAAATTTGAACTATTTATTAAAATTGAATGTTATTACTTATTAGATATCCTTTTTATCTAGATTACTTTATAAGTTTTTATCAGGAAATTTTGATCAATTACAAATAAAATTTTGCAAATTTTTTTTTAAAAATTCACTTGAATAATTAACGGTGATTCTAAATAATTAATGGCATGAAACCTACAAAAATGAAAAATAAACTACCATTATTCACCTATAAAAATGAAAAATAAAATAAAAATAGTATTACATTGTTCATGTTAGTATGTTACCACCTCTTTGTCAAAGCCTCATTACTAATTGCTCATTGATTTAAAATTTGCTATTAACTTGTAAAATATGTAATCAGCATTAATTTGGTTGGATCGTAGAAAAAACACAACATTTTTATTATATTTTTTATTTTACATCATATTTGACATTTCATATAAGTTTGTAATTTATATCATAAACTCATAATTATCATCATATGATATTGATACCTCATATGAAAGTATAAAATCATTAATTAGTATGACATTTGTTTGTATAGACTATATGATATGATTTATTGGAGTTTGTAAACTTGATTCATTAAATCAGTTAATCTGAGTTTCAACGAAATGAAGTACCATAAAATAAAATATCAGACAACATCAGAAATAACAAACATGTACATCAAATTTTGAGAAATATCTAAATTACTTGTTAACTATACTTACTATACTTGTTAACTTTACTAATATAATTATGTGTGGTCTACAATTAGAATATACTTTATATAGTTATATAGTTAAAACATGAATGTAAGAAGTTATAAAAACATGAATGAGTGCATTGAGTTTGAGTGGTGTCAAACTAAACAAACTATTTTATTATGTGTTGCACATATGTGATCTAGTGGAACCAATACTGTATAATTAAGTGTAAAAAGAAATATCAATATTTATTTTATAGATTCAATTTTTGAAAAATTATAACTACTTACAAAGTAAAGTAATGTAGTAACGGGTTAGCACAGGTTTGTTATCGGTTTTTTGGCTTGTTACCGATTTGGCTGTTTATGGTTTACCAGTTTATCGGTAAACACCAGTAACAAAATTTATTACCAGTTTACTGGTTCAACTGGCAATGAAAAAAAAAACCAACCGAAAACCGGCCGATTTACCCGTCAAAATCGGAAAAATCAGTAAACCGATTAAACCAAAACCGGCAAGCCATCGGTTCCTGTTCGGTTCTTGGTTCCTCGGCCCTATTCTTAAGCCATGGGAAATGTTGAATGGCGGAATGCTATTGCTAAAGAAATTGCGGCACTTGAATCCAACCACACTTGGTTGTTATGCCCCCATCCTCCTACCAAACACCCCATTGGTTGTAAATGGATTTACAAAATCTATCATTGTGATGGTGCTATAGAGTGATACAAAGCTCGTTTGGTTGCTAAATGATAAACTCAGGTTGAAGGCGTTGATTATCGTGACACCTTTGCTCCCGTAGCTAAATTAGTTATTGTTCGACTTCTCTCCATTGCTGCCATTAGAAATTATCTTTATATCAACTTGATATCAATAATGCTTTTCTCTAAGGAGATCTTGACGAGGAAGTTTATATGAAATTTTCCCCTGGATTCTCTAGTCAGAGGGAGGATCTTGTTCGCAAATTAAATAAATCCAAGCAGGCATCTTGTTTTCCAAACTTTCAACCACTCTTATTTGTCGTGGCTTTCATCAATCAGTTTCTGACTATAGTCTACACTTATATTCATGTCAATATATCTATTTTTATCCTTGTCTCCATTGATGATATTATCATTACTGGAAACGATAATGATGATATACATGATTTTAAAATCTTTCTCTCATAAAGATCTTGGGAACCTTCAATATTTCCTACGCATTGAAGTCTCTTGCTCTAAACAAAGAATTTTTTTTTATGTTAGCGCAAATATACCATTGACATGTTATTTGACTCTGGCATGACTGGTTCTCGTCCTTCAGATTTTCTATGGAGCAGCATCTTTGTCTCCGCCCAAACGATGGCACTCCTCTTCCAGATCTAGCACTCTATTGTTGCCTAGTTGGCCGCCTATTATATCTCATTGTCACATGCCTTGATATCCAATATGCGGTCAATACACTTAGTCAGTTTATGCAGTCCCCTCACACCGCTCATCTTAATGCAGCTAACCGGGTTCTTCGCTATCTAAAAGGGAGTGTAGGAACATGTTTATTCTTTTTTGCCTCTAGTTCTCTTACAATTGTTGGCTATGCTGACTCTGATTGAGCTAGTTGTCCTACTACCCCTCGCTATACATCTGATTATTTTACCATGTTAGGCTCTAGTCCCATTTCTTGGAAAACCAAGAAGCATCCAACTGTGTTGATAAGCGGTTTGTCCTACCCTATTGAATGTACTAAAAGTAGTACTTTAACCTGCAACAATTAATTACAATAATATAGCAGAAGCAGGATTGATCCATAGGGAACAGAGTGAAATTAATCTTGTAAGAACTACTGATGCAAAGAGTTTTGGTTACCAACCACCTGTTTCCACGCAAATAAATGTATGACAGAAGTTGAGGAATTACTACTGAGAGAATAGCTGAGCACTTAACTTGTATCAATTAATAAAAAAAATCCACCAATCATCTAAATCACAATAATCATAGTATATCAATCATAAACTCATGGATTTTTTAACATGCACGTCATTAACTAGTTATAGGTTGAAGGGAATATGCTCAGAACCCAACCCAATTTACCCTTACTTAATCGACAGTTAGCTAGAATATGACAGGACTAACTATTCTCTAACTAACACACAACAGGCCAGAATATGCCGCCACCTGTTTAATGTATTAACAACATTAGTTATTAGGAAAAACCCAATTTTAATTCCTCTAATCTAAATATGAAGTGATAGAATTACTAACCTATTTACTCTCAATTACCAGAGGGTAATTTTACCACCTTATTAGACTTGTCCACTAAATGACTTAATGGGATCTAATTGGCTCTACCAAATCTAAACAAGTTGCGCATGCTTATTTAAATTCAAGCAGTAGAATCTATGAACACATAGTGAATTGGAACACATGCATCTTAATGTAAGTTCAATTTAGTTTCATGACATACATAGATTAAAGCTCATTACATGTTTGCCGAAATAGGAATTTAGCTACTCATTCTACTAAGATAAAAAGAATAACACTTTAACATAAACATACTGAAATAACCGAAATAAGAATTAAGAAAGAAGGTACTGAAATGATAAACTAAACTAAAAACCAATTGGAGAAAATCACTCAATCGCCGGTGATTCGTCTGGTCAGATGGATGCTCGAACAGTACGACTACAAATAGCTGAAATTAACTCCGAACGAATTGAAATAGAAATAATACTACTCACCAACGAGAAGTGAAAACGGTTGTGTAAAAATGGATGATTTCTTCTCCCAATTCTGTACATTAAATAATGTGCAGAATTATAATTAGAAAAGGAAAGGAATCAATCTCCTAATTAAATTATAAAACTGATTTACAAAAGGAATAAGTATCCAACTAGGAAAGTAATAACTAAGGAAACTAGAAACCAAATAGGAATAAAATCGGAATAGGAAAATAACTCCTATTAACACCACAATTGGTAGTTTTCATTTAACTACAACTCTGATTGAACTCAATTACTTCTATGTGAAGTAATCATGAATTTCAGCTCCCATTAACTCTTGCCTTGGGATTCTCTTTTGGGCTGGACGAATTGTGAATTGTGTAAGTACTTTTCTAAACTCCCAGAATTAATATGGAATAGCCCGTGAATCGTTGGATCAATTATACAACCGTGTTGATGGTCCCCTTGGGCAGTTGGGCCATCGTTTTTTCTCTTCTTTTGCACTCCTTCTTCCTCATTGGGCCCTTTCTCCAAATTCCTGTACTAAGCATCAAAACAGCTCCAAATACCCGTGCGATCTAATAATAAAAGAAATAGACAACATAAAGACACCCATCATGTGTCTCGTTCTTCAGCTTTGGCATAAGCTAAATATCGCTCTCTTGTTGTCCTTACATCTGAGCTGCAATGGTTAAAGTATCTTCTCATAAACCTTGGCATTCCATATTCGCAACTCGTTACGGTTCATTGTGATAGTAAAGCTGCTATTCATATTGCTGAAAATCCAATATTTCACGAACGCACTGAACACATTGAAATTGACAGTCATTTTATCCGTGAAAAGTTTAAAGCTTGTTTATTTTTACTATCATACCTGCGGATGAGTGAGCAATTGGCGGACATTCTTACCAAACTAGTTAGAGGCCACACCTACCGAAAACTACTTCGCAAGTTGGGTGTTCTTGAAATTTCAAAACCAACTCCAATTTGAAGGGGAATATTGGAAGGATAACTTCTAGTTAATCCATATTTTCAAACTTCAGCCTTAGTTGTATAGATTATACAATTTTTCTTTACTAATTTAAAATTTAAATGTAGATCTAATAGATATATATTTTAATTATAAATCTCTCAACACCATACTGAATAAACACAGTAATCAATTCATTCTTCCGCTGCTCTTCAAAATTCACAAGCTGCAACTTTACTGAGAAGTGAACCTACAGAGGAACCAAAAATGCCGCCAAAAAAAAGCATCAATGGGACAAGTGAAGAACCAATGCTCCATGGAGTCCTCTGCGGAACAAACAGGGCATTTTGACAACAACTAAAATCCAAACCCGCAGAGGATCTCTGAAAAAGAAAGTAGCCTATTTAGCAACTGCCATGCAAAAAAATATTTTAGCTGGAATTTCCCGTACCACACACGCATCCAAAGCCCTTGTACCGTATGGGAAAGTCTCAACAAATTATAGGCCAACTTAATTGAGAACTCCCCCTATGGAATAGTCGTCCAGATGACTGAATCTGGGATTTTCTTCATCGTAAGGTGCATATTTTTGAATATACTCTACCACCCAACTTGGCAGAAGAGGTGCAACTACTGTATCCAGCTCCCCCCTCCTCCCGAGCAATTAGAAAGCTTCTTTGATGGTTGCGGTCGGGGTTTTGAGATCCGAAAAAGCCCCCTAACCTTGTCCAAGTCAGAAGCCGAATATATATATTCCCGCCGTCCAAGTTTATATGATGTCTTACCATTTAAAATAGAAATAGTGTATTTTGTTTCAAAAAAACCTTATTTATTATATTCTAAATTAAATGTTCTTTCATATTGTCGATGCAACTATTACTACTATAATTGTAATAATGAAATATTGAAGTTATGTGTGTTTATTTTTTAGTCAAGCTAACACAAAGTTATAATTATAATGTTATCGATTTTCTTAATATGTGTGAAAGAAGTCAAAACATCATGTAAATTGAAATAGATACACACACACACACACACACAGAGTGGGGAACCAGAAAAAAATTAGTGAGGGGTCCTACTTATGAATAATTTTTTTTTTAACAGTTAAATGTATATACACTGCTAATAAGGGTGTGGGAGGGGGTTGGATAAATATATACTGCTAATATATATAAAACAAATTGACATGTAAATATATACTGCTAATAAGAGGCTAGGGGGTTGAATTAGATTTATGTCTAACCAAAAATATTATTTTCTTTGAAAAATCCTTTTCATATGATTAGTGAGAGTAATGTGTAAAGAAGTGATTTCTCAAAAACTATAACAATCAACAAATATTGACAATATACACAAATTTATGGTGGTTAGAATTTTTCCTTGAAACCCTAATCCACTACCAAAGTCATCAATTTGGGACTTCCTAGCTCAGTAGCTGTAATTACTCAAATGTGCAATTTAAACCCTTATGCTTGTCTTAATTCAGTCTCATTTAATTAAGGACTTTAACAACTTTGCCTAATCGAAACTCTTGGATTTAGAATGCTTACCAACCAAACCATTCTTCAACCTCCCACTTACAACTTGCCTAACTCACAATCATGTTAGGAATTTTAGGACTTTTACAATGTTGAGTAAAAAAGGATTTGCTAGAAAACAATGAGTTACAATTTAGATCAAAACAAAATTTTGACTCTAACGTCTTTTTTTCCTCTCAAACTCAAATCTTTTGTAAAATAAATAGAAAGATGTTTTCTTAGATGAGCACTATCCAATTCAGCATTATTGAATTCAATTTTAAGTCTTTCTTGTATTTATAGTTGATGTACAAGTTTGTTCCAATGTCTCCTACATTTAGTTGAAAAATTAAATTTTGAGGGTACTCTCGACATCAAAACTAGTGTTGAAAGTTAGTTATTCATACGTGTCTAACATGTAGTTGTTTTGATGTTGAATCCCATACTTTTTGGTATATGTTGAAAGTTAACATTCCTTGGTATTTGAAATAAACGTTTAGAACTCCTTTCTGGATGTTTTGACAGTTTTTTATAACTTTTTTCTAACCTTGCTTAGTTTCGATATCACAACTGTGTCGAAATTTATTCTTGAGATTAATTAGTCTCTTTTTGGCATTTTTCGAGATGGCTAAACATATGCCTCATATTTAGCTGCATATACCTAGCCCTTAGGTTTTACCAAAGAATTTTAGTTGTTCATCTATTTTAGACATTATTTCATATTCAATCACACAGACTTAACCCTTAGGTTTAACTCAGGACTTTGATATTTATGTAGAGAGCTAGAGTAGTTCGGCTTATTTGCGTGTAATCTGGTCTTTGTAGGCCTGACTTCTCTAATTCAACTAGATTCGTAAGTTTCACAATTCGGTTTCATACTGAAGTATTTCTTTTAGCTTACCCAAAATTTGATTTGTAATTAGTCTTTTGAGACAAACTCGTAGGTTACACAAAGGACGTTTGCATAAATCGGAGTAAATCCTTTGGAACAATCTATAGTATTTTCAGATTCCTGTTTAAAAGTCTGGAATTTTGGTCATGCGTAGGAGTAATTGCTTCACCACTCACTAGAATTGGACCCATGGGTCAGGCTTTCCTTGATGTAAGGATGGGGTATAGATTGTTTCACGTAATTGGTTGTATAAAACCAACTAATAAGCCATACTGAAAAGAAACAGTAGGGTAGGAAGGTATATAGCTTATCGGCCTTTGGAAGTAACTTCTCGCCTTTGGACCTTAGTTCCGCTTACCAGGCCTGCCTGAGATGACAAAGAGTTGTGTTCTCATAGTTGGTCCACATGAACTGGCTTTTTGAGCCGTACTGAGAAGCTAATCATCTCATTTTGGGGTTGTTTAGCATTCTCTATGAAGTTAATGTCGATCTACTATACAATTGTGCCATCCAGATATCTCAAGATCCTTGCTCTATTTTTCGGTGAAGGGACCCCTTTCGGCTGCACCCATTAATAGGCTTATCTCTATTAGTCATCCAAATATCTATATGATCACTTGAATTCATGAATTAGATTGGATTGCGATCCCACATACATTACTTTTGTTGCTATCAAAGTCAAACATAAATGAAATACGCCGCAAAGTGAGGTATTACCCGTTAGAGAATCGTATTCAAGTCTTGACCTATAAATCATATTTTGTATCTAACAACAAAAAAAGTTCATCTACGACATCCCTTTAGCCACAGGTAGATGTCGTTATGTTCATAATACAACAAACAAAAAAAAGAAAGAGGACTTCCCTTAATCCTTGGTAGTTACCAATTTTAAGGTGGGTTGGATAACCCGTTAGATCTACCCACAACCACGGAACCTCCTTAAGAAACCAATAGTTGCATCAACATCCCACACTGTAATAAGTAAAATCTATTAAATAAACTAACCAACGACATCCATCTGTTACTCATCAATCCGTTACTCATCAATTTGTTACTCATTGACCCATTACTTATTGATCAATTACTCATCAATCCGCTAACTTGTGTCATCCATTACTAGTTACTCATAAGTGATCATTAAGTACTTTTTTTGACGTCATCGATCCGTAACATTTTTTAAATTAATTTTGAGATGATAAAACTCGTACAAATTTTAAAGTATAAAATAAATAATTCAATTGTTGATGATTGTTTTCCATTTTTTCTTGTTAATTTTATTCATTATTAATAATGACCCAAAATATTTTTAAAATAGGGAAAGTAATATATAGCACATGTAAGATGTTTATTTAGGATTTTTAATAAAGGATCCCCAAGCCCCCCAGCCACTTAATAGGCTATTAACCAACAAAAAAAAAGTTTAATTAATGTTAAAAAATTAGGTGAATTGATAAATTGGTCACCTTATTTTGAAAATGTTAACATTTTAGTCACCTTACTTTTTTTTATTATTTTTTTAGTCACCTTACTTTCTTTTTTGTATTATTTTAGTCACTCTATGAAAATGATCCGTTAAGTGCCTAACGAAGACTTTTTTTTTTGGGTATTTTTGTCACTTTTGAAACGACGTCGTTTTAATAACAAATATTAGTCATTATTTTGTTTTCTTATTTTATAAAAAATGGTCTTCTCTTCAAGTAAATTTTTAATTTTTCTTTTTTGTTTGTGTGAAAGAAACAAACCCAGATTCTGCTTATTCTTCCATTCAAATTGAGATCCAATTCTACTCAAAAAGAAAATTTCAGATCCAACAAGACAAACTCTATCAAACCCATTTTCTTTTTTAATGTTCCATTCAAACCCAGACACAAATGTTGCCATGTAATGTACAACATTTCCCAACAGCAAAGAAGAATAAGAAGAAGAAGGCAATAAGCATCCATGGACAAAGCCATCAAACGTCCCACTAGTTATTAAAAAGTACTCCAACCCATCTGCAAATCTAAAAAGCTTAGAGAAAGGCGATGAAAGCGGTGGCGAACCGGGCTTCTCTAGATCTCACCTAACCCATCATCATTCTTCTTCTTCCCATTAAAACAATTCATCTCCCGAATCCCAACAACAAAAAGGTCATTTTTTTGCTTTTTTTTGTGAAATAAACAAACCCATCAGTGATTTTTTTTTTTCTTTTTCACAGATCTGTAACCTCCGAAGTATTCTTCATCGGCCATGGATGAGTTCGCAAGGCTGCTGGATACTTTGCTCATGAATCAAATCGGCAGTAGAATAAAATTAGGAGAAATTACAAAGGCTGCCGGAGCCCTGGAGATGAATTTAGCAAAAGCCTTTATGAAATGCTTATGTTGCAAACTGGCAAATTAACTAAACTATGGAAGGGTCAAGACTCAAAGAGTCAAAGGTGGGTGTGTCTGCAAGCTCAATTGGGAAGTGGAAAATGGAGAGAGTGGGAAAGAGGCGTGGAGCTGGTGGAAAATGAAAAATGGAGAGAGAAGGAATGGGGGAAAGAGGGAATTTTTTCCATAAAAAATGTAAAAATAGGCCGAAATTCTAGAAATAGGGGAAGTTTTGGGGAAATTCCGGATTTCATGTAAGCGCAGTTGGAAACTTCGCTTTCAGTGCAATCCGGAATTTCCCATGGATTGTGAAGAAAGCGAGGTTCGAAACCTCGCTTTCTTCGGAAATCGGTTGACAGGAGTCAGTTCCAAAGAAAGAGAAGTTTCCAACTTTGCTTTCTTTGGAAAACTAATTGTTTCGTAATTGTTTCGCATTTTCTGAAGAAAGCGAGGTTCCTAACTTCGCTTTCTTCACAATTCAGTGACTTACCAGGATGCCACTGAAAGCGAAGTTGGAAACTTAGCTTTCAGTGGGAAAATAATTTTTTCTCAATTACTGAAGAAAACGAACTTGTGAAATTCGCTTTCTTCGCAAATTCGGGACCCGGAGTAAATTCCAAAGAAAGCGAACTTCGCTTTCTTTGGAAGCATAATTTTTTTATCAGTTTGTGAAGAAAGCATGTTTCCGAACTTCGTTTTCTTCAAATTCCAAAGAAATCGAAGTTGGAAACTTCGCTTTCTTCGCAAACTTGAAGAAAACGATTATATCGGGGAAGTCTCTCTAACTTATAACATCAGTAATCGTATCCCTTTTACTTTGATATCCCAAATTTACCAACGAAAAGCTGTGAAGCCAAAAAACTCCAACCCACAGGCGCATCTCTTCTTCCTCGGCAGCAGGGAGATCACCGGGCCATCTCTTCCTCTGCGGCGCTGAGACCGGCGGCACCGAGGCAACGGAGGGTGACTCAATTCCAACAGCATTGGGAGAGCGTATAATGCTATAAATTGAAAGGTATCTTCCACTTATTCATGAAAACCGAAAAGAATAAGGCTTAGTGCTTCTTTGTTTTGTTGAAATCTTCATGTTAAAGGTGAAATTGATGCTCAACATTGCACTTCTGCCCTCTGTTATGTAGAATGTTAGGTATAATTTATATGGTTTTTTAATATAAAAAAAAAATGGTTCCATTTTCAGGGTTGAGTTTGTATATTTATAAAATTGGCGGATTGGTTTATTTTTATGCCGAAATTGGCGGTTTGTTTTGTGTTGTTTAGTCATATGTATAATTTAATTCCTCATTTGACTATAAGCTAGCAATTTCTGGATGTTTGATTTTTTTTCGGCAATTGAAACAAAACATATAGAACAGAACATAAAAGGAGCTCCTGAGATATCATTAAAAATAAAAGAAGAAATAAAAAACAGAAGATATCATTAAAAAACTGATTTATTCTCCCACCTTTGGGTTTTATAGTTGGGTATGTTTAGCATAAAGAACATGCAATGCATGATGTGAAATTGTGGGATGCCAAGAGAGCTAGATTAGTTTCTCAATGTCCAAGGTTGCATGAAAGACACACTTTTCTGCAACCAAGCTCCCAGGGTTGTGGAGGAGTAGTTCGGGTAATTGTAGAACATCAGCGAACAGTAGTTAAGTACTTATCCGACTTGTTGCTTGCAATATGAGAGAGCAGAGAGCAGAAACTGAAGAAATACTTGATTCCTTTTCTGCAGGAGGGTGTTCAGTACATTGAAGGGTTTTCGCATGGTTTCCTGACTTGTGGTGGAGACGGTACAGTGAAGCTGGTTCAACATACAGATTTTGCTCACTTGTGACCGAAGAAATCCCTAAAAAAAGTGAGTTTCAGTTGTTTCTTGCTACAAAAATGAGCACAAATGGTTGTTTGAGGCTGTGATTTTTAATCTTTTCAATCTTTCCTTGGTTCCCTAGTTTAGTTGCGTCTTCTGTGTACTTTAGCATGTACATTACTGTGCATATATTCTGAACGAGTAAATGAGCTGATCTTGCAGAATAGTTGAGCCTTTAGTTTTGTTGTGATTTGGTGTACATTGGTTTTCATTTTTCAGGTGTGTATGTAATGCTTATAATTGAGATTTTGTGATCACTGTTTGCCATCTTTGTCCTTGAGTGAAGGTGCTTGCCTTGAATCTTTGGCTTTGGATAAAAAAATTGAACATCCTGTTTAGGACATTATGTTCTGTTTTGAACAGTATGAAACATTGATAAATGTTGGTTATGGAGATTTTTGGTTGCTGGAATTATATAGTAACAATAGTTTGATACGTCAATGTTAACAAAGGGTTACATGCCTATAATCTTGTACTTATCCGACTTGTTGCTTGTAATCTGAGAGAGCAGAGAGCAGAAACTGAAGAAATACTTGATTCCTTTTCTGCAGGAGGGTGTTCAGTACATTGAAGGGTTTTCGCATGGTTTCCTGACTTGTGGTGGAGACGGTACAATGAAGCTGGTTCAACATACAGATTTTGCTCACTTGTGACCGAAAAAATCCCTAAAGAAAGTGAGTTTCAGTTGTTCCTTGCTACAAAACTGAGCACAAATGGTTGTTTGAGGCTGTGATTTTTAATCTTTTGAATCTTTCCTTGGTTCCCTAGTTTAGTTGCGTCTTCTGTGTACTTTAGCATGTACATTACTGTGCATATAATCTGTACGAGTAAATGAGCTGATCTTGCCCAATAGTTGAGCCTTTAGTTTTGGCGTGAGTTTGTGTACATTGGCATTTATTTTTCAGGTGTGTATGTAATGCTTATAATTGAGATTTTGTGATCACTGTTTGCCATCTTTGTCCTTGAGTGAAGGTGCTTGCCTTGAATCTTTGGCTTTGGATCAAAAAAATTGAACATGCTGTTTTGGACATTATGTTCTGTTTTGGACAGTATGAAAATTTGATAAATGTTGGTTATGGAGATTTCTGGTTGCTGGAATTATATAGTAACAACAGTTTGATACGTCAATGTTAACATAGGGTTACATGCCTATAATCTTGTAGAGTAGCAATATGTCTACGTGTTCTGTGAAGCTCGTGCTATATTGGGATGGATGTATAGAGGAAGGACCTGCTGGTTCTAAATATAGCTGCCCTGCAAAACGATTTACGTCTGTTGATGAGACTATGCGGTTTGATGAGTTAATGCAAATGTTATACAAAATTACCCGAACTAGTCCTTCACAACACAAGTTACGTGTGTTTTGTCGGTATCCTATGAGTAATTTCCAACATGGCACTATATGGGAACATCTCCCTATAGATGATGATGAAACTTTGAAGGATATGCTCCTCATCCCTAAGCATTTCGCATTCGTCGGGGCTGTGCAACTATTCCTACTGAAAGAGGTGGTTGAGGAACCAATCCAACCTATAGTTGGTGCGTCCTTATGTGTAGGCGTCTCACCGGAGTTGTCATTTACAGAACTACTTAACGGTGGATCTGGACATGCAACTCTCGATGGGTGTTGGAGCCAGTATGCTGCCGTTTTGAGAAATGATTTTAGTTGGCTAGAAAGTAGTATGGGCAACAAGGGCCTTCAGCAAATCAGTCCCCTCCCTTTGAAGAAGGTGTGCCATCGAGGCTTTCGTCATTTGGGCAGTATGTTAGCCCTCCCCGTTTGATATGTCCTCCCCCTGTACATGGCAGTCTCACGCAGCCAGACACTAGGGTGGTGGGTAACAATGTAACTCATCCTGTATACCGGGGTGGTGGATCCGTATTGCATGATGATCATAACGAAGGTGGAGACGAATATAATAATGACGAAGAGATTGATTGGGGACACGGCTCAGATGCTAGCCTCGAGGATCCTAACGAAGACGGAGATGATTATGATAGGGCAGTAGCGTTTGATGGTGGACACGACTCAGATGAAAGCCTAGATTGTCATAACGAATGCGGAGATGATTATGATATAGAAGGAGAGTTTGCTGATTACTACGAGTCCGATGCTACCCTCTCGTCACCAACACCTTCTTCACCGGAAATTTGTCCGATAGAGGATGAAGGCACTACAATTGCTTTCTTTCATGACATAGGTGATGAGAAATATCACATGGCTGATATGTTTGAGGATGGTGGAAGGCCTGTGTGGGAAGATGATTTTAAATCAGAGCTAGAGAAGGGCATGGTTTTTGAAAGTAAACAAAAGTTACAACATGCAGTGAAAATGTGGTCTGCTCGGGTGTATAGGTACTTCAAAGTACACGAGTCCAATTCGTCAACGTGGTTTGTTCGGTGTATCTATTATAACGACAAAGCTTGCAATTGGCGCATACGGGGGTCTCTAAAGAAAAATCATGGTTACTGAGAAATTATCACGAAGATATCCAACCACACATGTAACCTTGATAATATTGGCTATAATCATCCTAATGTTGATTGCAATATGGTGGGTAGTTTGATAAGGGATAATGTGGAGGCAAATGTCTTCTACAAGCATGTGATGTGAGGACTGACGTGAAAAGGTTAGGTATTGATATATCATACAAGAAATCATGGTTTGGTAAACAAAAGGCGATGAAGATGGTGTATGGAGATTGGGATGAATCGTATCATGAACTTCCCCAATTTTTAGTAGCTTTGCAACAAAGCAATCCAGGGACTGTTGTGGAGTGGAGACACGCAGATGGTGGAAATGCTGGGTACAAGATTTTTCACTCTGTGTTTTGGGCATTCAAAGCTAGCATAGATAGTTTCAAGCACTGCCGCCCGGTTATCACTATTGATGGGACTCATTTGCGGGGAAAATATAAAGAGAAACTACTGATAGCTGTTGGAATTGATGCTGCCGGTTATATTTTGCCATTGGCATTCGCACTGACGGATATGGAAAATTTGGCAAATTGGTCATGGTTCTTGGACAATTTGAACACACATATCATCGATGGGCGACGTGGCATCTGTATAATATCCGATCTTCATTTGGGTATACTTCATGCAGTAGCGAACAATCCCCATTTGCAACCCCCTTTTGTATATCATCACTTTTGCTCCCGCCACGTTAAGGCCAATTTCAGTAAGACATTCAAGAATCCTGTTTTAACTGATCTGATGGCAAAGGCTGTGAGCTCGCATCAGGTTCGCAAATTTAATGCAACTATGACTCAGATTCGACAGTTAAGTGATATCGCATATAACTGGTTAGTTGCCTTACCATTGCATAAGTGGACATTTTGTTATGATGATGGGTTTCGATATGGTATTAAGACAACAAATCATAGTAAGTCACTGAACGGTGTACTGAAGGGGGCAAGAGCATTACCAGTTACGGCTTGTGTCCGATTCACTTTCTTCTGTCTAGTTCATTATTTTGACAAATATAGTAAGGAGGCAAAGAAATATGTGACAAATAACGATCCTTGGCCTCGCAAAGTGGTGAAAAGGTGCTTACGGAATCAATCTAGATCAAACTACCACAATGTAACTGCGTTTGATGGTGATAGTGGCTTGTTCCAAGTAGTGACTGGGGTACATGATACGAAGGGTAACAATGTGCACACTGTTAATCTTCATGCGCAAACATGTACATGTGGAAAATATCAAATTTATAAAATTCCATGTTCGCATGTAATCAAAGTGTGTGCAAAGATGGGTCGCGAGTCCATAGAGTTGGTTGATGAATTCTATACATCTCAACTGATGCAGGCGACGTACTCATATCATTTCTCTCCACTTCTGCACAAAGACTACTGGCCAGCCTCACCATTTAAGTTGGTTTCAAATGTGACGCGACGGAATACTCGGCGTGGTAGGATTTCTTCATTGAGAATTACAAATGAGATGGACGCTCCAAGGATGAGACAATGCAAGGCATGTGGCCGACATGGCCACAATCAAAAATCTTGTCCAAATATTGCACAACTTCGTGATAGGGCGAAAGCGCACCCTTGATGATCTAATAAAAATTTGATGTCTTCGATTTCCTATTTCTCTTTATGTTTTCAATGTGTAATGTATTACTTAACTTTGACTTCATCTGTAGTAAATCCTGTTGAAATTTATGTGTTTTAACCATCCTAAATTATTTCATTTATGAGTATATGGACTTGTAGCATACGTAGTCAATGTTGATGGTATTTGTATATCAAAAATCAATAGTTGTACTCATTTTATATTTGATTCCTATTTAAATACTCATCATTGCCAACTATATTTTTGTTTTGGTGATTTTCATATTTTCGAGCACAATGGCGGATAGACAGTTATACCCTGGACCTCAAGATCCATCTGTGTTGACTCTGCAGCATAATCATCGATCTTCATTAGTGTGGCATGATGCAGATGTACCAGTTTCAGACATAAGGCGATGTGATCATTATTTGTGGGATGGTTATCCATTTGATGAACGTGTCGAAGCATTGATTCGTGCAGTTGGCTTTCACGGTGTTTATGTTGCAAGTAAAATAAAACTTGATTGGCATTTGATAACTTCACTTATAGAGCGGTGGCGGCAAGAGACCCATACTTTTCACCTTCCAGTTGGCGAGGCTACCGTGACTTTGCAAGATATTGCCGTTATTTGGGGATTGCCTATTCATGGATTTCCAGTTATAGCTGATGAAGTGGTCCGATCTATTATGGAATGGCAAGATATGGCACTGGAGTTGTTGGGTTATGCGCCAGACCCTGATGATTTTGATGGTGACCGCCTTGCAGTGAAGAGCATATCAGGACATTTAAGACTTCACCCACTGACACCAAATTCTACAGTTCAAGAGGTTGAGCAACATACTAGATGTCGTTTGATGCTGTTTAGTAGTTTTATATGTTCGGACAAGTCCGGAGCGAAGTGCAAATTAATGTACTTGCCACTTTTTGAAAATTTACAAGAGGTGCCAAATTACAGTTGGAGCAGTGCTGTTCTTGCATCCCTGTATCGAGGAATGTGTAGGGCAGTTACGAAGGACACATCCAGTGTATGTGGACTAGTTGTACTGCTACAGATGTGGGCATGGGAAAGAATTCCAAAATTGAGACCAACAATTCTAAATGAATATATTGCAAACAAAGATCTCAATATCTCAGCTGGGCCACGTGGATGCAGGTTAGTCAGCTAATACTTTAATTTTGCATTTTGCCTTTTTATATGTTGTGTTCTCCTTTTGTTTTCCGGATGGATAGCTGATATTTTTTTTACTTTTTGTAGATGGATGTTTCCGTTAAGTTTTCCAAATGTCAATACACACGTGTTGCGGATTTATCGGAGTCAGTTAGACTATCTTTTGGAGGGTGACGTAAGTATTGTTTTTATATATTCACCATTCATATATGACATATTGTCCACTCAAACAATATTTTGTTCGCAGTTTATTTGGCAACCTTATTGTGAATCGGAGTTGCGTGAACTCCCTTCCTACTGTTTGAGCGGACGTGAAATCTGGAATGCACAGGTGCCGTTGATCAATTTTGATATCGTAGAGTTACATGCTCCAGACAGGGTCATGCGTCAATTTGGGTTGTATCAACCTGTGCCACAAGATATTGACACAAATTCTAAGCTTCACCGTACAGACCGTAGAGGTCGTTCTGGGGAAAAATGGGCCACAAAACATTCCACTTTCATAGAGTGGTGGATGGATGCAGAAGAGTGCATTTGTAAGGGTTTTACTGATAATAACCCACTCCCCTATCATTCTCTTTAAATGCAATGGTATTTCAGAATCACTCGATTATTAGTGGGCAATCCATCACATCGTCTAGACCAAGGGATGCAACCGTTTGGAGGGCTTGTTGAATATTGGGTAAGTTCCCTTCGCAACTTCATTAACATACGCAAATTCATTTTCATAGTTCTTATAATTTCCTTTTCTCCCCCTACATATATAGAGTCAATGTTTCACTCAACTGTACGGTTCATTGGATGAAGTTATAGCAAATCTTCACATAAATAAGTATCCTATTGAATCCAAGCTTCTTACTTTACGCGATATGTGTGCTCGCGCCCTCGATGTTGCTGGAGAGACTCGTCGTATACAAACTACTGCTGATCGAGCAACCACTTCTCGTCATACAGAAAGGCAAACGTCCGTCTCACGGTCTGCGCAGGGTGGAGCATCCATGTCCACCCACGACCATGGTGCAGCATCTACATCAGCACCCCATCAAGAAGGTGATGATTTTGACTCACATCACCAAGATAGTTATTTTGCTGGTTACACGGTACAGCAAGGTGGAGATCTCTCTCAATTTCAAGCATCGGGCACACACCCAGGGCATAATGAGGGATACACGCGTACCGACACTGATTTGTTAGGTGGCCAGTTACATCATCATGGAGAACAAACCCCTCGGGAACATACCTTCCAAGCTTTTGGCAGACACAGTATTTTACATAGCACACCTTCTCTGCCAAAAGTGTATGGGCGGCGTAAGAAGACCTCTAGCAATGTGGATGGCCCACATCTTCTCTCTTTACCTGTTGACACATCGATTGATCAAGAACCCATGAGGAAACAACCGCATAGGCCGACCAATCGGCCCCGATGTGGGACGGGAGGGTGCCTTTGAAAATATTATTTTGATGGTGACTGTTTATTTTCAATAGTTAACGAATGGTGTAATGTTTTTCCTTATGGGGGTAGTGGTTGAATGTGTTTGTACTGTTGTGTTGTGGTTACTTTTTTTAAATAGGATAATCGATTTGTATGTCGTGATATGAATGATGTGATTTGCTGTTGGAATTGTTAACAGGGAGTTTGATCCAGTTACAGGGGAAACTCTGCCGAATATTTTATTAAAATTGTACTATGTCAAAACTTTATTGTCTACAAATATTTTTCCAAATACGTACAAAATATATAACTTCTCCACTGTTATGCGAAACCGACCTATTTTACAAGAAAGCGAAGGTTGCAAGTGCGGTTTATTCTCACATTTTTTCATCACCCAATTTTTTAATGCTACGGAAGCTGCCACAATAGCTTTCCATAACAATTTTATCTTCACCCATATCCAAACCAACCGCAGTGAAAAACCTTCGAGTTCTCCGAAAATGGCCGACGCTTTATTCGAAAAAGTGCCCACAAAACCAAAGTACATGTTGTTCTATATGACTTTGGTTTCTTTAAAAAATTTTACCTCCTCCACATTTTTAAATCAATCTACATTATAAACTATCTAGAAAAATTTCCTTTTCCAAAGAAAGCGAAAACTTCGCTTTATGTGGAATTTGAAGAAATCGAGTTTCTCAACTTCGCTTTCTTCAGTAAAGGAGAAAAAAAATATTTTCCCACCGAAACCGAATTTGCGAAACTCGCTTTCTGTGGAATTTACGCCCGGCACCAGAATTCCGAAGAAAGCGAGTTTCGCAACTTCGCTTTCAAGTAAATGAGAAAAAAAAAAATTTCCCACCGAAAGAGAAGTTGCAAAACTCGCTTTCTGTGGAATTTACGCCCGACACCCGATCTCCAAAGAAAGCGAGTTTCGCAACTTCGCTTTCTTCAGTAAATTAGAAAAAAAAATTTTCCCACCGAAAGCGAAGTTCCAAAACTCGCTTTCTGTGGAATTTACTCCCGGCACCCGATCTCCGAATAAAGCGAGTTTCGCAACTTCGCTTTCTTCAGTAATTGAGAAACAAAATTTTTTTCCCACCGAAAGCGAAGTTGCAAAACTCGCTTTCTGTGGAATTTACGCCCGGCACCCGATCTGCGAAGAAAGCGAGTTTCGCAACTTCGCTTTCTTCATTAAATGAGAAAAAAAAATTTCTCACAGAAAGCGAAGTTTCCAAACTCGCTTTCAGTGGAATTTACGCAAGGCACCCGACTTCCGAATAAAGCGAGTTTTGCAACTTCGCTTTCTTCATTAAATAAGAAAAAAACATTTCTCCCCTGAAAGCGAGGTTTCCAACTGCACTTTCATGAAATCCGGCATTTCCCCAAAAATTTCCCTATTTCTGGAATTTCTTCCTATTTTTACATTTTTCTGGAAAAAATTCGGGAAAGAGGAGAGGAACGAGTGATTGGGAAAGGGAGTGAGGGGTGGGTCCGACAATGAGTAAAAAGAAGTGGGGTTGTTTGAATAAAAATAAATGAAAGAGAGTGACTTCAATGTACAGGAGGAAAGAGATTGAAAAAAGATGGGAATGTGATGTGAGCTCCAAAATTCCAATTAGTGTGGAACGGAGTACTCGATGCAGAATACTTGCCAAGGAAAGTCTGAAAATTGCGAGACGCAGCTCTTAACATTTAGAATTCCCACCTGGGATTCGGCAAACTACTAAAATTAACCTAAGTTAATTTTAAACACGCAAATTGAACCAAGAATATGAATTAAAGAGTCGAAACAAAAGCATGCAATCTAGGTAGACCAATTACCTAGAAAGTTATAGTTTCTAAACCTATAGTAATTCACAAATCATGCAAACTACGAAAGCTCAATAAAGGAGAGTGATTTAAGAGTATAAACTAATACTTTTTTCAACTTAAATCAACTGCGTAATAATGGAGAATTGAACCCCCATTTATAGTTATAGGAGGTTTGAATTTCCAGTACAAAAGAGGTAAAAAACAATTAAAATTAAAACTCAATCAAGAGATTAATTTCTTGCAAACTGAAACCTAAAAAAACAAGGTTTAGTTGGAGTTAAGAATTCGGCTGCAAAAAGGTTAGTGAATCTAGCCGCAATTACAATTGAAACAAGAATAAAACAATAGTCCTAATTATAAAAGAACTAAAATTCCGATTTCTTCTTTATGATACTTTGTTGGACTGAAATCCTAATTTGATTCACTTTGCCAAAGAAACATCTGAACGGAATTGGTCATACGATGGATGAATTCATTTTGATCACCAATTCGTCCATTCAAAGTTAATCATGTCATAAATTCCATTTGAATCACTTGTGGACCCGTTGTCCAATTCTTGAATTAGACCAAACTAATTAATTATTTGTTGCAGCCCACTCTTTTAATCATCTCCAATTCATGGGTTATTTTGGTTCAGCCCACTCTTTTAATTTTATTTGGCAAATTCAGTGTTGATCTTTCATTTGATCCAATTGACTCTACTTTGATATTAACTCTGGATTTTCGCATCAGAATATCCCTAAGAAAATTACTCCGTTATTGATTTAACGGAGACAAGTGACGGAGTGATTAAAAAAATACAAAAATGAAAGTATGATGACTTAAAAAATAATTTAAAAAGTAAGGTGATTGAAACATAAACATTTGCAAAGTAAGGTGACCAAATTTTCAATTCACCCTAAAAAATTTCTAGTTTCATGATCGTGTAATGCACAAATAGTCACAACACAATCAAATCATTCTTGCCTTTCAAGGAGAGAAATTCTTAAATAATTCATGCTATCAATTAATACGTAATGTTTATTCAAAAAATTTGCCAACGACATCGATTCATTATTCTTCTATCTTTTTACTCATCAATCCGCTAACTAGTGACATCGAGGGGTGATAACGAGCTGAGCCAAGCCGAGCCAAGTTTTGACGTATTCATTTATTGTTCATTTATTTATCGAGCATAAAATCTTGTTCGTGTTCGTTTATTTATTAATCGAGCCGAGTCGAGCTTGTTCGTGTGCATTCTATCCCACATTAACTAATAGAAAATCGTAATGTTTAGTTACTTTAATATATTATATCAACTTACATAAAAATTAAAATTCAATTTAAACTCATATATTGATATCTATGTACATATAAATATATATATATAAAGATTCAATTATTTGTATTATTTAAAATTTTAATATTGTATATACTTATTTTATTTGTATTATATAGTGAATATTTTAATCGAGCATGTTCACGAACATTAACGAGCTTTCAACACCTTGTTCGTGTTCGTGTTCGTTTATTATCGAGCCTAAAAATCATGTTCGTGAACGTTTGTGTTCATTCTCAGCCCTAGTGACACAACCATGCATAAATGAACATTAATTAATTTTGTTAACGGTATCTATCCGTAACATTTTTTTTTAATATTAATTTGGAGTGAGTACAACTCGTAAACAATTTTAAGATACAAAATAAATAATTCAATTGTAGATGATTTTTTTTCCCTATTTTTTCATGTTACTTTTAAGTTATTCATTACGAATAATAATCCAAAATATTTTTAACACATGGAGAGTAATATGTAGCACATGTAAGATGTTAATTTAGTTTTAAAAATTTCTAGTTTCATGAACATGTAACGCACATTATAGTCACAGCACATTTCATTGCCAATATTTGCACATCTAAATTTCAATCTTATGCACAACAAAAAAATTTCAGCCTTTTAAGAAGAGAATCTCCTACATAATTCTTATTCTTTTAATTAATACGTAACGTTCATTAAATAAATTTACAACACATCGATTTGTTACTCATCAATCCTTTATTCATTGATCCGTTACTCTTACAATATCGGGTAACTGTGTCATATATTTAGTCCCGCTCAAATATAAAAATTGGATTCAATTGTCAATTGTCCCTATTTGAAATAGGAAATGAAAATCAAAAGGACATCTTATTCAAAACTGCAATTATGACATCCCTTCTCTCCCACTTGACACCTCAAACGCACCTTCTTATGGTCATTTTTCAAAAACATTATCATTTTTTAAACAGTCGAAAATGAAATCAATTTTGTCAGTTAGACGAAAACAAATAGAGAAAAAAGAGTATGATTTTTAATAATGATATGTTATTCATCGATCTGCTAACTGGTGACATCCGTGACTCGTTACTCAAAAATGATCGTTAACTAATTTTGTTGACATCATCGATCCGTATTAGTTATTATTTTTAATTTGGAGATGATACAATTTGTATAAATTTTAAGGTACAAAATAAATAATTTAACTGTTGATGAGTTTTGTCCACCTTTTTTTGTTACTTTTAAATTATTCATTATAAATAATGACCCATAATATATTTTTTTTTAAATAGGAAGAATAATAAATAACACATGTAATATATTTATTTAATGTTAAGAAATTTATAGTTTCATGAATGTATAATGCACATCATAGTCACAGCACAATTTATGCCCAATATTTGCACATCTAAATTTGGCTTTATGCACAACAAAAGGTTTCAGCCTTTGAAGGAGAAAAGGAAAAATTGCATTTCTCGTTCATAATCTTTACCTAAGTATCAAATGTGGTCCACATTATTTAATAACTATCAAATATAGTCTTTAATGTATCTATTTTTTTCAATTTCAGCCCTAATAACGGAAAGTTGACCCAAACTAACGGTCTGCTCATTCCGGCATTAGTCAAAGCAGTTTTGATCGATCCTAAATCATCTTCCTTCCTTCTTCTAATTGAATCCATTACAAAGCCTAATTGAATCCATTACAAAGCCTTCCATTAAGTACGACCATTCAAATTGGGTGAAAATCGATCACTAAAGATGGTTAAGGGTCGGTCAACCCCCTCTTTTAACTAACGCCGGAATGAGGAGGCCATTAGTTTAGGTTAGGGGTGTCAAACGGGCAAGTTGGGCGGGTATTAAATGGGTGTTAAGTTAATGGGTAATGGGTACTCATTACCCATTCAATTAATGGTCTTAACTCAAATGGGTAATAGGTAATTATGGGTACCTATAGGTACCCATAATACCCATTATACAAAAATGTAAGGCTTATTTAATAATTTATTAATAAATTTTTAAAAATTTTTTTTAACGCGAATTTTAATTTTTTGAATCTATTCTAAAATTTGAAATATTAAATTTTGTATACTTTTATATTTAATCATATGTAAATTTTTTTTTCCAAACACAATTTTTAATTTTTTTATATTTATATAAACCCGTGCATGCCCCGATCCGAGGCCCGAAATTGGGCCCGGGCTGAAACTGGACCCGAGGCCCGAAACTGGACCCGAGGCCCGAAACTGGGCCCGGGCCAAAAATGGGCACGGCCCGAAACTAGACCCGAGGCCCGAAACTGGGCCCGGGCCGAAACTGGACCCAAGGCCTGAAACTGGGCCCGGCCAGAAATCGGTCCAGAACTGGGCCAGAACTGAACCGGCCCAGCCCAAACCCAGCCCTAAACCCGAGCCTAAGCCCGAACGAATTTTGAATTAGTATTTAAGTGGGTAATTTTAAAATATTATGAAAGAATAAATGGGAGAAAAAAACGTAAAGTAATTGTAGGACACGAAAAAAAAATTTGAAGAAAAAATAAAATGGACCCACTAAAATAAGTGAGTTGTTGGGTTTTTGTTAAGGGTAGTTTTGGATGGGTATTTTCGGTACCCATGATGGGCGGGTTTTAGGGTACCCAATGGGCTACCCTAAACCCGCCTATTACATATTTAGCCCAAGCCCACCCAACCCATTATTATTTTAAGTGGGTTTTATTTGGTTAATACCCAATGAATTTGGGCGGTTTTTGGGTTAGTGGGTTTTTTTGCCACCCCTTAGTTTAGGTCAACTTTCCGTTATTTGAACTGAAATTGAAAAAAATAAATACATTGTGGACTAAATTTGATAGTTATTGAAGAATATGGACTATATTTGACACTTAGGTAAAGATTATGAACTAAAAATGCAGTTTTTCCGAGAAAAAAATCTCCTAAATATTCTTATGCTATTAATTAATATATGTAACGTTTGTGAAATAAATTTACCAACGACATTTGATTTGTTACTCATCAGTTAATTGGTGACACATGTTACTCGTTACTCATAAATGATCATTAACTAACATTTTTGTTTATTAATTTCGGGAGGATACAGCTCGTAATAATTTTAAGGTACAAAATAAATAATTCAACTATTGATGATTTTATGCTATTTTTTCTTGTTACTTTTAGATTATTAGTTATGAACAATAACCCAAAATATTTTTATGATAGGCAGAGTAATATATAGCACATGTAGTGTTTATTTAGTGTTACAAAATTACAGTATCGCATGTTTAAACAAAAAATAAAAGAAATATCCTATATAGTGCAAAAAAAAATTACGTGGGTTTCGATGTTTCGATTTAAATAGCTATGGGTTCGAAGCCACAATCTTTTTTTTTTTGGTAACAGTCGATTAAGTGGTTGGGGGGGGGGGGCATGGAGACCCTTTATTAAAATGGGAAAGGCGAAAAGCCAAACATTTTCAAGGGGAACGTAATGAGCCTTGCATTAGAGATATAAGATGCAGAAATGCAGATGCACCCTATACATGTGAAAAGCTACAAAAGTCCTAAAAGAAACACAAAATAAGGGCATTAAACCCGCAAATAGGGGAAACCCCTAGCATCTAAAGCAACCAGATCCCTAATCTTTCTAGGGAGTGAGGAATGAACAAAAAACTCTGTGAGGCCAGTAGAACTAGCATACTGGTTAGTACCATAGTTTATAGTATCGCGATACGTATCGTAGGATCTAACAATACTACAAACCCAAAATACAAAATCAATCTTACTTTCGATTCTATCCGATACTATAACAATTTGCTAAAACGACTCAAATAATACTAATTTTTATAATTTATTAGTAATTTTACACATGCACATTTCGTGTAGGATCTTACTATACTACGATCCAATCATGCACCCAAATCGATCACACATAGGATCGCGATTTTGCAAACTATGGTTAGTAGCGCATGCTGGATTTTCTCGCGGATTCGAAACCCACCTGAAATGAGAAAAATGTAATAAGAGTAGAACTTAGTGGACCCCAAATTCACATGTCTTACCAAAAACTCCGTCCACAAACTATTGACGAGGATTTCAACAATATACGTTGAAACTCCATTCCCATCTTTGTTAGTCATTCCATGCCGGGCGGTTTTTGATCATCTCCATAATAAAATTTGTTTTGCTCAGAAAAATAAGTTGCAAAATAATCTAATCAGCCATTAGCAGTTCATACAGAAAAAGTTCACATTAGAAAATTTCATAGCACATTAATCCTAAGCCTAAAATTAGACAAGAAATATATAATTAATTAATGAGTTGGGGCTAGCTAGCTATAGACTCCTTAAGTTTACCATAAACTAATATAATAAAAAATTTATAAAAAAAAAAAAACAAAATTTATAAAGCTATAGACAGATCTAGATTAACATTGCCTGAGTAGTCACGGGAACAAATGGCCTCGCTCATTTCACTAATTGTTGAAGAAACATTGCTGTTCTGAGTTGAAGGTTGATGCAGTGAAAGAGACAGTGAAAGTCCATATTCGTCTGCTTCTTCGTCCACAAAATGTTTTCCTTCAAAACTCTGCAATCTTCTGCCCTTTTCTTCTGCTTCGTAATTATTCTTTCCTTGGTCCCCCTTAACCTGTGTCCACAAACAATAAGTCAGTTTTCAGAAAAAGATGCAATTAAAAGCAACAGAAAATGATGAAATCCCTGAGGAAATATTGCGGTGACTGTTTCAACTTCAAGTTTGCGAGTCAAGTCGATAGAATATAATAATGGTATTTTACATATTTGAGTAAATTACATTCCGGTTTCTAACTTTTTGATAAATTACGTCCCAAGTCCCTCCCAACAAAACTACCAAACAATTCTTATAGAGCCTGAATAATTCTTTTTTTGTTACGTTATTAAAACTCACGACCTCAATATTACAAGCCGTCCTTCTTACCCCCTCCCTCTCCTCCCATCTCACATATGTATGGTCAAAGGGCATTTTGGTACTTTGTTGAAATTTTGAAGGTCAAGATGCAATTTAACTAAACATTGGAACCAAAATGTAATTTTCCTTAAGCAAATTACATTTTAGTCCCTAACTTTTTAACTTTTCGATAAATTACACCTCAATCTATGTAGTTTTAAAAAACTACGAAATAGTAGTTATAAGGATCGAAGTTTTATGTATAAAGGGTCATACTATGGTTGAAGGGTGTTTGGGTAAATAGGGACCGAAATATAATTTTCCCTATATATTTTGCTTTTGCACCAATCTAAACAAGACTTTCAAAAAATAAAAATAAAATTTTTACTGGTTTCAAGGAAAAGAGTAATAATGAACTAAGAATAATACTGTGAAATAGCAGCAAATAAGTTTGGGAAACCCCAACCAAGTACTTTTCAAGGGTTTCTGAGCAGAGCGGGAAAAACAGGAAATGAAAATTAATCCCAGAAGAGGCAATTATGATGTCTGAAATGTCATATGTCCCATGCTCTCAGTTTAGGAGAATACTTACAAACTTGAAAGAGAAACAGAGGAAAATGCTAAATGGAAATAAGTTAACATGAAATTCTTAAATGAGCTCCATCTGCAAGGCAATTGGCATGCATGCCCCCACTGCTCACTGCTAAGCTATTCCCATTTTTTGTACTGTCCTCTGCTATTCCAACAACGCAATAAATATCGCTCTGAATTCTGAACGTATTATTATTACTCTATCTCCGTTTTATTTATTAAGAGAGTCTACTTCTTGATCAAGTGGATTTTTCTAATGGAATAAACGGTATAATATTCTCATTGCTTTATAGGAAATGAGATGAGGCGCATTTCTAGAAGAACAAAATAAATGTACTCCCAAGTATTTTACTAGTCAAAACTAGAGGCCGCATTTTCTTGAAGGGATTTGGACTAACACAAGATGAATGATAGTCAAAAGCATGAATAAATGGTGTTAACTAGAATGTATTATGTCCCTATGCTGTGAACCAATTGATGATAACGAAAAAATTACACATTCACTTTTATATAAAGAGGCATGTCTGACTAAATATAGCTGTACCATTAGATTAAGACGAAAGATGTATATAAATATCACTAGATCTAACTTTTAGAAAATATAAGATACAATAAATAAAATAAATTACTTAGCTTTAATCAGTTGATTAATTGTAGTGAGATCATGTTTGTCGTTATAAAAAGATGTACAAGGTTTTAAAAAACAAAAAGAAACAGCAAAAAATAAAATCTTTTTTCTTGCAAGAAATATGTTGGAAACAATTTTTAAAAAAATATTTTTGTATAGGTTTTATAACCAAGTAAAAAAATATTAATACCAAATACTAAAATATAGTGTATATGTTGTATAAAATATGAGGAAATACTCCATCCATATCAGCAAAACAATTATGTTTTTAATACTAAAAAGATTCTAATTTTATTTTAAATATTAGAAACACAACTAGAAATGAAATGTGTATGTGTATGTGTATGTGTATGTGTATGTGTATGTGTGTGTGTGCGTGTGGAATGAGAACTGAATGTGGGAATTAAATGCATCATTTTATACTCTTCAACCATTGTTGCCGTATTAAACACAGGCAGCAGTTAACAATATTATTCATGAATTCAAAAGCAAAAAACAGCTGTTGCCACACAGCAAATCTTCTTCAAGTCTAAATAGCTTGCCTCAAATTTCAAACTTTCTTCAATAATTCCTCACCAACCAAAACTGCCTTTTTAGGAGCAATCACATTTTACAACTCCGATGCATGGAAAGGAAATGGCCATCCATCGTTAGGTGATCAAATGTGTACAATTTCAACAATATTTACTACACACAAACACACTCTAGCTGTTACCTATCATAGCCATTTCATATTCTCCAAAATATATATAAGAATCGAGCAGTTAGTCACAAACGTATGTATCATAGAAGTCGCAAACTACACCCTACTTAGGGCAAAGGAAAGGGTAATTTAGAGTGAGGCCCACTATGCCTCGTAATAATATATATATATATATATATATTTATTTTCTCCAAGACAAATGACAAGAATCTCACCTCAAATTGGAAGTAATCTAGAACATTTTCTAAGGAAGATGGAGGGAATAAAAGCAAGAGACTAACAGACGAAAATGTGTAGCAAAAAGTGGCACTCTTTGGGGTATTTTTTTAGAGTTGCAAGAAAATGCAAAAGCATTTTGCCACAACAGAGATTCTATCCTTTAGGCCATTTCTAGCATTTTGAAGCACAAACAAACAGTTCCATCCACTGTAAAAACAGATTCGATCTACGCGCAGAGAAAAAGAATATGAATAATAAAACAAAACAAAGCATTTGTTTCCTTTTTCCACATCCATGCTTCCACTGGTCATGAAAGCATTACTGCTAACTACTACTATTGAACCCCAAAAAACCAAAAAAGAAAAGGTGCATGCTGCATGAACATGGCAGAGTTGAAACAAGAAAAGCAGGCCTATAAAAACCAAAAATGCACTCAACCTTCTTAGATAAAGCTGCTCAAAAGAAACAGGTGTAAAGAAAGAAAGAGAGAAATAAAAAAAGAAAAAAAAAAGGCACAAATATAGAGTGGGGCATAAGCTAATGTAATGTACCTTGAAAAGATCAGATTCTTCCAAGGGACCTGCTGCACCATTGGCAAAAGGATTAAGGGTTTGAACTTGAACGAGATCTTGAGATACAGAAAAAGGGATATTTATCCCATTTATTATTCCACCCTTCTCAGCTATGGTCTGCCTATAATCATCATCATCACGGTACGGATTGGTTACTGACTCAAGTATTCTTTGGCCGCATTGCAGCTGCATATTCTCAGAAATTGAACTCGTCTTCTCGATTCTTGCTCTGAAACAAGAGATTTTCAAACAAAAAGAACATTATGAACTGCATTAACAACAGCATCATCGGGATGATTCATTTTTTGAGATTTGAAAAAGAAAAATGTAGCCAAACAAGTAAGCTCAACTGCTCAAGTCTAGTATAGTATAGTATACCTTTTCGAACCGGGAGAAGTGTAAATGAAAAGAGAATCTGATCTTTCCATGGGATCCAAAGATAGATGGTGAGCCCGAGCCATATCATTTTCTTGCTCAACACCACTTCTATGAAGATCATGAACAGATGATGGCTTCCTATGTTCTTCTTGTTGCGTGATGATTTTGTCAGCTGTTGTCCACAAAAAGGAGGCACGGTTAGAAAAAAGGGCTTCAAGTAAAAAAATTAAAATAAACAAAAAGGGTTCATGATCATTTGCACAATAGTTGCAGCATTTTTCTAAGACTGGAACATCTTTAGAGATGGTTGTTAACTTTGTGATTTCTGGTGAGAGAGAGACCTTACAGGGAAAGAAACCATTAATGAAGTGAGTCAATGCATCATTTCCAAAAACTATGCGTAGAAGGAACATCACCAAACATTAAGGTTCATGGAAAGAACTAATTGAGGAAAACTAGCAGTATGCCAAGAACAGTTTTTTTTTTTTTTTTTTTCCCATATATCAGAAATTTCTAGTACAGCCATTGGTGATCCTCGAGACAGCAACAGCTTGATTGTTTTGGGAAAGAAATATACTGGAAAGAAGAAGTTTTGGTTTTTTGGCTAGTAGAAACAAGATTGGAATGGGAAAAAAGAAAAAGAAAAAACAGTACTTTGTCTTGCAGCATCTATCTTCATGCTCCTGTACATCTGCAGTGGAAAAATAGTAAGATAGGTTAAACAGCAATGTAACAGGGATGATAACAAAATTATTCCAAGGAAAAGGTGCAGAGCATCATCAGAGACATTCAAAAGACAAACAAAAACGAAAAATTAAACCTGGAGATGGCTTTTGACGTGAGAAATGGTAAGTCCCCTCACATCCATCATTTGCAAAACCAGTTTTGGTGTAGCCTCTACATCACAAAGCACCACAAAGTCAAAAAAGACACCAATAAAGGCGAAGAAAAACACACCATTACCAGAAACCAGAAGATCAATAGCGGAAAAGAAGAAAGAAGAAAATAAACATACTATCTTGACCACCAAGCCTTTCAATAGCATGAACAAAACAGCGATGAAGATCAGGGGTCCATCTTAAACGGGGTACTTTCGATCTTATATATTGCCTTACACCGCCATTTCTTCCACAACTCCCCATATTTTTCCTCCTTTCAGACCAAAAACTACCGAAAAACCAAAAGGATCCTCAGAAGAACCCTTCCTTTCACCTCCTAAGCTAATTTCAGCAAATGGGTCGCACTCGAATCCAAAACCAGCCCTCTGCCTAATGAAGAAGCAGAAACTCAACTAACAATAAGGCGTTCAAAAGCAGCCGTCTTTCAGTAATCCCATTTCAGAGGTTCTGGAAATATTATAAAAAAAGAACAATAGAGAGAGAGAGAGAGAGAGAAAGAGAGAAAAGATCACGAGAAAGAGAATCAGACAGAGAATTAAAGAAGGGGACTGGAAATTCCTTAAAGAGGGCCGGGTCGACTGAAGAAGGGGATGATGATGATGCTTCTGTAGCAGATGATGTGTGTGGGTTTTGAAGAATGGTACGTAGTTGTTGTTGTTTTCGTCATGATTTTCCTTTGTAGTAGAAAGTATCGTACTCTTTTTTCTTTTTCTTTTTTATTTTTTAAAATTTTTTTTTGAGGTCAAATGCACTAAAATTCTTGTACCAAAATTACTGATTACTGTTTTTCCTTTCCTTTTCCTTTATTGGTTTCCTTTCAGCCAAGGCTAGTATTTTTCTCTGTTGACATTGATGGGGGAGACTGAATATACTCCTAACATTTCTGAATAGGTCTTCCTTTTTCTTTTTCAAGAAAGTTATTTAGTATTTGTTTGAACCAAACAATTCCTCAAGAGACTAATTCACATATGAAGATTAAACACATAAGTGATAAAAATTATTTATTTCTTCTGTTTTACTAAATGAGTGCAATGATATAACTATTTTTAAGTTACAAAAGATATAACTCTAAAATTATACCTTTCTAATGGAACTGTAAGATTAACGAATTTCTTATTATAAATAAAACGTTACTCCTTCCCTTATATTAGAAAATTCCAGTTTTGAAAATGTATAAATTTTTTTATTTGTTTAGGTACAAACACCTAAAATCAGTAATTTAATCTAATTTTTTCTACTAATGTTCTTACTTTTCAAAAATGAGTTAATTGTAAATTACACATAATTATATTAGTAAATACATGGAAAGTAAAAACTAAAAATAAAACTGAAATCTTCAAACAAAACAAAAACTTATAAGCTAGACTTTCCTAATAGACAGTTTATGAATATGTCATTTGTGATCATTTTTAAAATTTATTATATAATTTGGAGCTATTTTTTTATCCTATAATCTGATTCTATATTTGAATCGATCCTATTTAGAGTCATGATTTTAAAAATTAGGTATATCTCTTTTACATTTGCAAAAGAGGATTAAAATAGAAGTATAAAATAATGCAAAGTTTATATATATATATATATATATTTGGCCATTTAAAATGCTGATTTTAATTTATTGAAGGGCAAAGTAACTGCAAATACGGTGTAATAAAAGGGGTGGGGGTAAGAAGTAAAAATTGTTGTTACTAATTTGTACCTTTTGAGAGCTGCCAAACACAGCAGAATTATCATCACGAGCTTTTCTGAAAACATTCAGATTCAGCTGAAAATCATTGCCAAAACAAACACCAACTGCTGCGTTTACATATATATTCTGATGCTTTGACTATTCTCTCTCTGTCCCATTCCATAATTTCCATTGCCTCCAGTCATCCCAAGGTTCTTTTCTTTTCTTTTCTTTTTCTTTGACTTCTTTCATATTTGTAAGAATTTTATTTTTTTGGACCAGTTGGTGCATGCACAAAAGCATCAATGGAGGAACCCTTGTTTGTAGCTCGGTAATTTGACTAAAATGCCCTTAATTTAAATATTCATTCAAAAATGACACATTTATTACAAATATTCAATAACATTAAATTGGGTTATAATAAAGGTACTTAATGTTATTAATTATTTGTGATGAATGTATTTTTTCTACATTAAATAATTTCTCCACTCCTATCACAAACTCAGTTCAAAAGGAAAAATTCCATTAATACACAATAAAAAATGTAACCATAAAGTATCAATCTTCCATAACCAACAAATAACCAGATACTAATCGGGAAAGTATACTCCTAATAAAATCTTAAGACTCCAAAGAGTGATACAATATGATGCAGATGGCGAAATATTCAAAGAATTTACAAGACCTATTAACGACATCGAAATTTCATGAACCAATAGTATCTTTCAAATTTTCAAACAAATTAAGGGCATGTTCTTTTAGGGGTTTTCAGAACTGTTTTGAAAACTTGTTTCAAAACAAATTGGTTTCAGACCAAATCAAATAAATAATGTTTTCAAAACAGTTTTCAGACAAATTCAAAGAAACAAGTTTTTCAAATCAATTTTCTTCTCAATATTTTTTTCAAAACTAGTATTTTAAAAAACTATGCTTTGCAAGGCCGATCCACGCATCTGAGCTAAAAACCAAATTGTTGGTTCTTTGTAAGAGCCACCATCTGAGTTTAACCAAACTCCTTGGAGCGTCAATTTCCAAGGATCATGTTACGATTAGAAATAAGCAAAGAAGAGAAGAGAAGCTAATATTCCTTTCTACGAGGACTTAGAAGTAGTTTTTGAAGTTGAGAATTTGCATAAAAACATTAATCTCGAAGGTGACTATTTATAATCGCCCCCATTTAACAGCAAAGCTATAAATTAGGGATAAAACTAGTAAATTCTACCTGTAACTAATCTAATAAGATAATGCTAAGGGATTCTAGGCATGAATACTTAGTGGAGACGTGATGCGAACTAATTGCCATGACTAATTCAACTATTAACTTTGTCATTCTTTGTAACCGTATCATTCAATTCCCCTTGAAATGAGTCTTGTCCACAAGACTCTTGTTGGCAAGGCCTTGGCGGTGTCGCTCAATTCAGTGCACCACAATTAGGGGGAAAGTTTGGGTGTTCATCCTCGTCGTTGCTTGATGGAGGATAATCTTCAATCACGAAGAATTGTGGTCGTTGGCACTGGGACGAATTGCTCGTCGCAGTGACAACATAAGTCCACGAACAAGTGGCTGTTGAAGAATCGCAGGAGCAAATAGGATAACTTTAGGGGGTGGGAATTTGCCGATGGATAGTGAGTAGTTATGACGGTGGAGACACCAATGAAAGATAAGAGATTAACGTCCAGGGTGCAATGCAATGCTGTTTGCACCATCTGTAGGGTAGTGCGAATTTTTTTGAACTTGGATTCATGTCGGGCTAAAACTTCGTAAACATAGTTCCGAAATTCAATATCCATCTCCAAGGTATGTCCAATTTTTGGACTGTGAAAAGGAGGTTTAAGAAAGAGGAAGAGAATATAGTGACGGTGTTCAATTATTCAGGATCGAAAAAGTCTCGGATACCACTATTACGGTTAGAATTTTGAGAGAGGAAGAAAATAGAAGAAGACAGGAAAGAGGCGGTAATTGCTTTGTATTTTCATTGATATCCAATCTACGTACAATTACAGTATTTATAATTAGCTAAAAACTAATATTCTTCCTATAATTTAGGAATACTACACGAATAATTCTGGCACTATAATTAGCTAAAATCAAGCATGTCGGTGGACAATCTTCTATCTCGAAGATTTGTAGATTGGTTGGCAATATTCTATCCCAAAGATTTACATAGTCGGCGCGTAATCTTCTATCTCGAAGATTTGCGGATGGGGGCGACAATCTTCTATCTCGAAGATAAATGGAGGCGACAATCTTTTATCCCAAAAATTAGCGGATGGAGGCGGCAATCTTCTATCCCGAAAATTGCGAAGGTCGGTGTCATGAGATTGATACGATCAGTGCCAGGATATGATGGAAGAAAAAAAGGAAGATTAAGAGATGGCAAAGAAAATATTTTGTATCATATTTCTTGATCAATAGAGGAGGAAAAAGTAGGGTAGGAGGAGTTTAAGAAAGGAGAAAAAGAAGTACAGTCATCAGAATCATCGGCTTTGATACGACTGTTAGAATTTTGGGAGAGGAAGAAAGTAGAGACTTAGAAGTAGTTTTCAAAGTTGATAATTTGCATAAAAAACATTAATCTCGAAGGTGATTATTTATAATAGCCCCCATTTAGCAGCAAAGCTATAAATTAGGGATAAAGCTAGTAAATTCTACCTGTAACTAATCTAATAAGATAATGCTAAGGGATTCTAGGCATTAATACTTAGTTGAGACGTGATGGGGACTAATTGCCATAACTAATTCAACTATTAACTTTGTCATTCTTTGAAACCGTATTAGATCACATTTACTTAGTTTATGAATTCGTCAATGGTTCAAATCTTGCCATGTGTCTTCAAACCCCAAAAAACCCTAGTTTCACCATGCTTTCCAATTGGATGCTCGAATTTGCTTTTTCGAAAATCATAATTCAGAGGAGATTACCATTTTGCTTGGAAATAGCCTGCTTGTGTAGAAGAATCGGGGACTTCGACGGACTTATTCTGGAAGGCTGTTGGAGAGAGGGGGGGAGACGGAAACTGTCGCGATTTGGGGAGAAGGAGGAAAATGGTTTTGGGTTTGAGATTGGTTTTGTGCAGGGGTTTCAGACCCTCTTACCCAAACGTGATTTTTGGTTTGGTTTTGGGTTTGACGCCCAAAACCAAAAAAAATTTGTTCTCAAAACTCGTAAGAGAACAGGGCCTAAGAGATTGAATGACGTCTTCATTAATCAGTTTTCTCTTCACTAATTCTTCGAGTGATACTAAGATAAAAAATATTAAAAAATAGTAGAGTCGTTATAAGTCAACGATAGTAAGAAGATGATGAAAGAGTGGAAAAAGGGTAGAGAGGAGGGGAGAGTGGGAAAAAGAAAGAGGAGTATAAGGGGAGAGGAGAGAGGGAAAAGAAACAGAGGTTTAGTTCAATTAGGAACCAAAAATCACACATAGGATAGAGATCAAGTGATACACGGAGGAAGGTGTTCAAAAAAACCGATAAACCAGTTACAGGATCAAGAACCAAAACGGTAAACCAGTTGGTAATCGGTTAACCGATTAATCAGTTTTAATCAATTTCGATTATAAACTGTTAATTTTGAATTTTTTCTTATCGGTTAGCTGGTTAATCAATTTCGATCAGAACCGATTAATCGATTCTGTTTCAATTTTGAATTTTTCTTATCGGTTAGTTGGTTATATGTATATACTATTTATATATTATTTTTTAATGTTTCTTTAAAGTTTATTTACTTATGAATTATAAATAATATATCATATGATTTTAATATTTTATTTTATATTTTTCTATTATAATGCATAAATTTCTCATATATATGGAAGTGTTAAAAATAAAAATTCATGAATAAATTTTTGTTCAAGATTTTGAAATATATAATAGCAACCTTTCACGATAAACAAGAATTATATTTTAATTCATTTATTTGTTTTTATTTCATATTCATTTATGCTTCTTCATATAAACAAAAGAAACAAAAGTATTTCTATATTTTTAAAATTTTATATTTGTTCACAATATAATGAAATGAAAAGAAGGTACTAAATAAACAAAGAAACTAATTTATCGGTTGATCGGTTAAACCGGTTAATCGAAATTGGTCAATTGGAAACCTTATCAGCTGATTAACCGGTTTACTTAAATTTAGTGAAATCACTATTAACCAACTGGTTGAACACCCCTAAATACACGTAGGCAGTTGTTTAATTTCATACTATGATTGTAAACTTTAAGTGAAAATTATCGATGTCATTGATTGTCCCTTAGCTAAAATTATGCTCAGCAGCATCCCGTCAAAATGAATAGGTAGGCACGCACAGCCCTCTCACAACCCCAATAATGCCACTTATTAATAGAAACTCACATATCATATCAAGTTCAATGAATGACTTTATGTATTTTGAGTAGGAAAAAAAATCCAAAAAGAAGAAACTTTTTTTTTTTTTTTTTTTGGTAAAACAACCTTAGGGCTGATTGGTGTGTTGCCCTTTTATTGCCTTTTTGACGAAAGTACAAACAAAGACTCAAAAAATAGCACAAAACCCTCCAGCTAAACCCTTAAATAGGGAAAACACTAGGATTCTAACAACACCAGTCCCGCAATTTGCCAAGGCAAAGATGCATGATGGAAAAAGGATGAAGCCATCATCGAACTTGCGAGTTTGGCGAGGGAATTCGCTACCGCGTTGCCCTCCCGGAGTACATGACAAATCCGAATCTGCTGGTCCAGCAGCTCTTCGATCTTCGCCAGCGTCGACGCAGCCATCCATGGCCACTTGCTCCCTTGGATTGCTCGCAGCAGAAGAAGGGAATTCGTTTCCACCTCCAGCGGGTAACAAACCAGCTCGCAACAAGTTGATAGCCCATAGAGCATTGTCAATACCTCAGCCTGCAAACTAGAGAAAGTCCCCAAGTATACGCTTACCGCAAAAATCACCTAACTCTTGTCTGTTCAGAGTACCGCATCGGCACCTGAGGGACCTGGAGCACCCCTTGCCGATCCATCTATTTTGAGTTTGAACGAGCCTGGGGCTGGATGGCCCCAGATGACCCACCGTGGGGCTCTTTTTTTCCGAAAAGCCCGGCACGGAACCACCCTTGGTATAAGAAAGGCCCCACTCCGATACATACTGTGGCGGTTTAATAGCCAGCAAATCCGCGCACAGCACGCGGGAGTTACCCATAATCGTCCTGAGTGGTATACTTACCCTTTCGTGTGTAGCCTTGCAGTATGCATGCCATATTTCCCCACATACTATTACTGGGAGAATATCCAGTAGCAATCGCGGGAGATGCCGCCCCGCTGCCTCGCCATCCTTACAAAACAAATCCAAAACATCCCACAAAGATTCTACCTGGACAGCACCTACTCTTAGTAAATCCAGCCATTCTCCTCACATGGATGACGCAACAGTGCATGAGAAAAATAGGTGCTACAGCGAGCACTCCGCCTCACAGAAAACGCATTTCGAGGCTATTTTATATAGTAAATGACATAAACTTACATTAAAAATAATAACATTTTGATGCTTCAAAAAATAATAATAGCATTTACACATTAAAACCATACACTCTTAACCATTGTAAACTCTCACAAATAATTTACTAATTATTTGCGAAAAATGTATGATCTTTTAATGTACATAAAATGAACTCATAGTGTTTGAAGTGGTTTCTAGTTGTGGAGATCGTGTGTTTGATAGTGTCCTATTTTGATGTCGGTTATGTATTAGTTTAGCTATATAATAGGCTCTTTGGTTTTATCTAAGAGATGCAGAGAAATGTATTTCTCTTTCTACCTTGTTCCTCTTATTTATCTGAGTTAAACCGTGCGCACATCCCCTACTTATGTCATAGCCGTCGGATGAAAAAAATACGACCACCAAATGAATATGAACCCCTATATTTCTTCACATCCTCTAATTATGTCATCATATAGATTAAAAGGTGTATTCATTCATTACAGATGGAAAGATGTCTCCCTTCATTCCACACGGGAAAATGTCTTCATTGTGTTGGTTTTGTAGGCCAGCCACAATAAGAAGCAAGCACAACCGTTGGATGTGAAGGACGACCACCAAATGAATATGAACCCTTAAATTTCTTCACATCCCCCAATTATGTCATCATATAGATAAAGACAAATTGTCGATCTCATTAAGTGTCAATTAACATCATCAATAGCATGCATCAATACAGGGGCGGATTTACAATGGGGGGCACAGGGGTACGTGGCCTCTACCGCCCTCATATATTTAGTTTTTTTTATTTTAAATTTGTTAAATTAATATAATGTGCCACACTATTTTTTTGAATTACAAATTAAATATAAATAATACACAACACATAGATAAATTGTACTAAGATTATGATTATTTTTTTCCTAGAGTATTAGTAAGATGCACAACACATAGCCAAATTGTATTAAGATTATGATTTTTTTTTTTCTTCTGGAGTATTACTAAGATTCACATTGATTAGAACTGAAATTGCATTCAAAGTGAGAAATGTAAAGAATTACTAAATAAATTTTTTTTTTATTTCTCTTTTATTAGTTTTTGCTATATTTTTCTTCTAGTTTAACCCTATTATAAAATATAACGTTCTTGGATATACTATATATATTGTGCCCCGTTAAAATCAGTTTCTAATTCCCCCACTGCATCAATGTGACGCTACTCGCCGGTAGTTTGGTTACAAAATTTTTGATACAATCATCTATTCTTATCTCCTCTCCCTAGAATCATCCCTCCAAAGTTGCCCATTCAGAAGTTGAAGATTGGAAAATTCTAGGTATAAGAAGCTTTAAAATAACAACCATCACTCACTACTACAAAAATGACTTTTAATGGCGGTTTTTTAGGCCTTTTAACGGCGATTTTTGGCATTTTTGAACCGCTATCTATCCGGCAGCCGTAGAAAGTTTACGGACTTTCTATGGCGGACTTTCTACGGCAGTTTTTTTTCAAAACCGCCGTAGAAAGTCCGAACTTTCTACGGCGATTCGCTTAGGAACTGCCATAGAAAGTTGGCTTACCGCCGTAGAATGTCTACTTTCTACGGCGGTTATCTTCAAAACCGCCGTAGAAAGTTAACTTTCTATGGCGGTTCCTAAGCGAACCGCCGTAGAACTACGGCGGTTTTGAAGATAACCGCCGTAGAAAGTATCAAATTTGTAAAAAAAAAAAAATTTAATATTTCATTTTTTTCTCTACATTCAAAAAATATATATCAAAAACAGCAAGAACAACCTTAGAAAGGTTTTGATATATATATATATATATATATATTTCAACTTTATTCAAAATATATATATCAAAAACTTCCATCCTAATAAACCGAACAACGGCCAAATTTCACAAAATTTTTGCGTGCATCCATCAAATTCTAATTAATTTAATCATTAATAGCAAGAACAATACAATAATCACCGATATAACACTAATCAAATTCAAATTTAATCATTCATCATCTCACCAAACCCGAATTTAACACTAATAATAAACCCTAGGCCAATCACAATAATCAAGTAACAATAAAATTTGTAAAGCTTAAATAAAGTTGAAACTATTCGATATTACCTTTTTTATGATTTGAAGCCCACAACAAGGACCGATTGTGGTGAAATTATGATGGGAGATTAACTCCAAGTGGTGGGTGATGGCCGATTAAGAAACCATCTCCGGAGTTGGGTGACGGCGGATCTTGTTATCAACGCCGCCGGAAGAACTGCTTCGGGGGAAGACAAGAGAAAAAACCGACGGAGAGAGGATGGGTGTCGGCAACGAGAGAACTCTTCGGTTTGCTGGAGATGGAAACAGGGGGAAGCCGCGGCTGGCAGGAGATGGAAACAAAGGGAAACCCTTAAAATTCAAACAAAATCAAGTTTCTATGGCGGTTTTAATAAAAACCGCCGTGAAATGGACTTTCTACGGCGGTTTTAATTAAAACCGCCGTAGAAAGCCCGTAGTTGTGAATTCCCGCCCATTCCTCTATTATTCCTATTAATTTCTAGTTTTTCTTTTTTTTAAATTAACCCCCAAATTTTTTTAAATTTAATAATAAATATGTACTTTACTATTTATCAATTTTTATAGTAAAATTCATCATATTTATTAATTATACGGCGGATAGAAATATAACCAGGGACTTTCTACGGCTGTTTTATTTCTAATCGCCGTAGAAAGTCCGTACTTTCTTTTTAATGGCGGTTTTGGTCTTTCCGTCGTTAAAGCACCGCCGTAGAAAGTCCATTTTGTAGTAGTGACTCTAGCTTTGGCATATCGGAATAACATGATCAGAAATTTCAAGGAAGACAAATATTTAAGGGTACAACCATCTCTCCGGCGTTGGGGTGTCGAAGTAGCAAGATTTAGAATATTGAGGTAGAAATAGATTTAGGGTTACTACCATCTCTCCGGTGTCGACCTAACAGAATTTGAGTATTGAAAATTTTGATGTAGATGAAGATTTAGTGTTACTACCATCTCTCGACGTCAGCTACTGGTGGCCGGCGTGGCCATCATGACTGGGTTGAATCTAACAATGAGAATTTTACATGAGGAAGAAGATTATAGCTCAACTTGGTGAACTTTCACTTGCCTATGTGGCACTGATGCAAAATTATACTATGAAAGACTATTTGGGAATTTTATCTCGACTGCCTTCGTGGTCCCTACCAGGTCCAAAACTACTTTTGTGCATACCCAAATCAGCCCAAACAAAATTTATTGTGTGTGATTATAGAGTCGATCAGTCAGGGAATCGCTATTTTAATCATAACTAAAAACCACATCTTTTCAATCCTAGGTTTGAAGATTTAGGCATTGTTCTTTTTTTAGTGACTAATTTGGAAAATATTTTGGTTTGAGAAAGAAATTTTTTTTGGAAGGAATGCTCTTAAGGAAAATTATGAAAGAGAGGGAAAAAAAAATATAGCGATTATGTTAGTTTTTGAAAAAATATGAGTAGAAATCTAGAGGGAAATCTAAAATTTAAAAATTTAAATTTTAAATATTGAATTTTGTAGAAAATAAAGTTATTTCTTTGTATAACTTTTATGTTTCAAAAAGTGATGATTTTTTTGAAAATGAATGAAAAAGAACGGCGCCTTAGGCCCCGTTTGGTATCAAGGTTTGATCCAAATCTTGATTTGAATTGTAATTTTTAAATATTAAAATTGTATTGAAAATGTAAAAAGGTGTATTGGAATTATTAAAAAGTGTATTAAAAATATAAAAATATTTATTGAAGTGATGAAAAACTATTATAAAATGAAAATGAGATCCAAACCTTGGTTTGGATCACGTTTCCAAACAGGACCTTAGTGACCAAATAATGAAATGATAGAAAAAGTTTTAGAGTTATAGGGTTTTGGAATGATAAATGAGGAATTATACTATATAATTAATGGAAATGAATCAAATTTATCAAGGGTGATGAATGTAAAGATTCTTAAGGTGGTCTTATGTGAAGCTTGTTCATAAATGAGACCACCTCTCAATACACACGTGTTTTTTTTTTTTTTTTCCTCCTTTTGAGTATCAATTGCAGGTGTTAAAAAAAAAAAAAAAAACTCATGAACAATATCAGTGATACTCTTTAAGGGTATCAGTATAAATGAACAAATAATTTTAAAAATTGTATTTCATCAACCGTACGAGTGATGCTTTTGAAAATCATTAGTGACGAGTATCAATATAAATAAATAAATAAATAATAAAAATCTATACTAGTGATACTCTTAAAGGGTACAAGTGACGCTCTCTCCACTTTTATTATAACGCTCCAAGTATCCATAGTTTTTATATTTTGTCTTTAATTTTACACGTATACGTTCTTTATAGGATCTTATAATTCTAGGATTCAATCATATTTATTTTGATTCTACACCAAAATTGACTGTATGAAATCTCGATCTTGAAAGCTATAGATTGGAAGCGAGGTTGAGCCTAGATTTTATAACAAGAAACTCCTTTTACATTATGAACTTGTGTTTGTTGATGCACGCATGGATTGAAGTTCAACTAACAATATTGTACGTATTGACTTTGCACTTAAAGATTGAATGACTTTTTGGTTGGCTAAACTACCCCCTGATTATGAAATAGTGATTCAGGTGCATGTGTTGATTAATGTGGCCATTTGACGACTTTCTATGTGAATGAGGGCGGGGATCGTGTTAAATTGTCTTTGGATCTGACAGGAAAAGAAATTTGGCTCTGTTCATTTTATATGAAATAATTCCGTTGAATTAATAATTTTAACTATTTTAATTGCCTTTCATTTTTAATTTTCTAATTTTCCTTTTTATTTTTAACTTTACATCCCCAAGAAATCGAATCATGACCTCAAAGTTACAAGGCGGTCCCATTACCACCACCCCAGCCCTCCCCCCATTTTCTAATTTTACTTTCTTTTTTTTTTTGGTTATATAATATTTTTTAATTTTTAAACCCTTGCATCCCCAAGAATCGAACTCATGATCTCGGGGTTACAAGGCCCTCCCTTGTTCTAAGTTTACTTTTTAGAGTTAAATTGTTAGTATAACAGTCAACTAAAATTGACCTAACTAGTCATTTTTAAATGGGCAAATGACATGGGGAAAAACCATAGTCCCTTCAAGGAACCATTCAATTAGACATGACCATGCCTCCGGAACCACCGATTACAGTTCCAGAGCCGCCGGTTCTGGTTCCATAGAAAGTGAAACCCCGAATCAGAACCTTGGAGAAACGGTTCTAGGACGGTTCCAGAACCACCGATTCTGATTCTGATTCTGTTATGGTTTCGATTCCGTCACAGTTCCGATTCCATTCAAATTGAAGCAATTTTAATTCAATAATTAGTTTATATTTATATATATTTAATTTAATTTAATATTTACTTATATTAATAATATATGTAATGTAAATTATACCACTAGTTTATATATTATTATAATATATGTAATATAAAATAATTATATTATATAATTCTGTATTTTTTATATAAATAAACATACAATATAATATTAATAATAAGAAATATTTAATAAAAGAGGAAGTAGATGGAGTAGTTATTTAGCTTTACTTAAAACTCAATGAAAGGCTGAGGGCATGATTTTGAAACTTTTCTTCAACACATAAGTACTATATAATTTTTAGTGTTTTAGTAGGGAACCGCTGGGAACGCCGGTTCCCGGTTCTTTCAAAGGTGGAACCGGAACATCCTCAGAAGGGTCCGGTTCCTGTTCTGGAACCATGGGCCACGGTTCCGATTTCGGGTCTGAAATCGCCAGGTAGGTTCCGGGTCGGTTCCGAATGGCTGAATGGTTCTTTGAAAGAATTATAGTCTTACCCAATGACATGGCCATATCTAATGTGATTTTTTTTTTGTTGACGGAATGTAATGTGTATTAGATTAATCCTTAATCATTTGTTTATGTTTGATAAATATGTCCGTCTAAATGTTGAAATGTTAAAAATATACGACTTTATTCTTGTATTAATTTTCACAACTATATAAAAACTATATAAATGTTACAATAAAAATTTAGATATAATTAATAAAATTATATACAACATATAATTATTATCATATGAATGATGTTTATAAAAATAGGTAAAAGACATAACTTTAAATAAATTTGTACTACCAAAATACAATAAAAATGAATAAACTAATTAAAATTTATTTGATAATACTATGACGTGTGGTATGCTAATAGAGAAAATAATAATAATTTTTCAAGTATAAATATTTATAATAAAATCAATATAAATAAAATAGAAGGGATAGTTTTGTAAATCAAATATGCATTATTAAAAAAATTGTTACGTGGCCAAGCATCCGCAACCGCATTAAAAGATAAGCAATAAGCTGTATTTTACTGTTTAACTTTTACTAAATAAAATAAGCAGCGCTTAATCGATTAAAAGGCTTGAATTTTCATTATAAAAAGGACTAAAATTCATTATCTTTTAGTTAAATAATTTTAAGCATTAAGTGGTGTTATTCAAAGACCCTTATTGTTTGTTGATTAAAGCTCCAGTCGGAGCTATGGTGGAAGTAGCACTAATCAGAGGTTTTGTGGGTCAGGTTCATGCGCCTTGCCTCCCTCGGCTCGCACATCTAGGGTTTGGACTCGAATGGGATTGGAAGAAGTGGGTGAGATCATGGCCGATAAGTCAGGGCAATGTGTGGGACTTTTTGGCACTTTTGGTTTTTATGACCGGCTACCGCAGATTTTGTAGGTCATTTAGGGGTGATTATGCAATTTTTAAAAATATTGTTGATTTACAAAATTACTGTTGACTTAAGAAATTAGTTAACAAAAACCTTCTACAGCTGATCATAGGGACTAAAAGTATCAAAATAATAAAGAACGGAAACTACAAGTGCAACAATATTAAAAAGAGGACAAAAAATGTAAAGAGAGAAAAATAAATAAATAAATAAAAGTTGTGATTTTGCCCTTGCAATAAATCCAATATAATTACTTTACTCCTGGCAAAAAAAATTAAAAATAGAGAAGAAAAAAGATTTTAAAAAAGAATAAATCAAAAGAGTAGTCTTTTTTCTTAATTTTAGAAAACAAACTGTAGTTTTATTTTTCTGCTGCGGCTCTGGCAACTAGCTGAGAAAGTCAGCATAATAGAGAGAGATAGATATAGATGGTAGTGCTAAACGCAGGAAATAAAAATACTAAACGCAGAGAAGGAAATATAGTATTTTGTATTTCTACCCAAATTGCCCCTTCCCCCTACTAACTCCCACCAGCCCCACCATTAGTCATTTCCTTCATTTTCAATTTATTTATTTATTCTTTTAAAAGCCTTCCTTTTTTCTTGTATTTTGGTATTATTTGTGTTTAATTTAATATAGATGTATTATAAAATCATTTTAATTTATTTAATGTTGACACTATTTTAATTATTATGTGTGTATAATTTAGTGCGTTTATTTGTGTTATTAATATTGATGAGTATATTTTGTTAAGGTTAATAATTATTTAGGCGTGTATAATTTAGACATTATAATGCATGGTTATAAAAAAAAATTTGTATTATTTGTCTTTAATTTAGACATTATTTTGCATGGTTAGACTTTTTTTTAAGTATTATTTGTGTTTAATTTAGAGATAAATACATTAATAAAAAATAATTAAAACAGTTAGCAAAGAGGTTAGGCAGTGTTTTTAAAAATAAAAATAGTAGAAGGCTATTTTTTGGGCTTAGGAACTTAGTGTGGTTAGGCGCCCTAAGCCCCTTTTCTGGGGATTAGGACCAGAAAATGGGCTTAGAGCGCCTAACCACCCTTTATGGGGTTAGGAGCTTAGGGTGGTTAGGCTCCTTAAGCTTCTTTTCTGGGGCTAGGAGCTTAGGATGCTTAGGCGCCCTAACCCCAGAAAAAGTGTTAGGATTCCTAACCCCAAAACAGGAAGTTATCCTAACCCCAGAAAAGAAGATTAGGGTGTCTAACCCCCTTTTTCTAGGTTAGGAATCAATCCTAGAACAAGAGATTAGGCACCTAACCTCATGTTCTGGGATTAGGAATCCTAACCCCAGAAGAAATTCCTAACCCCAGAAGAGGAAGTTAGACACCCTAACCTCCTTTTTTGGATTTATGATTTCTAACACCAAAAAGGTTAGGGTGCCTAAGCTCCTTTTCTAGGGGTTAGGATTCCTATCCCCTAGAAAAGGAGCCTTCTGCCAACTTTTTTTTTTTTTTTAAGTGTACCTACTGCCAACTTTTTAAAAATTATTTTAACAATGCATTTATTTCTAAATTAAACACAAATAATACTCAAAAAAGTCTAATCATACTTTATAATGTCTAAATTATACACATTTAATTATAATATTAACATTACTAATTAATATATCCATCAACATTATAAAAAAAAAAAAAACCACATACATAATATTAAAATAATACCAACATTAAATAAATTAAAATGAGTTTCAATGCATTTATATCTAATTTAAATACAAATAATATTAAAAAAGAATCTAACCATTCTAGATAATATTAAAATTACATATACCTAAATATAACATTTAACTTAACAATTAATCATATGTACATATATAGAAAGAAAAAAAAAAGAAGAAGGACGGAATGAAGGTTTAAAAAAAAAGGAAATGAAAGAAAGGACAAATGGTGGGGCTGGAGAGAGTTAGTAGGGGTAAGGGGTATTTTCGGTAGGAAAATAAAATTTTATCTCTCATTCTCTGCGTTTAGTATTTTTTTTGTTGCGTTTAAACATACCAATATAGATTCCTGAGGGTAATCGTATCAGTAAATATTCAAAATTTAGCCTTGTGTGACAAGGCATTTGATAATTTGTAATCATATCCTTTTGTCGACGTGGCAACATTCTTCCCTTGTCCCCTCCCCTTTTACTGCGTATTTTATTTTATTTCAATAATGGAAAAAAAGGTTCATATCGGTCAAATGCTTTTTGAAAACTTAGCTCCTTTAAAATTATATCTCAAATAGGGGTTTTTTTTCCAATATTTATATTGGGACCAAAAATTACCAAAATAGACAAAAAAAAATTTTCATTCCCAAAATATAAAAAACGAAGTTGAGAGATTCGTTTTCATTGAAAACGAATCTCCCAACTTGATTTCCTTCAAGAATAACAAAAAAAAAAAAAAAAATCTTGAAGAAACGAACTCCTCTTCCTTTTTTTTTATTAATTTCAAATTAATTTTTCCTTTTTTGTTTTTTTATTAATTTCATTAGTTAAAAAGAACCCCCGTAATTCATTTTTGAGTTGTTAGGAAAAAAAGGCAAAATATAATTATATAACTGAAATTTTAATTTGTAATTTAATAAAATTTTAGAGGAAGTAATTTACGTTATTTTTTGAAATGGTGGTCAATTACCTTTGTCTTCTTTATGCTCTCCATTTTCTATATTATTGCGCCTACCTAATCCCACTAGTATTCTCTATGCAAGCTCATTTAAACTAAAAACAATTAAAAATGGAAACATCAATATCGGTCTAATGTTATTTGTTTTTGAGATAAACGAATTTATGAGTTTTGTTTTTAACAGAATTAATTACTTTTAAAACATAAATGCGCGACTAAATTTTCAAAGAAAAATAAATTCCCCAAATTCATTTATACGGAGATTTTATGTATTTCAAAAAAATATAGCGTAAATTACTTCCTCTAAAATTTTATTGAATTACAAATTAAAATTTCAGTTATATAATTATGTTTTGCCTTTTTTTTATATAACAACTCAAAAACGATTTACGGGGGTTCGTTTCGAAAACCCTAAAATTTGTTTTTCATTAAATAATATTTATTTTTAAAAAATGAATAAAAACTTAGAAACATGTTGGTGAACCGTTTTCAATGAAAATAATTATTTAATTTTTTAAAATTTGTTTAAATATAATTATTTTTATTTATTTCAAAAATAATTTTGGGGCATGTTATTTACAGGCCACTTTTTACTATTCGTAGGCCACTTTTTAAAATTTTAAGTGGTGAAAAGACAAATATACCCTTGATAGTTTCTAACTTCATAAAAAAAAAATTTACCCAACTTTTTTAACTCAGGGAAAATCGCCCAGACCAGGCGATTTTCCCAGATAAAATCGCCCAGGCCAAGCGATTTTCCCTAAAAAAAAAAAACGTTTTTTCGAAAATTTAGTGGTCGTTCGCCGGAAAAATGATTTTCCGACTACTGATCAGGAAAACCTGATAAAAACGCCGTCCTGTAGCCTTTTTTTTTAGGGAAAATCGCCACAGGACACCAATTTTATCTGGGAAAATCGCCTGGCCAGGGCGATTTTCTCTAGGAAAATCGCCTGGACTGGGCGATTTTCCCAGATAAAATCGCCTGGACTGGGCGATTTTCTCTGAGAAAATCGCCCCGGCCAGGCGATTTTCCTGGAGTTAAAAAAGTTGGGTAATTTTTTTATAAAGTTAGAAATTATAAAGGGCAAAAATGTAAATTCACGTATAAAAATTTTAAAAAGTGGCCTACGAATAGTAAAAAGTGGCCTGTAAATAACATTTCCGATAATTTTAGTGAAATTCGTTTCTTAATAAAATTAATAAAAAACAAAAAAGGAAAAAATTAATTATGAAATTCGTTTATTAATGAAATTAATAAAAAACAAAAAAGAAGGAAACGAACGCATGGAATTCGTTTTCAAAAGGAAACGAATGAAAAGAAAATGAATTCCATGCATTCGTTTCCTTCAAAAAAAAAAAATTTTTTTTGGTTAGTTTTGAAGAAAACGAAGTTGGGGTATTCATTTTCAGAAGAATACGAATCTCCCAACTTCGTTTTTTATATTTTGGCAATTTTATTTTATTTTTGATTATTTTCGTATTTATATATGGCCAAAATGAATATTTGGGAAAAAAAAATCCCCAAATAGAGAATTTTTATTTTTAAGAAAAATATTTTCTGAAAAAAATATATTTTTATAAAAAATTGTGTAAGAAAATGTAATGACTTAATTATTTTCTAAAATAATGTAAAAGTAATTTTAAAGAGAATTTTAAATTTTAAAAATTAAATTTAAAGATAATTGAAGATGTTTTAATATAAAAAAAATTTAGTGAAAAAAGTGTAACTTTTCCAGAAAAAAACTAAAATAAACATAGCCTCATTTCTTTCTTTTTGTCAGATTAGTTTGGTTTGCATGCTTTTCCATTTCGAAAGACGTTAAAACAAAAGTCAACTACGTGAACAGAGCCAAAAGAGGGAATGATGAACACTCAAGCGAATATCCGACGGTTAAAATTGAGAATCCCATCTCTGAAATCATATCATATCTGGGACGTATCAAAGCTAACATTTTGTACCTTTCAATATACTCTTCTGTCCTAGTTAAAAAATCTATTTTCAAAAAAATCTTATTCTATTTGAAAAGTTCGATTATTTTAAATTTATTTACTTTACATACTTTATTAATATAATAATATTTGATTCATAATTAATTTTTATTTTTAAAGTAAGTATATAAGTAAAAAATATAATGATAAATTATTTATTTTAGATATTGTACCTCACAATCTATATTATACGTATTTCAAAGTGAGACGGATGGAGTAATAATCATCATTTAATCGCACGTATTATGTGCACTCAAGTAATTATGCACACAAAGTGAAAAAGTAAGTCCATTTAATTAGTCTACTATACATGTTTCGGCTCCGTTCTCTTAGTAACTTGATTAGGAAATTTTTTTGTTAGGAAAAAAAATTTATTTTGGAGGAAATTTCTTTTGGGGATTTGTGTAAGAAAGAGAAGAAAAAGTGTAATGATTATGTTTTTTTTTTAATTTATGTGAGTGAAAATTTAGAGGAAATTTTAAATTTTGAATTGTGAATTTAGTAAAAATAATGTTGTTTTTTGTGTAATATTTTTGAGAAAAAAGTAATACTTTTCCTGATTGTGATTGGAAAAGAACATAACCAAATTTTAAATGAGAAGGAATAATTTAATGATGTTTAAAATTTATGTTTGACTGTAATACATGTATTAGTTGGTTTAGAATGTACTCCTTTCGTCCCACTCAAATAGTTCACTTTTAAAAAAAAATCTTGTCACATTTAAAGAGTCCACTTTGAATTTATTTACGTTACATATCCTTGCTAACATTACAATGTGTGGTTCACAATTAATCCTTACTTCTAAAGTAAGGATATAAGTGAAAAATATGGTGATAAATTACTTATTTTAGATGTTGTACCTCACAACCCATAATAAGTTGTACGCATTTCAAAGTGGACAGTTTGAGAGGGATGGAGGGAGTACTTCCCTTCAACCGAATGCCAAACCCACACCTCCATTGCCCGTTGGTAAGCCTTAAGTGGTGTTCCCGATAGGTGTTCCCGTGGTCCCTGTAGCTGTCTGCATTCATTCTGCATCATGCATCTGCATTAATCAAGTAAGTTTTAAAAATGGCGAATAGTGTAAGAAGATTTTTGTTTGGTGACTCAAGTACTAGTTCTTCTAGGACTAGAAATAATAGAGTACTTCAAAGTCATGAAGTCCAACAACTAGATGTTCCAATTAATCAAATAATTCCATCACACTCATTTAGATCTATTTATCATATTGGTATTTTAGAATTTTCAAAAGCATACTCAATTAAAGTTCATGAAGAAGTTCTTCCATTACATGAAAGAAAAGCAACTATTCCACTTCTTTCGCGAATGGCTATAAATAATTATTTAAATCAAGGCTTTAATTATTTACATTTTGGTTTAATACAAGTAGCAATTCATCCACTTCAACGAAAATGAATTGATGTTCCTGTTTTCCTTGCTTTAAGAGATGATAGAATGATAACTTATGATGATTCACTACTTGCTATGATTCAGACTAATGCATGCAATGGAACAATAAGAGTTGAATATACACCAGATTACTCAATTTGTTTATTTGATCCAAAAATAATAAAATCACTAATTTTAGATATTCATCTAGATCGAAGAAAGATTGAACAAGAATCAATGAATTTTACACTTGTTTATCGAATTTACTTCAAGTTAATGAAATCTATGATTCAAACCGCCTTGAGGTTACCAACTTCAGACTGAAACCAATCGGTCTTTGTGACTACAAACTCGGACAGTACTTTGACTAGGACTCAAACTCCTCATCTTTTACCGTGGGATCAAATCACTATCCCTTAGGAATTCCTCATTGACAAACCAGAACCAAAACAAGAACATGTTGAACAAACAAGGCAATCTGGACCAGTAATAATTGAAGAATACTCAGATAATCAACTTTTAGTTCGTTTTCCTAACACTATTCCTGTTTATCCTTCTTCTTTAAGTTCTTACAGGTCAGCATCTTCCAGGTTTCCTCAAGATGAAGATGTTCCTTGTTCATCTAGAGCTCCTCTCCTAGGTACTCCTTCTCAGGACGGTCAAGGTACTCCTTTTCTGATCCTTCTACTAGTTCACAGGATCCTACTCCTAGTCGTCAAGATACTCAACTTAAATTCAAACCTCCTATGCCAGATATAGTACCTCCACCTCATAGGCCTTCTTCACCAGATTCTCCAACTCAATCTCAAATGAGAATGTCAGAAATTTTGGTTTTAAATAAAGAATTCAAAATAAAATTTGATTTATTAAAAGAAGATTTTCAAAATGAAAATTATAAAAATGAAAGACTATGGTTTCAAAATTTAGATCAAAGATGTCGAGATAAATTAATTTCAGAATGGGTAAAAGAGGTTGAAAGATTAAGATTCAATTTTCCTTTCTTTAAGTGGTTAGATTATTTTTTGCAAAAAGAAAAATTGAAAACATTTAATGAAACTCCAACCATTGAAGTTCAAACAAATTTATATAAAAAATGGAATCTAATTTCAGGACAAGCAGTTACTTCAATACACCCACCATTATCAGGTTTTACTATTTTAACTACAGAAGGTAATGTTACTGCTTATCCATTTAAGCAAGGTAGAGAGAAAATTGAAAAAATTGATTCAGATGATTTTAAAAAGGTTTATCAACAGAACAATTATACCAATCAGATTTTACAAACAATTGCAAACCAAGTTGATTTGATTTCTACAAAATTAGACACAATAAAACCAAAAGAAAGATTTCCAGTTAAAACTGCAAAACCATTTTTTCAAGTTTCTAATTTATCACGAGAATTTGAGAAAAAACTTTCTTTAGTACCAAAGTCATCCGACCCAAGTTCTTCTAAACGAATTGGAACTATTGAGCAAATAACTCCATACTTAGATTCTCAGTCTACTGATTCAAGTTCTTTATCTTCTTCTGATGAAGAGGTAGAAAGTCAAATAAATTTAGTAGAAAATCAATTCGATAGTCAAACCCCATTAGAACTCAATAAGATCTATAGGAAATCTAGTAGATATAACTCAAATAATGATAGACAATGGCAGTCAAGGTCAACTAAGAATTATTATCCTCGTCCAAGTCCTCCAGATATACTTTTCGAAAAAAGATCTCAGTTTATAGCAAAAAATTATGATGGCAGTTCCTTATATGAATGGAATATAGATGGTAAATCTGAATATGAAATTCTCAATACACTCCAAGAAATGGGTATGGCACGACTAGCCTTTAAAGCAAAAACTAATGCTAAAGAATCTCATATTGTTTTTTGTTTAATTTCTGGTTTTACAGGTCAATTAAAAGGATGGTGGGATAATGCTTTAAATAATGATGAGAAGATAACAGTTTTTAATCATACTACTGAACAAATAGATGAAAATGATGAATATGTTCAAGTCCCAGATGGGAGTGAATTTCTTATTTATGCTATTCAGTTCATTTTATTGGAAATCCAAAGAAGAATTAGCCAGTACAAAAATTTTCCTTACTAATTTACGATGTCCTACTCTGACAGATTTTAGGTGGTATAAGGATATGTTTTTAACTCAAGTTATGAGGCGACCAGATTGTGGTTCTACTTTTTAAAAATAAAAATTTATTACTGGTTTACCAAATTTATTTTCTCAAAGAATTATGTCAAGTCTTCAAAAAGAAATTGGCACAGATCATATCGATTTTTCTAATCTGTCTTTTGGTCAATTATTTGCTTTTATTAAAAAAGAAGGTTTCCAGTTATGCCAGGATCTTAAAATACAGAACAAGTATGGCTCGGAACGCAGAGAGATGGGCTCTTTCTGTCAAGCATTCGGCATCACAGGTATAAAAGCTCAAGAAAATAGGAAATTTAGAAAATATAAAAGCAATTATAAAAAGCCTAGAAGATATAAAGATAATGATTTCAAAGAAAATAAAAAAGTTTTATAAAAAGAAAAAACGGTTTTTAAATAAAAAGAATATAAAATGTTTCAAATGTGGAAAAATAGGTCATATAAGTCCAAACTGCAAAACAGAAAAGAAAATTAATTCTTTATTTTCTGAAGAACAAGAATTAAAAAATAAACTCATGTCTTTAATGATTAACAGTTCCGATGATGAAGATATTCAAAATTCTTCTGACCCAGATTCTTTTGAAAATGAAAAAGATTTTTGCGAATGTAAACAAAAAACTATTAATATGATGTCTACTCCCAAAAAGTCTAGTAATAAAGAATTTCTATTTGATATAATTGAAAAAATTGAGGATAATGAGGTTAAGTCAGAATACTTTAAAAAATTGAAGTCTTTAGTTTTAGATAATGAGGTTACTCTAAAGATTTCAGAACCATTTAGTTTATCAAAATTAATAGATAAATATGAAAAAACAAGTAAATATCAAAAAATTGGAAAAACTCATGATATTCATGAAGAGATAATTCAATTAAAAAAGAAAGTAAAAGAAATAAAAACTGAACTAACTAATTTAAAAATAAAAGATTTAGAATTAGAAGCTCAGTTACTTGTAAAAAATCAAGAAAATAAAGATACTCCTGAATCATCTGATAAAGGAATAAAAATTTCTGAAGAAATTCCAAAAGATGAACAATTTTTAAACATTTTAAGTAATTTCAATATGGAAAAATGGTATTCATTTGTTACGATAGGTGTTGGAGACTTTTCCACTACTGTGGTGGCTTTCATTGACAGCGGTGCTGATCAATCTTGCATCCGATCAGGTATAATTCCAAACACTTATTTAGCTAAGTCTCGAGAACAGTTATTAGCAGCAAATGGTACTCCAATGAAAATTAAAAAGGAACTTCCAAATGGTTTTGTTTGTCAAGACAATTATTGTATAAAGCATTCATTTTTAATTTTAGAAAATATTTCTTATGATGTTGTTTTAGGAAATCCATTTTTATTTCAAATCACTCCTTTTAAAAAGACTACTGAAGGTATTTATACAAAAATTCTAGGAAATAAAATTTGGTTTCCATTTATTCATCCTATTAAACAAATAGAAATGGATTTATTACAGTCAAACTCAATTTATAAACAAATTCATCTTTTACAATCAAAGAAGAAATCAATATTATTTTTAAAAGAAGAATTAAGATTTTCTAGGGTTAAAGAACAGCTTCAACAATCTAGTACTCAAGAAAAAATAAAATTATTAGAAGAAAAGTTTAAAACTATTATTTGTTCTGATCATCCTAGTGCTTTTTGGGATAGGAAAAAACATGTGGTATGTCTACCATATGAAAAAGATTTTGATGAAAAAATGTTTAAAACTAAGGCAAGACCAATTCAAATGAATAGTGAATTGCTAGAATTTTGTAAGAAAGAAATTCAAGTTCTTTTAGAAAAATCACTAATAAGAAAGTCACAGTCTCCTTGGAGCTGTCCAGCGTTTTATGTAAATAATCAAAATGAAAAAGAAAGAGGTATTCCAAGATTAGTTATTAATTACAAACCACTCAATAAAGTACTTCAATGGATTCGTTATCCAATTCCAAATAAAAGAGATTTACTCAATCGTTTGGTGTCGGCAAAAATTTACTCAAAATTCGATTTAAAGTCTGGTTACTGGCAAATACAAATTACTGAAGAAGATAGGTATAAAACTGCATTTACAGTTCCATTTGGTCATTTTGAATGGAATGTTTTGCCTTTTGGCTTAAAAAATGCACCCTCTGAATTTCAGAGAATTATGAATGATATTTTTAATGATTATTCATCATTTGTTATTGTTTATATTGATGACATTTTAGTTTTCTCTGACTCATTGGAAAAACATTATAAGCATTTAAATATTATTTTTCATGTAATAAAGAAAAATGGATTAGTATTATCTGAACATAAAATGAAACTATTTCAAACAAAAATCAGATTTCTTGGTCATGATATTCATTTAGGATTAATTAGACCAATTCAAAGATCTTTAGAATTTACTACTAAATTTCCAGATTAAATAAAAGAAAAAAATCAACTACAACGTTTTCTTGGATGTCTAAATTATATTTCTGATTTTTTCCCATATTTACGAATACTTTGTGCTCCTTTATTTCAAAGATTACAAAAAGATCCGCCAACATGGTCGAAAATGCATACTTATATTGTTAAGGAAATAAAGGAAAAGATAAAAATACTTACATGCTTAGGCATTCCTCCTCCATGTGCATTCATGATAGTTGAGACTGATGCATCGGACATGGGTTATGGGGGTATTTTAAAACAACGGCTGCAAGACTCTACTAATGAGCAATTAGTTAGATATCATTCAGGTGTGTGGTTAGGACCGCAAAAAAATTACTCAACCGTTAAAAAAGAAATTTTAACTATTGTTCTTTGTATTTCAAAATTTCAAGACGATTTATACAATAAAGAATTTTTACTAAGAGTAGATTGTAAATCAGCAAAAGAAATTTTACAAAAAGATGTTAAAAATTTGGTTTCTAAGCAAATTTTTGCCAGATGGCAAGCAATTTTATCTGTTTTTTATTTTAATATTGAATTTATTAAAGGATCATCTAACTCTTTACATGATTTTTTAACTCGTGAATTTCTTACAGGTAAAGAAAATGGCTTTTAGAGATCGGGGTAAAGCCCTAGCGTCTTCTACTCCCACTCCACCTACTCCAAAATCAGTCAAAGACTACGAAATGAAAAGGGAAGTTATCCCTAGGCCACTTACTCCATCCACTCAAATTCCGGATTTTCCTCCATTAACGTATATTAATGCAGCCCAAACTCCATCAGCTAAACTCCAGAATACTCCTATACAGAAACCATCCACTACTCCTTACATCACAAAATCCAAATATGAATATCTTGTTCAGACTCCTTACCAAACTCAACCAGACATTCCAACTCTCAAAAATTTTACTCAACGATTGTTTTTACCAACTTGTCAGTGGTTTGCTGACGATATTTCAAAGACTCAAAATTATTATGAACTCATTTTAGTTGATACTAATTCCGTTGACATCACTCATATTCCCGACAAAAATAATCCAGAAAGAATATCTTACTCAAAATTTTTGATCAAAAGGGTTCGTCACCCTAGAGAATTCGATTCCATTCATACTCGTCACTCATTCTCTATTAATTATATTCCAGATGGTTTTAATTATTTTGACTAGATTTTGGCCTGGACTAGAGCTCTTTATTACAGGGGATTTGATCACTCATGGTTTATAAATTTTACTTCCTCTTGTGAAACTAATTTTCCTGATTGGTTTTTTGATTGGTGGGATTACTTTGGTCCTACTTCACAGATCTATACTCCATTAGCAGAAAAAGGTTTAGAAATTTATGCCAAAAATTTGTCTTCTCGGCATGGGTTTCGTACTCCAATAATGTTTCATGCAGAATTCAGGGTTCCTTGGATTTTTGCATGGAGTTTCCAAATAAAATTAATAAATTAGGGAAGACCATGTTCACTCATCCGTGATTTCCGCATCAAATGGTGGCCAAACTACAACAGCGATAACTGTGAGACAGACTTGGTTCTCAGCTTTTTATAGTCAATTCCAACACTCAAAAAAGCAGTTCGGGAAGCTTCAAAAGCTAATCCTTCACCACCACTCACTCAAGACACTCCAGCTCATGCTCAGACATCTACTCCAGTTCCAGACAAACTTGTTCAGCAACACCTTACTCAAATAACTCAATCTTCACAAGACTCAACTTCAAGAACTCTAGAGAAAAATAACGACGACGATGAAGAATTTAAAATTTTTTATCAAATGTATAGACAGATGAAACAAATAGAAAAAATAGAAAAAGAACCAATAATTAATCTTTCTGATTCAGATGATCCTTTTGGTGGCCCTTTGGCTCAGGATCCATTTGAAATGTGTAAAAAAAAAAAAAAAAAAAAAGTATAAAAGAGTATAAAAGACCCGCAAAAATAATTAAAGGGGCATTTTTGGAAAAACATAGGAACTTACTCAAGTGACGAACGCAATGACGCAACTACAGGAATTCATGACGAACACAATGACATAGGGCGGCGGATTTCAAAGTCGGAGTTCACCAACGGACTTTAGCCCAATTCAACTACTCAAGACTCCTATAAAAGACGAAGTTCACTCCATGAAGAATCATCGAAAATTCTACCTTCTACAATCACATATTTTGCTCCTCTTGTAATCATCCAAAGCTTTTCTCATTAATTTCTTGAATTCTCATACTACTATTCCATTTGTAGCCTTCTCGCTCATTAATCCAAGGTCTGTTTTTATTCCGCAATTCTCCCTTTACTTCCTGGGTTTATTTTGGTATCAAAGCCATTTACTCAAAGATTTTCAAACACGATTTCAAAATTTTTTAAAGTTATTTTGATTACGGTGGGTTCATACTGCATCACGATTGCATTCAACCTATTGTTGGTCAGCGTTGGTAAGCCGTAAGTCTGTTGGTAAGCCTTAAGTGGTGTTCCAGGTAGGTGTTCCCGTAGTCCCTGTAGCTGTCTGCATTCATTCTGCATCATGCATCTGCATTAATCAAGTAAGTTTTAAAAATGGTGAATAGTGTAAGAAGATTTTTGGTAAATTTTCCTCTAAATTTTCACTCACATAAATTTAAAAAAAAAACATAATCATTACACTTTTTCTTCTCTTTCTTACATAAATCCCCAAAAGAAATTTCCTCCAAAACAAAATTTTCTCCTAACAAAAAAATTTCCTAATCAAGTTACTAAGAGAACGGAGCTGAAACATGTATAGTAGACTAATTAAATGGACTTACTTTTTCACTTAAATCCTAGCAATTCACTATTCATTTGAATTGGTCTTGCCTTAGTTTTAATCATTTTTTCATCAAAATCTTTTTCATATGGTAGACATACCACATGTTTTTTCCTATCCCAAAAAGCACTACGATGATCAGAACAAATAATAGTTTTAAACTTTTCTTCTAATAATTTTATTTTTTCTTGAGTACTAGATTGTTGAAGCTGTTCTTCAACCCTAGAAAATCTTAATTCTTCTTTTAAAAATAATATTGATTTCTTCTTTGATTGTAAAAGATGAATTTGTTTATAAATTGAGTTTGACTGTAATAAATCCATTTCTATTTGTTTAATAGGATGAATAAATGGAAACCAAATTTTATTTCCTAGAATTTTTGTATAAATACCTTCAGTAGTCTTTTTAAAAGGATTGATTTGAAATAAAAATGGATTTCCTAAAACAACATCATAAGAAATATTTTCTAAAATTAAAAATGAATGCTTTATACGATAATTGTCTTGACAAACAAAACCATTTGGAAGTTTCTTTTTAATTTTCATTGGAGTACCATTTGCTGCTAATAACTGTTCTCGAGACTTAGATAAATAAGTGTTTGGAATTATACCTGATCGGATGCAAGATTGATCAGCACCGCTGTCAATCAAAGCCACCACAGTAGTGGAAAAGTCTCCAACACCTATCGTAACAAATGAATACCATTTTTCCATATTGACTTTACTTAAAATGTTTAAAAATTGTTCATCTTTTGGAATTTCTTCAGAAATTTTTATTCCTTTATCAGATGATTAAGGAGTATCTTTATTTTCTTTATTTTTTACAAGTAACTGAGCTTCTAATTCTAAATCTTTTATTTTTAAATTGGTTAGTTCAGTTTTTATTTCTTTTACTTCCTTTTTTAATTGAATTATCTCTTCATGAATATCATGAGTTTTTCCAATTTTTTGATATTTACTTGTTTTTTCATATTTATCTATTAATTGTGATAAACTAAATGGTTCTGAAATCTTTGGAGTAACCTCATTATCTAAAACTAAAGAGTTCAATTTTTTCAAGTATTCTGACTTAACCTCATTATCCTCAATTTTTTCAATTATATCAAATAGAAATTCTTTATTACTAGACTTTTTGGGAGTAGACATCATATTAATAGTTTTTTGTTTACATTCGCAAAAATCTTTTTCATTTTCAAAAGAATCTGGGTCAGAAGAATTTTGAATATCTTCATCATCGGAACTGTTAATCATTAAAGACATGAGTTTATTTTTTAATTCTTGTTCTTCAGAAAATAAAGAATTAATTTTCTTTTCTGTTTTGCAGTTTGGACTTATATGACCTATTTTTCCACATTTGAAACATTGGACTTATACGCATTTCAAAGTGGACACTTTGAGAGGGACAGAGGGAGTACTTCCCTTCAACCGAATGCCAAACCCACACCTCCATTGCTCTTTTCTCTTTGTTTGCATATTTGTATTGTGCGTTTGATTATTTCCATGTTTGAAATCTTTTTGTATATGTTAATTACGATTCATTATTTTTAATAATTTAGTCATGATTATATATTTATATAAATTGTTTGTTAAAAATGTTTATTATGATTAAATATTATTAATAGATTATTTGTGATAGTAATTAAATAATTATTATCTTATAATTAATTATTTAATTATTGTGTAAATATTTTATAGGTAGTAGATTATAAGAACTATTTATGATTTTTTGAATTGTTTTATGTAATTCTATTCGTGTTTGAGATATTTGTAAATTAATAATTTTGGTTAATTGTAATAAGTTATAGGTAAATTTCTAAAAAGAAGTGGTTTTGATTATTTCGAAAAATCTAATTTCGATATTTTAGTAATATGTGTATATTTCGTCTCAAAAAACTTGTATGACATAATTATCTTATTTGAAGATGAGGAATAAAAAATTCTTATACTAGTTCGCTTCCCTCTGAACTCTATTTCTAGCTCTGTCACTGATTATAGATATATTTATAGTTATAAAATATTCTCTGCATTCCATTAGAAGAGTCCACTTAAAGTTCTACTATAGTCCAATTTATAATATACAAATTTCACTCAAGGGCCTTCTAGCATTTAGAGCTCTACTAACAAAGAGAGTGCCATTTATAGTATAATATACAAATTTCACTCAAAGGGCCTTCAACCATTTATAGCTATAGCATTTAAAGAGAGTGCAATTATTCTGAAAAAAACTACTTCTGCAATTTATAATATACAAATTTCATTCAAGGGCTTTCAACCATTTATAGCTATACTACTTAAAGAGAGTGCAATTATTCTGAAAAAAAACTATCCTCCGTTCTCTATCTAGCTAGCAGCTGCATTTCTTGCTTTGCAAGTTTCCTTCGCTGTGCTTCATTCCTCTCATCCCTTCCACATCGTTCGTATGTTCGGTGTTTTTGTGGTCTGTGTGCTGTTTTATTGGTGTTGGGTTGGATTTAAGTTGGGTGTTGCTTTGCTTTGGGTGGGTATTACTATTTCAACGCTATTTCAAAGATGGTGGGGGATATTGAGACCTCGTTTGGTAACCAAAATCAAAATCATGTTTTGAAACTCATTTTGATTTTATAATAATTTTTTGTCATTTTCAATAAGTACTTTTACATTTCTAATAAATCTTTTTACATTTTCAATACACATTTTTACATTTTCAATGTAATTTTAATACTATAAAATTAAAATAAAACTCAAAATCATATTTTGAAACCTCTTCCACAAGGGCTTGAATCTCTGCTTGCTTCATTTTCTCTGTCCGAGTCAGACCCCCGGGGGGGGGGGGGGGGGGGGTGTGGTTGTCATGTTTTGACATTGAGAGGGCCGGTCATCGATGAGATCCCAAGGGCAGCAGTAGTGGGTAAAATCTTGATCCCTCGCGTCATTCTGCTGAAGCACATAACAAACCTGTTTCGTCGGATCTGGACTCCGAAGCATTACCCTTTGTTTTAAACTCATCACAGACAATACAATGGTGTTCCAATTTGGTAACTTGGCAAAAAAGCTGTGGGTTTTTACAAACACACCTTGGGTGTACTACCGCTGGCTCGTGATTCTTGTGGATTACATCGATGATCTGGTAGGCTCTTGTTTAACGTTTTGAAACTTGTCCCTACGGAGGAATCTGCCCCAATGGTTGAAATCTAGTTGGTACTTTTCTGGAAATCGATACGGATGGTTCGTGTATGGCTCCCTATTTTGAGGGTGAAGGTGGACATAAACATTGTATCCCCATTAAAATGTAGTGTTTCGGTTTGTTACAGAGGCAAGATTTATGATTGTCTCCTCCGCTACAAGAAGCTATCGGATCTATGTTTTCGGTGTTGTTGTTGGGTCATCTCGGGGCTACATGTATTTTTGGAGTTCCTGTGGCTGCTCCGAGGAATTTAGACTATGGTGATTGGATGAGATCCCTTGCAGACAACCAGCCAGTCGGGATTAGGCGGGCCACTCTGACTTCAGTACCGGTGATTCCGTTGCAGCCGCCGCCTCCTGCTGGGCAAAAATATCCCGTTGTGAACATAACCTGGCCGTTGCATTATGGTCCAGGGGACCTGATAGGGCATAAAGTGATGATGGTGGCTGCTGGCTGGTCCCAAACGGTGAGGGTGCCGCATTATGATACAACGATTGGTCTGAGTAGGGAAGGTGCTGCAGTTTGAACTCCTGTACTGGTCGCCTCCCAGGTCCAACAAGGAATTGGAGATCGCAAGAGTTGGGAGCACTGAGGGGTGAGAATCCGGCGATTCGGGTGGTTGCGATATTTTCTAAGCTAGAATATGATATGGGCAGCAGGTCAGTTGAAGTTTTGAAGGCAGGGGGAGACACTATTTTGGGTCTAGACTTTGTTGCGGGTTCGGGTTCAGCGAGAAGGATAAAGTTAAGGATGTTGTTGGGCTGCTCGAGGATGAATTCGGTGGACAGAGCAATGTGGAGGGTCCTCTCCTTATTCGTAATAGTCTATATGAGGAGTCAGGGATGGAGGGGTTTGAGGGAGACTGCCTTCAGGATGCAGCGATGAGATTGAACTCTCCGGCTAAGAAGTTAGACAAGAGAGTTCGGGTGACTGGGAAACGCTTGGCCACGGATAAGCTGGTGTGGTCTGGGCCGATGCTTGGTAATAAGACTCTAAGAGGAAATTACATGCCACTCAAGTGGGCATGGACTTTAACCTGTGAAGGCTCTGGCAAAAAAAGGTAGGCTTGACCGGTGGCTCTTGGAGGTTGTTCTGATGCAGGGTGAAGGGCCAGGCGTTAGAGCCTGGAGATCTGAGGTTCAATGTTGGCAGTAGGGCTGCCTTGGCTGCTAAGTCACAGAAGATGGGGGAGCGGCTCCGGTGCTTAGGCTATTTGTCAAAGGGGCGTCACCAGTCAGTTCTGAGTCCGCACCATCTGAGGCATCAGGGACGGGGATCAGCCAGTCAATGTGGGGGTAATCAGGGAGATGATAGTCAGTGTTATGAAGGGGCTGAGGGTGATTTTGTGAATCAATCCGTCCATCTCCATGAGAAGTTCTTGTTGGAACTGTCGGGGGCTCCACATCCTTCGACAGTTTGGAAATTGGAGAGACATATCCGCTTAAGTAGACCTGATTTAATTTTCCTGTCATAAACAAAAGGTTGGCATGATGTTGCTTCATCTCAATTTCGTTACTTTGGGTTGTTGGTCGCTCGTGGGAGCGTTGCGAGCCTTTTACGTTTTTGGAAGTCTTAAGTGCACTACCTGAGGTAGTGGCTACCGCAGTGTTACGGGGCGCACCTCTCGTGCTTACCCCGCAACCCCATCGATGCCCCATGAGTATAAAATGATATGTTATAGCTCGTGCTCAAAGCTGAGATCCGAGGGAGCGGAATCGCACAACGCGTCGCACCATATGTCCGACAGCACTGGGCGCCCAACACATGGTGCAGCACAACACCGCCTGAGCGCGCGCCCACGCCACAGCCTTAGCGCGCGCCCAAGCCCCAGCACCAGTGGTGCGCCCCAGCGCACCAGCTCCCCAGCGCCCCCAGCACGCCCAACGCCTCAGCGCGCCCCACGACAAGCCCTGCAACCGCTCACAAGAACACCCTGCGCCCAGCAACAGCACCAGCGCCGCCACCTCTCTGCGCGCCCAGCACCTCAACGACCGAGTTTAGCAGCGCCCAACCTTGTAAATATTCATTTGTGTTATTTCTTTATGTTGCAATAGTTAGTAAGGTTGGGAAAATGTTAGTTTTAGTTAGACAGGTGATCTTTCACAAGATCACCCATTTTGTACGCCTTGATCCTCCCTCAGGGCACTTCTGATTTTTAGCCTTTCTAGTTATTGGTGGGGTTGGTGTAATGCAAGCAAGAGTTGGGTTCCCACCACCCATTTAAGCTCTTGGCTATTTCTTGTAATTTCTTTCTTTTATTAATGAAAACCAAGCTTTGGCTTATGAGTTTGCCTTCGTTTATTTTCATTGATTCGGATGGCCTAATTGCAAGTACTTTGGGAACGAGTCCCAGATGCGGGAATTGGCGGAAGTTTGGCTAGCGGTAGTCTTGCTTGCCTCACGGCGCGCTCATTTTGGTGATTCAAAAGAGCGACCCATGACAGTTGGTATCAGAGCTGGCAGCTGAAGAAACGACTCTTCAGTTGGCCCTGGAAACGAGATTGACTTGACAGTTTGGATCGTAGTTCTGACTGGGTTCAAATGACAGTTGGTCTTAGAGACGGACCCATGCTTCATCTACATTTGCGGAAGTGGTGACTTGAGAAGAGGCGACCTACGTATAGTGTAAGCGAATCAGAGTAAACCGCCGGTGGACGGTAGTGGTGACCTGAGAAGGGGCGACTTATACCTAATGTAGGCCAATCAGGGGTGTACCGCCGTGAACGTTGGATCATAAGTCTGGTGATTATTTGGATTCCAAGTATCACACATTGGAGTCCCTCGAGGAGAGCATCCTTGAGTTGCGGTTCAGTAGTAACCCAGGGAGCGAGACCCTTGGTGAAATGATTGAGATTTACTTGTGGGTTCGACTTGGTGGACAAGTACCCCTATCATCAGAGATCAAATTGCTTCAAGGAGTACTTGGAGTAAAGCGTTGCGTTGTCCGTCCTGCGGTGGGTCCGACTTGATTGAGCAAGTGCCCCAGTTATCGGCCATGGCTCCCTCCGTTCTGCTACGGGTTCGACTTGGTGGACAAGTGCCCTAGTTGTCGGAGGTGAAACAAATGCTTGCGCGTGTTGCGCTTATTTCGCTGGTTCGACTTGGTGCGCCAGGGGAGGTAGTCAAGTGTTCCAGAGTTGAATGGCATGAGGTGCAGCGTTGATTCCATGCGTGGTTCAAGTGGATGCGCTCATGGTACCAGCTCAACAATCGCTAACTTACGAGTTGGTGAAAATTCTGTGTTGTTACAAGATGCTAAGTTCAAGGACAATGTTTCTTCCGGGAGTGGAGCAAACGGTTGTGAAGACTTATGCTGAGATGTAAAGCACAGTTTCCTGACATTACGCTGAAGGGCAACGGTTCTTTCCGAGATGGAATGTAATCGGTTGTGAAGGCCAAATCTGAGTTGTGAGCTTTCGAGGAGGCAGGCTGAAGGGCAATGATTCTTTCCAAGGGGGTACGTAATCGGTTGTGAAGGCCAAATCCGAGTTGAGCAAGCTCGAGGAGAATTTTGAGGATAATTGGTGTGCAGAAATGAGCAAGGCTATTTCTGGGCATAACGGTAAGTTGAAGGGCAATAATTTCCCTACAGGTGGGGGCAATTTGGTTGCGAAGGCTTATCACATTTTATAAGGGTGTTAGAAACGTTCACATACCTTCGTTGTAAATAAACAGAGGTGACATCATGTATGTGGTAATGAACGTAATCAAAAATCCATCTAGCTGATGGTCAACATCGGAGCTATGCACGACTACAGGGGTAGGGATGCTTGGTTTCGAGTTGAGAAGTGCTAGTAGAAAGGGAGGTGCAGAACTACAATGTGAAACTATTCGTGAGTGTCGCAATGATGCATGGACATGTTTGCCCCTACCGCCACCCCAAAGCTGGTGTTCAAGCCTTGACGACAGAATGGAAAAGTAATAATCCGTGGCATGAAGTTTGATCGGGATTGCTTGGAATCTACTGGCACAAGCCTTGTTCTTCATTGCAACAACCCGGGTACGAGAAGCCGAGATTAATGGTCAAGCCAGCAGTCAAGCACAGATGGGTAGAGATCCTAGTGCAAGATTTATGGTGAAACCAAGTCTGCAAAAAGGTGATTGGTCCAGCGCTCGTTTGTGGGAGATTTGATAAGCGACGCCTAGTTAGTTAAGCTATTCGTCAAACAGAAAGGGTAGAGACCCAGATTGCAAGATTTATGGTGAGATTGAGATGGTTAATATCCGAAACATCCCAACAGTCGACCGGTCCAGCACACTGAAGTGGGAGATCCAAGAAGCACAGTCAATCGGTTAAGCCAATGGTTGAGCGAAGATAGGTAGAGACCCAGAATAGCAAGATTATTAGTGAAATTGAGAAGGCTCAGATCAGGACATCCCACACCCAGTTCGAGAATGGGTCTAAGGAATAACTTATGTTGAAAATCTCGTTCAGGGAATGCCCGTCATCAAAATAGAAGAAACCACCAACTTTGTCCCAATGGTGGTGCGCTCCAGCAGAAACAATGATGAATTGGGTTAGAATTCACAGTGGGGGAGAAGAATATTGTGGCAAAACGAAGTAAGATTGCTCAGATCGAGTCATCACTTTGGAAAAAAAAAAATTTCTTCCTACACGGGACATTTTGAAGTGTAGGCGATTGCAACACTATAAGGTGCGTTGAAGCCAACCAAGTAGAACTTTTTTTTGTCTTGCTGAACATGGACTGAAACTAAAAATGAGTGAGTGTTCAATGAGCAATTCCTTTTGGATGGCAAAGATGCACAAGCAGAAGTGGGCACAAGGCGAGGAGTGACTCCTTCCGGATGGTGGCGATACATAAGCAGAAGTGGGCACAAGGCGAGAAACCTCGATGCTTTCCAAGTGGTGAAGTGTCAAGAAGAATATTGATGGCGCCGAGGACGACGCCAAATCAAGCGGGGGAGAATGTTACGGGGCGCACCTCCCGTGCTTACCCCGCAACCCCATCGATGCCCCGTGAGTATAAAATGACATGTTGTAGCTCGTGCTCAAAGCTAAGATCCGACGAAGCTGAATCGCACGACGCGTCGCACCATATGTCGGACAGCACTGGGCGCCCAACACATGGTGCAGCACAACACCGCCTGAGCGCGCGCCTACGCCACAGTGGTGCGCACCAGCTCCCCAGCGCGCGCCCAAGCCCCAGCACCAGTGGTGCGCACCAGCTCCCCAGCGCGCGCAGCGCCCCAGCACCCTCAGCGCCTCAGCGCGCGCCCCGCGACAAGCCCTGTAACCGCTTGCAAGAACGCCCTGCGCCCAGCAGCAGCACCAGCGCTGCCACCTCTCTGCGAGCCCAGCACCTCAACGACCGAGTCTAGCAGCGCCCAACCTTGTAAATATTCATTTGTGTTATTTCTTTATGTTGCAATAGTTAGTAAGGTTGGGAAAATGTTAGTTTTAGTTAGACAGGTGATCTTTCACAAGATCACCCATTTTGTACGCCTTGATCCTCCCTCAGGGCACTTCTGATTTTTAGCCTTTCTAGTTATTGGTGGGGTTGGTGTAATGCAAGCAAGAGTTGGGTTCCCACACCCATTTAAGCTCTTGGCTATTTCTTGTAATTTCCTTCTTTTATTAATGAAAACCAAGCTTTGGCTTATGAGTTTGCCTTCGTTTATTTTCATTGATTTGGATGGCCTAATTGCAAGTACTTTGGGAACGAGTCCCAGATGCGGGAATTGGTGGAAGTTTGGCTAGCGGTAGCCTTGCTTGCCTCACGGCGCGCTCATTTTGGTGATTCAAAAGAGCGACCCGTGACACGCAGTTAGGGGAGAAGTGCGAGTCATGAGTATGATGAGTATCCATGGGTGAGGCCCAGGCTTTTGTACTCAAACGTTGTACGCCACTAATATAGTATTGTATTTTCTCTTAAAGAAAATAGCATACTACTCTCCCATCCTAATTTAAATGTCATTTAAGGAGTAAATTTTTGATCCAAAATAAGTATCACTTACACATTCTAAGACTATATTGTACTGAAAGTTCTGTGTTTACCCTTCTACTAATACTTTCAATGTGTTTTGGAAATAATGCATTATCTTGGAAACATGAATATTATTATTCTCTTTCTTCTCATTAACTATAACCACAACAATTAGCTAATAGATATCACCAAAAAAAGTCTCGAGCTAATAAAACACTCTTTTACTAAAATTTATAACATACTAATAAGTTAACTTAAATAAGGTTAATATAGTCATTTTCATATTTTTCTTAACTTGTGTGAAAACTCTTTAAGTAACACTTATTTTGGGATCAAGTAATTTAAAAGGCCTATATTTTTTCACTTTATGTGCATAATTACTTGCACATAGTATGTGCAACATGCACTTTCCTTATTCTAAATTCGTCATCATTTATTAGAGTATAGAGTAGAGAATTTCTAGAGATTGAATAAGTAAACAACAGGTTACTTGATACTCTTTTTGTTCTAATAAAGAATTTTTGTTTTTAATAGGCTTAATAAAATTCGCAAAAATTTGTACTTGATCTACTGAATGGTCTAATGTACATATCATCTTTAGTATAAAAAGCATTTTTGTGTATGTTATGAAAGCACGTGTATCGCGTATGACCCTTACTGTATAGTATATAATCTCTAATTTATCACGTGTAACTGTTGATGTCTCACATGTTTTCTTATAATAAAAGTAAATCCCTCATAGTGAAAAAATATATATCAATTTTAAGAGTTGAAATATTGTCATTGAAAAAAAAAACAAAAAAGCATTACCTGTAATTAAATACCCTTATTAATTTTGGGATTGAAGTTGCGCCTATCTAACCTTTAAACGGTCTAATACGAGGTCTAATACGAGACTGCCACAATAACATTTTACCTCATAAATTATCATTATTTTTACAGTTTGACTTTGCATTTTAGAAATATACTTTTTTCTTATCTTTTCAGACAATTTTGGCCTAAGACATTAAAGAAAATGGAACAATTATTGATAAGCAATGCATACCACATATATATATATATACTAGATGGGAACACTGTGCGTTTGCACAGTGAATGCCCTATGATATCATTATGTGATAGTGTAAAAAATTAAAATTATGAATAATAATCAATTTATTATAAATACATATTTAAAAAGAAGAAATATATGTCAAATATAATACAAATACTTGAAACTTTTTCTCAAATATACAATTGGCCTACTCTACTCAATTGGCCTACTCAAATATATGTCAACTTTTTCTATTTCGATGTGTGTTATAAGTAGATACCGACAGAATGAGAATTTTCGTTGTCAAATGAAGTGAATCTGGATACATATTTCGAAGCTTTTGATAGGGAAACCTTGTTTTTTTTTATTGGAGTAGAATATGAACAAACCTGCAAATTTGAAGAAAAGATATGAGAAAAATGCATTTTAATATTTCTCTGAACCAAAATATATTAAAATGGATTTACATATATTACGAAAAGTTGCATCGTTAATGTGAATTAAACATGCACATAGGATTCTGAAAAAGAAGAAAGTTGTCTTTGTTTTTAATGGATTGAAGATATATATAGATTTTAAAGTGTCTATTCATTTTCTTTTATATGAATTACCAAGAGTTTTCAAATAATTAATCATTTACTAATTGTATATTAAATAAAGGAAGTTGATGTGAACAACGTAAATAATCATAATACAATCAATAGCCTTTACAGATATTGAAACTTATAGAACAAAAAAAGTCACAAAATAAAAATAAAAAAAATTAGTGAATGACAATAATAAAGAGTATAAAAAAAAAACAAATTTAAACAACTAATATTATATTTCACTCACCCTTACATAAACACGAACATGCATTAAATAAAAATTTATTTATTAATAATAATATATTTATTTTTAACAAACTAAACTTATTTATCAATATAAACTTCTACTATTTTACAAATATGTCTAATCCAAATTTTACATATAGGTAAAATAGATATGTATACACACATACGTATTATATATATCTATATATAAGTGGAATACAAAGAGTCTAATGCTTATATAGTATGAAGGTTAATCTAAGATAAAATTTATAAAAAAATAACTTAAGAAGTTAAAAAAGAGAAGGAAAACTGTTATTTAATTAAGAAAAAGGTTTATGCACTCAATAAATTTAAATGCAAAATTATGGAGAAATTAAATTGTGAGAAGGGCAGCCAAGTGGCAAGTAATATTAAGGAGTAAATGATGTGGCAGCCAAGTGGCAATAAATTACATTAAATAATAGGCTTACGTGGCAGCCAAGTGGCAAGTTAAAATGAATCTTATGTTAGTTTCTATTATATAGGGTAGATATATATATATATATATATATATTAAACTGACAATAAGTTGGAAAACATTTAATTACATATTATAGTATTAAAAGTAGACTATTCTTTTGACAAAATTAATATATTTTAAGTAGTACTCTATCATAAAGAATATAGCATTAAGGCTATGGTTACTTTGATTCATTCCCACAAAAATCTTTACTTTGTTCTTTAAAATTTAAAATTTTCTATAAATTCTTACGCACATTATGTTAACAAAAAAACCTAATCATTACAATATTTTCTCTCTTCCAATTCACATTTTTTAGAAAACAGTTTCCTCCAAACAAAGTTCTTCCAAAAACAAAAAGTTTTATTTTGATCACAATAAAAATAGAGCATAAAACATTGTAAAATACTGGTATTACTTTATGTGTTATCCTTTGTTTCAATTTATTTTTTGAACCCGAAAAAGTCCTCATTTATCTTATTCTTCTCTTTCCTCGTCTTTCCACCATGGGGAGGGGCGGGGGAGGGAAGAAATTTTTGTTTGCTATTTTATTTTGATTTTGATCTTTTTTATAAGAGTAGCAAGTGGAGAATTTTTTTTCCCACATATAATAAGTGGAGATTTTTCTCCCTTACAACATGTGAGGATTTCTTTTTCCTTACCACATGTGAGAATTTCTTCTCCCTTTACATGAGTGAAAATTTCGTTCAAGATCGAGCTTTCACGAGTATTAATCGCATAATCATGAACAAATCCGTTGGTTATAAAACTATTCTAATGCCTATAGTGGTCATTTTCACAATACTAGATTTAAATTTGTACTTTTGATGTACTATTTTAGATACACTACTGTTTCAAATATTATTTATTATCATATCAATCTTGTAATTTATTGTACTAAGCTATTTTTTTCATTAATAAAATTTGCATATGCAATTGCTTGTCAAAGAAATTTTTTTTTTTTTATGAAACTAAAACGAGTTTTAGAGTAATGATACACAACTCAACTAATCTCCTCAACTTACTCATAGCAAGTGAGGTGTCATGCATTCTTTGGCTGCACTTTTATAAAATAATTATTAATACTACATTATTGACCAATGAATACATAACACCTCACTTGCTATGAGAAAGTTGAGGAAATTAGTTGAATTGTGTACCATTACTCAACTAAAAATCAAATAAAAATAGCAAACAAAACTTCCAAACGAATATGCCCTAAAGATTTCTATAACACCTATTCAATCTTATGAACATTGCCCAGGTGGTGGTAATGAGATCAAATATAAGGTCTTCCATTGAAATTCCTTAAGAGTAGAGCAATAGCAGACAAGCAAGCAGAGTACGAGAAGTCTCTCCAGTGAAGTTATCCCCCTACCCAGAGATCCATGTGTAATAGAATGGATTGATTAAAAAATTTTATTCAAATGACGAATACTTATTTTGTTCCAGTGAAAGAGTTTTGTTGTTCTTATTTCTTTCTTTTTTTCTCACCAGGAGAGTCTTATTTTTATTTTTACTTTCTATAGATTTACTAATAAACTTATGTTTGATCCATAATTAATCTACATTTGAAACTAATACTCCCTCCATCCCATTCAAATATTCCACTTTGTATTATTGTTTTTAGTAATACAAAATGGACTCTTTGAGTGAGATAGAGGGAGTAATATAAATGAAAAAACAATAGTGACAAAGTTTTTTTTTTTTTTTGTGCTATATAATAAAACTATAAAATAATTTATATGTTTTAAAATCAGAACTCTTCAATTGATAAAAGAGAGAGTAATACAAACATTTTAGCTCATATAGTCAACTAAAAAATTAAATTGTTTCTGAATTTAATTACTTAGACACTTTTATCTAAAAGTATAAAAAATTATATAATACTTTTACAACATACAAATTAAATCTCAATTATATTAAAGGGTAGATTATAAAACTCCCGAATACTTTTCTAACTATGTGAAATTTGAAACTTTAAAAAATTACAAAATAAACACAGTAGAGTCTACATATTGAAACGAACTTAGGGTTTACTTTTGTAATTATTGAAATTTTAGAATTAGTTTGATAATGTTATCTGAAACATATAAATTCATTTGATAATTTGGATAAATTTATGGCAGGATGTTTGTGTAGTTTAATGACCCTATATTAATTTAGAATATTGATATATACGAAAATTTTATAATTTATTTTTATAGTGACTGGTATTCAATCAGTGGTGAAGCTAGAATGATATATCAGAGCGGTACTCAATAGTACATGAAAAAATATATATATTTGCATAGAGTATGGAATCAATAACGTAGAAGTTTCAATACTCTTTACCAAATTATTTTTTATTATAATTATAACTAATTGGTCTATAAAGGATTTTGTATTATTTTCAAATTTTATTTTTAATGCAAATATTTAATTGATTTGTGTAGCCTTGGTCCACTAAAAACACATTTAGGAGTACACGCGATGTTTTTTAATTTACTATTTTTCTCTTTAGAATTTTTAGAAGATTTAACACTTTAATTTAAAATTGTATCCATATCCTAATCCACAAAATTTAATTACTAAATAAAAAACTCTCACGATTGATAAATTTTATAAATAAATAATTATAACTCAAAAAACTATTAAATATATCACATATTCAGTTACATATAAAATATTTAATTTCACAATAAAAAAATTACAAATAACTTGTTGATAATATTTAATCATAATATTAATAAACATTTATCTACAATTAAACTATTAAATAAATATTTAGTCACAACTAAATTATTAATAAATATTTTATTGAATTAAATAATCAGTTTAAAAAATTAAAAAAAAACTACTATCACAAATGTTAAAAAACCAACAAAAAAACTGTCAAAATGAATAGCCAACCGGATGGAATGGGTGATGAAGTAAAATATAAGTAAACAAGTAGGTTTCCTTTTTGTTGATATATAATCTTGATTCTTTCATTCCCACCAATTTTCCACAACTTTTCATTTTGCCACAACTTTTCATGTGATCTAGGCTTGTGTCATGTTGTAAATCTATGTCATCATCACCAAATTTGTCCAACAAAAAATACAAACTATAATTAGACCGAATTTGCAGCGACAGTTTCGATATTTGCAGCGACATTTTTGCGTGAAAAGACCGAAATGCCCTTGGGGTAAAAAAAATTTAAAAAATTAAAATTTTTCAATCTGTTGGAATAATTTTTTTTTTTTTTTTTTAAAATTTTCCGGAACCATCGCCGGTCGCCGGCGATGGTTTTGTAGAAAACCTACAAAACCATCGCTGGGAGATGGTTTTCTACAAAACCATCGCCGGCGATGGTTTTACACAAAACCATCGCCGGTTTCCGGCGATGGTTCCGGAAAATTTTTTTTTTTTTTAAATTATTCCAGCACTTTGGTTTTTTTTTTTCTTTTTTTATGTAGTTTGATTAATTATTTTACTTGTATTATGTCCGAATTTATTAGTAGTTTTGTCAAAATTGTGCAATTTTTTACCGGAATGGGGAAGATCCGCCCTGTGGTCGCTGCAAATAAGAAAGTTGGGAAGGGGGGCAAAAGTGTCGCCGGCGACACTTTTTCCGGCGACACTTTTGTGAAAAAGTGTCGCCAGAGTCAGGCGACACTTTTGTGCAAAAGTGTCGCCGTCGCCCGGCGACACTTCTGGGTTAGTGTCGCCGGACTCTGGCGACACTTTTGCACAAAAGTGTCGCTGGTCACACTTTTGGCCAAAAGTGTCTCCGGTCTCCGGCGACACTTTTGTCCAAAAGTGTCGCTGGCGACATTTTTGCACAAAAGTGTCGCCGGCGACACTTTTGCACTTTTTTTTTAGTAGTAGTAGGAATGAAAATTTAATTTATTTTAATTTTTTTTCTCCAAGGGCATTTTAGTCTTTTTACAAAAAAATGTCGCTGCAAATATCGATTTCGTCGTTGCAAATATCATGCCCCATAAATATAATTTCTACCGACTCATTGATTGCAACAAATGTTCCTTCACATCCCATCAATCTCATCCCAAGAGTGTGTACTCAGACTGGAACATTAGTGCAATCACAAACAAGTTTTTCATATGAATTTCACTTGATTATTCTGATTAACTGGATCATTGTTAAAATATCATACTTGCAACAACCAAATAGGTAGTTTATTGGCAAAAAACATATACCTCCCTTGTGGTTTAGGTGTGAGACAAGTTATCCCTGCAGTTTTAAAATGCTCAAATACCCCCCTATCATTTGGATTAACATGCGAAACTAACAGAATATCCCTTGACAAACTGAGATTTAATTTGGTTCCTAAATTACTCTTGGAAAAAATATATATTTTAAAAATAAAACTCTAACAATCTCATTAAAATATGAAAACAACAAACCGATGCTCGTCAGAAACTACTTCTGTGGCAGGGTTCAACTACAAGAACTTTAAAAAAATTACCACCTGCAGGAATTTTGACAACTAAATCTAAAAATTACCACCTACTAGAATTTTGACAACTAAATCTTCTTAAATTTTACCATAACCTTAAGTGTGAATAGTTGCTGATGCAAGAATCTAATTTTTAGTCCACGAGATCTTCCATCCAATTTTAAACAGACACCACGTTGAGAGAGATTGAGGCTTTTGTCACACATCACCAAGCACTTAATTAGTTCCTCCTCTACAAAGGCTAAAAGGCTAGTGACCGACGATTGCAGAGGCCCTTCGACGATTGAAATTTTTGAATGGTAAGATTTTCATTTTTAAGGAAAAAGCTCAAATAAGTTTGATCATTAGTAGTTGAACATGACTGTGATTTATGCTTTTTTTTTTAATAAAATAAAAACCTGTCATCTGTAATTTCTGTTCTTTATTTACAAATTTTCTAATAGAATCTTATATTTTCTTGTGTAGCTACCCCGTTGTGACTGGCATACAAGTAGCAAGCCTGCTCGCTGTGACGCTTGAATTTTTTCTAATGTATTGTTCTTGGTTTTTTGGCTGAAATCTGTTTTTGGAATTTTAAATTTTTTATTCCTTTGATGGAAATAGTTGAGTTTGGATATGTATGTCTCTATTTTAGTCATAATTTACTTCCCTATAGTGTGCTGAATGCGGTCTTAATAGAGAATTACTCGCCTATAATATAGTATTGCGACCGAAAACAGTTGTTTGGCTGTATGAAGCAATAGAGTATGTGAAAAAAAGAAGTTTATGTAGCTCGTGGCTGAAGATGGTTCAGAGGCTTACATGCAGGAAATGACATAGTTACAACACCAATTCCAATCAAGAAGACGCCTAGTGGGAAGATTCTATATCAGACCACCAATGAGAGAGTTATTGGCCCTAAATCTCAAGTGACTAAAAAAAACAAAAAAGAATGGAAGGGATTCCTCATTTGAGACCTGCAAAATACAAGCTAGAGATTCATATTGGCATACAACCAGAGGAGCAAATCATCCTTATGGTGGTGTATTATCTGGGAGTGCCTTCAGAGAAAGGATTACGCTGCATTTTTGGTTGAAGAACTAAAGATTGTTAAGGTTCTGAAGATTTAAAAAGCTAAGGAAAAACTATATTCGAAGAGTTGAAAATGGAGTGGACTGATGTAGTTGATGTTTACTTCTTTTTTAATTCAAAGAAATGTTAATGTGTTCTCAAAAAGTTTATAGAAAATTATATTCAAGAAAAAAAAAAAAAGGAAGAAAAGAAGTTGTTGGAACTGGAAACAAACCTGGTCATTTTGGTCAAAGAAATTTTTGGAGAATTCTTGATATCACGGGATGGTTCTTATAAACAACCTTCCATCAATAAGTTAGGTTATCCGTTGGTTTTCCATAATAATCCAAATTATAAGGGGTATGTGGATGTTTTAAAATCACAAGGAGTAATTTGTACTATTGTTAAACCATAAGGGAGGCACACACATAACTACCAATAATTCTAATTGATAGACTTACATGAACCGAGCCGAGTTTGAGTTGTTTAGTCAATGAGCTCGACTCGTCTCGAGTAGTAAACAATTAGACTAGATTACTCGATAATATCTATATAATATATTTTATAATTTATAAATAATATATTTTATTTAATATTATGTAACTATATAATTTAAAGTATATAAAAAGAATATTTTTTCACTTATACTTGAGCTCGAGTATGTTAGATTTAATATCTTGCACAGATCAATCCACGTGAATTTGAATTTAAATGATAACGTAGACTCCAATTAATTTCACTTTTGCATCACTAAATCTTCCAGTGATAGCTAGTCATACAAAAATAAAAATAAAAATAAAAATAAATCAATCAATGCAGTTCAAATAGTATAATGATAATGCACAATTATTTGTGATTGCACTATTATTCCAGTTCGAGTACACTCTCGAGATGAGATTGATTGGGGTGTGAAGAAACATTTGTGGCAATCAATAAAAGTAAGTTTGTAGAAATCATATTTATTTATCTAATGATCTTATTTGGTCTATTTATAGCTTGCATTTTTTGTAGGACAAGTTTAGTGGTGATGCCATGAATTTATAACGCGATACAACCCTAGATCACATGAGAAAGTTGTGGCAAAATTGGCGGGGTTTAATGAAGCGAGATCATATCAACAAAAACATAAACATGGAAGATACTCAACAATGTACCAAATCATTTGCCAAGTGAGTTTAAGAATGACTTCTAAAAGAGCACTGCACAATTAATAGCATTAAGGTAAGATTTAAACACCACAAATCACATACTATGTTATTAATTCATGATACACCTATAAATAATCACATGTTATGTCCTTGTAGAAAATAGTGCCAGAATTTTGATAATCGATCCCACTTAAAGATGCTGCATCACACTGGCAACGAGCCATTTCAAGAAGTTGTTTGGACTAAAATAGTGAGGTTAATGCGTTAATATTACATACAATTTTTCTATTTTATATTGAGTAATGAACTTTTCATTGTTTGGGCGTATTCTTATTTAAAATGAAGGGAGGAAATGATGGAAATCAAGCAAAAATATCTGATAATTTTAAAAGACCAGAATAAGAGAAATTGGAACTTTGGAAGAGGTAGCAGAAAAAATATATGTACACATATAGTTGCATCTATTTTCTTATAACTACTAGCTTATTCAACTGCGCAAGGGGTGATTTGGCTCATCATTTTACATGGTTAAAATAAACTCATTATATTAAATTGAAATAATGAAGTAAATTTACACTGTATTTTAATATTTAATTTAAAAATATAAAAGTATAAAAAATTATCATATATAATAATAATATTTCAATATACTTCAATATATATGAAATTTAAACTCAATTTATGAATATAAAATAATTATAAAGAGAAATATTTTTAAAATGAGAGGAAAAAAACTATAAAAAAATTATTAAATAGGTCAAATTATCATGATATGTCAAATGAAACTAACAAAGGAAAGTGAATGAATGATTTGCATGATATAATAAACTAAAATAATTGCAATGAATATAAAATAATTATAAAGAGAAATATTTTTAAAATGAGAGGAAAAAAACTATAAAAAAATTATTAAATAGGTCAAATTATCATGATATGTCAAATGAAACTAACAAAGGAAAGTGAATGAATGATTTGCATGATATAATAAAATAAAATAATTGGAATGAAAAAAAAATTTTAATTGATAAATTATCTCGATTAAACTTTTATTATAGTCAAAATGGTAAGGAGTTAAAAGATAAAATAAAATAAAAATGTTTAAGAAATAACTAAATTGTGTCATAGTTTTAGAAAATAATAACAAAAACATATTGTATATGATAATACTGTGTCAATATGAGTTATTTTCTTAGTGTGTGTTTTCTTTTTTATATAGTAAAATATAAATCTGCATTGAATCATGTGTGAAAGAAAATATAGTCTAAAATTTTGTTTGTCAATCTCTAAAGAATAAAATAATTATAGAAAAAACAAAAGAAGAAAAAAATTTCCAGAAAATAAAAATCTTGAGTACCAAAGACATATTACTATGCTATCATATATGGTCCTCTCAAAACCTTGACCATTTTAAATTAGTCAGCCATTCTTCTTCCGGACCTATGTGTGGAAATGTTCCATCGGCCGTCGAATTGGTGCTTGACATACGCCGCTCCTGTTAGTTTTAGTTACATTGGATCACATAAATTAGCTGAGTGGAAGCATTAGTTTTATATTACTTTTTAAATTCAAAAGTTCTAGTTTTTTGTAAAAAATGACTAAAAATTTTCATTAATTGGTGTTAGAAATCGTCCAACAATGATTGACAAGAGAGAATATCAAGAAACAGCAATACAACTGATTACATAAGATTTGATCTTATTTTTAAGAGTTCTAAACAACCACAACAGTGTATCTAATCTACTAAACTGTAAATCTATACCTAGTATAGATCTCAAAGGAGTAAAAATATAAAACTGAACAAATCTCGTATCGGCAGTTACGAATCTGCCACTAATTTCTGATGAAAGTTTTGAAACTAAATCCTAATGATGGACTCATACACCATAGCCATGAGGAATACAATCACCATAGCCAGGGATAAAACCACTATCAGTCAGAGGGAAAATCTTTTCAAAAGTGCTACTTGAATTGTTTTCAAGTTGAGAGAAATGTGTGAAATCAATAGAGAACCTAGAAAATTTTTAGTCAAAATTGAAGCATCAAAAATATGAATTATTCCAAACTGAAACACAAGAAGCTTGTAGTAACAATTGGATCATCAATAATATGAGTTATTCAAAAATCCAAACAAAGGAAGGAAAAGAAAAGGACAAAAAAATAGAGCATGCTATTAAATCAAACATGAGAGCCAAATCTTAATCAAAAGAAACACCAAAGCTGACCTCTTCTTAACAAAAATAAAATAAAGAAGAAAGAACAAAATACCAAGGAAGATGAGATTAAGGGACTTCTAAGCAAAAGAAATTATCGTAACATGTAATAAGAATTGGAGCACTAATAATAATTAAATATAAATAAGAGAGTAAAATGCAGTTCTCACCTTTAAAGATCGTAATCTAGCTTCGATTGAAGTGTGAAGGACGTAGATTATATTTATTGAATAATAGGATACATATCCAAATTTGAATGGAGGAGGAAACGATTAACAAAACAAGCGTAGAGAATATATTAGGGATAAGGATAGAATTTAAAATGGAATAAAAAATATAGAGTTATATGATAATTATATATTTGATAGATTTAAATTAAGAAGTGTTAGATAAAGTTAGTTTGAATTCAAATTTTTAAGTTGAGAGGTCGATGAAAACGTATAAAATTCAATTTGATCATATATATTGGAACAGTGGTGATGGAGTTTAAAAAAAAAAAAAAAAAGATACCTTACAAAAAAGAAATCCTAAGAGATATGGTGATACGGTTGTAACTTTACTGCAGTAGAACGGTAACAACCATGAATTGTGGACCTCATCCAACCTCATATGATCATGTGTTTTTTTATTGTGTGTTGGGAGATGGGTCGATTAGTTGGTTAATCTTCCTAGTTTATAGAAGTTAGTGGGTGCCAGGATTACCGTCATAGGTTCATAAATTATAGGATTTTTATTTGTTTCAGTTAGTTTTTAAGTTAATTATAAATAGATAAATTGTACGTAACGAATGAAATATATCAATTATCTCTTTCTCCCTTTGTTCTTTCGATGTTTAATCATATGATCATGTGTTTTTTTATTGTTATTTCTCATGTTTCTTCTCTTAAATTCTTGAGGTTAATTATAACCTTATCACTGGTAATGATACGGTTACTTTGATCAGTTGAGTTTAATTAGTCTCCTTAAGTGAATAAGTCATTAGTGGAGTAGTGCCAGAATTAATCTCTTAGTGTTCCTACATTATAGGAATTTTATTAGTTCTGTTAGTGTTCTCATTAATTATAATTATCATACTTTGTATGTTAAAGAGTATATCAATGAAAATATAGATTTCTTTCACTCTTATTATTCTTTCTCCTTATTTTCTAAATTCTATCATTATCACCGCTAACGCCTTCAAATCTTCGGAATAGAAGATTGCCGCCAATGCCATCAAATCTTCGGGATAGAAGATTGCCCACCGGCATGCTTGATTTCATTCTTGCAGACAAGGATGATCAAAAACAGGAGGAATGATCCAGTTACTTTGATCAGTTGAGTTGAATTAGTCTCCTTAAGTGATAAGTTCTACCTCATGTGGTAGTTAATGGAGTAGTGCAAAAATTACTAGCTTAGTGTTCCTACATTATAGGAATTATATTAGTTATGTTAGTGTTCTCATTAACTATAAATATCATACTTTGTACGTTAAAGGGGATATCAGTGAAAATACAAACTTCTTTCCCTCTTATTATTCTTTCTCCTTATTTTCTAAGTGATATCAGAACATGGTTCTGGCACCTGTTCTTCTTTTTCCCCCTTCCTAAAATTCTTCATGCTTTCTTTTTCTTTCTCTCGGCTCCATTGTATCAAGAATTATGATACAAACCATTTTCACTCTTCTCTCTACATTCTTCTTTTTTCTTGCTTCATATTCTGGCATTGATTGTATCAGTCCCATGACACCGACCTTCGCAAATATTTGAGATAGAAGATTGCAGCCTCTATTCGCAAATCTTCAGGATAGAAGATTGTCGCCTCCATCCACAAATCTTCGGGAAAGAAAATTGTCGTCTCCTTCCGCAAATTTTCGGGATAGAAGATTGCCGCCTCTATCCACAAATTTTGGGATAGAAGATTGCCGCCTCTATCCGCAAATCTTCGATTGTTGCATCCGACTGCAAATCACGCTTCCAATTGCCTTTTGATTTCAACCTTGTGGACAAGGAAGATCAAAGGCGGGAGGAATGAAACGATTTACTAGCATACGTTTCTAAATTATAGGACTCTTATTTGTTTCAGTTAATTTATAAATAGATAAATTGTAAGTAAGATGAAATATGAATGAAATATTTCAATGGGTCCAACTATAGTCTCTTCACGGAACCATTCAACCATTAAATAATGGCCTATGCAATTGCATTAGTAATCCATCATAGGTCATTATTCAGTGACTGAATAGTTCCGTAAAGGGACTATAGTATTTCCCTATATCAATTATATATTTCTTCCTTTTTTCTTTTCATCCCTATTTTCTTATGTTTCTTCTCTTAAATTCTTGAGGTTAATTATAACCTTATCCGTGGTATCAGCAAAGCGTGTTTACGCGCTTGCTTTCTCTCTCTTTCCTTCTTCTCTTCTCCTCTTTCCTTCTTTCTCTTCTGTTTATACTTTCTCTTTCCTTCTTTCCTCCATCACCTTACTCCTTTCTCTCTTCCTCAGCAGCTAGTTTCTTTTTCTACTTTTTGGCATGAGGCTTCTCGATGCTGTAGAATGATTCGACGTCTTCAACCGGGTTCGAGAAAACAAAAGGCGACAAAGCAAAAGACCCGTACGATAAGGCTGACATGGTAGACGACTCTGTATTAGCCATTGACGGCGACTTGGACCAAACTCTACCATTTGGCCTTGAATGTTTGCTTCGAGCTTTGACCAGAACCAACAACAGAAAACTGGGAATGTTTGCTTTGACCCACTTGCCTAGAAAACTCCCTTGTTGCTTTTGAAACTTTCGAATGGGTATCATTCACAAATTGAGACAACCACTCTAGAATTTACAAATTGTTGGGCCCTGTTTGGTAAAGAGACTCAAATCATGGTTTGAGTCTCATTTTAATTTTATAATAATTTTGTCATTCCCAATAAGCCTTTTTTACATTTTCAATAATCTTTTTTACATTTTCAACACACCTTTTTACATTTCCAATATAATTTTAATATTATAAAATCAAAATGAAACTCAAATCATAGTTTGAGTATCTTTACCAAACAGGACCTTAGTTGTTTCTGAAAGAGAGAGAGAGAGAGAGAGAGAGAGAGAGAGAGAGAGAGAGCAATTGAAAGAGAAATGCCCTGTTTGGTAAAGAGACTTAAACCATGGTTTGAGTCTCAATTTGATTTTATAATAGTTTTTCATCATTCTCAATAAGGCTTTTTATATTTTTAATAAACTTTTTTACATTTTCAACATACATTTTTACATTCCCAATGTAATTTTAATATTATAAAATTAAAATGAAACTCAAATCATAGTTTTAGTCTCTTTACCAAACAGGGTCAAAGAGATGTAAAATCCTTTTTTTTCCAAACTCCCTTTTTTCTAATGATGATGACCAAATCCTTTTGCTTTCTCACGTAATCAAGTTATTAGTTGTTTATATTGTTTGTTGTAATTGTTAATATTGTTTGTGTTGTTTTAAAATGTGTATTCTATTGTCTTAAAAGGGGTATTATGCTGAAACTGTTTGTATTATTTGTGTTGTTTTAAAATGGATATTATGCTGAAATTGTTAAGGCAGAGATGAGAGAGAAAGAGGTTAATGCCATTTAAATCATCAGAATTGTTACTTGCAGGACCGATTTTACTATATAAAGGACACATTTTAAAAAATTGGGTCGTGAGATTACTTTTCTTCCCTTCCCTTCCCTCCTTATACAGTAAATAGAAAATTTTACTGCCCCTTTTCCATTCACTCCATCTCCAAGGCCGACAGTCCGGAATTCCTTCTCCATTCGCGACTCCATTCCTCGCCGACCGCTCCATCTCCAAGGCCGACCGCTCCAGCTCTGTTACCGAATCCATTCCAGCTCAAGCGACGGTTCGATCTCCGGCCGCTCCGTCTCCTTCCCCGTAGCTCCTTCGCAGATTCCATCTCGATCTCGGTTGGTGCATTTTTTTGGAGATTTTTAACTTTGTTCAAAACTTGAATTTGCATTGTTTTGGTTGTTGTGAAGTTTATGGACAGCATCTTTATGCATGATTTTGGATGTTTGTTGCATTTTCCAGCTGTTTTGTGCATAATTTAGGTAATTTCAGTTAGTGGATTTTTTTGGGGATTTTTAACTTTGTTGGTAAACTTGAGATTGCATTGTTTTGGTTGTTGTGAAGTGTATGGGCAGCCTGTTTATGAATTATTGCGGATGTTTGTTGGATTTTCAGGGTGTTTTGTGCTTAATTTTTGGGTAATTTGGGTACTTGTTCGCCAAAAAAAGGTTTCCGGCAAACTGTGGGAAACTTCGCTTGTTAGAAGCGATTTTTCCTTCAACAAGCGGCCGAGGGGGGTGAATATTCATGATTGAATCGCTTATCCCAAGCGATTTAACCATGAATAATAACCCCCTTCGGGCGAATGTTGTAAGGAAAAATCACTTCTAAAAAGCGATTTTTCTTTGAACAATCGCCCCCCTCAGGCGAATTTTCAAAGAAAAATCGCCCCTTAGAAGCGAATATTTTTCAAACCTTTGATATAGATGAATTTGATTGCTGCAGATGTGTGTCGGATGAAGAAAACAATGATGAAAGATCAGGTGAACTCCAGCACAAATCACTGCACACTTTGGAATAGAAAACGATCGAAGTCTTAGGTCTCCAGAGTTTCTTCAACAGGAACCAGAAATTCTTAGGAAAGAGAAAGCAATTTTGTCTCCTGTAGGTCCTAATATTTGTGCAAAGTCCATGAGCACGAATGCAAGTGGCCTTGTGGCTTCTAGAGATTCAAATTGGAGTCTTGACCACAAAAACCATTTGTTTCAAGCGTAACATGTTCCTCTCATTATTTTTTTTTAGTTTATATGCAGATTGACATTATTTCTTTGGTAAAGATAATGATGTAATTTATTCCACATGAGTCTCTACAGGGCTCATTTGAAGCAAAACATTTTTGCTGTCAAGTTTTATATTTGTTAATGAGCAATGTTCCCTTTCTTGGTTGAATGTTTGTCTTCATCAAGCTGTACTTACATTGCTTTGAACCTGTAGACTCTGAGTATTTGTTGATTGGGTTGGTGGTAGATATTTTATTGGGAAGTATTTCCTTTAATTTCCTCGTATGTTATTTTCCCCGTACAAGGCGATTTAACCTCATAGAATCACCCCCCAGAGGCGATTTTACAGAAAACAATCACCCCCTATGGGCAATTAAATGGGATTTGTTCGTCATAGGAGACCAATGTTTTCCCATAAAATCGCATGTAGGAGGCGATTTTTTTTTAGTAAAATCGCCTGTAGGAGGCGATTTTATCGAACAAAATCGCCACCTTAAGGCGAATTTATTGGATTGCCTGTCGAGGGCGATTCTAAGCCCAGTATTATTGATGGAATGGTTTGAAAGTATAGGGTAATGGAGATGATTGAGTAGAAATGAGGGTGGAGTGTAGATGGGAGTGGAATGGAGAAATGAGGGTGGAGTTTTCATGTAAAAAGAGTTATTGAGGGTGGAAGTGTAGGTAAAATTTTTTATGAGGGGTAGAAACTTGCAAGGGTATTTTTGTCTTATTGCCAGTTAAAATTTTAAAAAGTATCCTATGTTTAGTAAAACGCATCATGCAAGTAACATGCCCCTAAATCATTTGGAACAAAACACTGACGTAAAATTCCACTCATATGTGTATTGTGTTGTCTTAAAATAGGTATTGTTTCATTTTAAAATGTGTATTATGCTGAAATTGTTAAGACAGAAAGGAGAAGAAAGATGTTAAGGCCATTTAAATCATTTGGGATGAAATGCTGACGTGAAATTCTGCTCAGATATGTATTATGCTGAAATTGTCAAGACAGTAGGAGAGAGAAAGAGTTGAAAAATATTTAAGTAATCAGGGACTGCTCTAACGCGGAATTCCACTCATGCGCCATTCATCCGGACCTTGTCTGTATTTTCAGCAAATCCCATAGAAATAAATAGAGCACGTGCCAGGCTCTATATTGACATTTTTCAAACAGATGCTGTTAAATGCACCCATTATGTGCACACATAAAGTAATTTTTGTGGATCATTTTATTTTTAGTCCCTAAAATACCCTTTGTGGAAATTTATGTAGGATTACCACATATGAAAGGCTAAATTTAAAAGATAATTATATGAAAAATTAATTAATGCTTATGTGTGGAGAGAGAAGGATTTACATCTCCAAAGCATTAATATTTGTATGCAACTGTTGCATAATTCATTGTATGTCATAAGTTTTTTTTTTTTCCTAAAATAACTTTAGTTATAAAAATATTTATCAAAATACACAAATTCAAATTATGTTCCTAAAATACATTTCTTTTTTCCAAATTAAATGTCGGCTATAATTTCTGATTGAAATGTTAGAATTGTTCGCTTATGTCAAATTTAGTTAACAAATTTCTTTTTCGATTAACATTTTATTAGGCGTTAACGGTGGCCCCAAATTAAAGGAAATTCTTAAACTTAGAAGATGTTGCCAAAAATAAAAAATTTAAAAAAGAAGAAGAAGAAGAAGAAATAAAGCAAAATCCCTACATATCATTAACTAGTATTCAAAAATTTTTATAAATAATTCAAAAATAAAATTTTTTTTTTACCTTAAGAAATTACTGGATAATAAATAATGGTAGAATAGCACAATTTAGAATCTTTGCATTTATAGTAAATTGTAATTTTAAAAAACTAATTAAAGTGTGAGGTAATGGATGTTTATTGATTACATTGACTTTTTTCTTCTTCTTCTTCTTTTTTTTCCCCTTTTTTTTTTGCATGGTTGCATTTAAATCCTACATGGCAGAAAATTGAGTATTGAAAGAGCATAATTAGGATTTGCGTTATTATAGCAAATTATTTTATAAAATAAATTATTTTACGAAAAAAACTGTCAGAGAAAATACAAGTGCAATTTTATAAATTCTAGATCGCCATTGTGTACTTATACTGATATCGTAAGTATAGTTACAAATGGATTTCGATCACAAAGAAAATATATTTTGTACCAATATAGAGGGACGCAATTGTTGATTTGTTGTCTTTTAGATATGTTCAAGTATTATTTCAGTCATATAAATGTATGCATTGAATCTAAATTTGCATGTTGATCGAATGGCTAAATGCGAAGAAACATTGTTGGAATGTTGACCATTACAGTTGAATTCATTGAATTCAAAAGTTTTATAAAAATAAACCATTTCAAAATCTTTAATATTGAGTGCACCTAATAAATAAAATATTTGTTACCAAACGTTTCGAAGTCATTATTGCATGCATGTAATTAAGGTTATAAGATAATAAATTATGATATAATTGATCATGGAATGATTCTATTTGGAAAAATTGATATAGATTATATATAAACTTTATTACGAAATTTAACAATCTCATATATTAAAATGTTATCGTACATGCTTGCATATAGTCGTACGTACCCATAAGACATATATGATCTAATTAATCAAGTAACGATAATATCTTTTTTAAAGTATAATTTAAAACTTTATTGTGACACCTAACAATCTCATAAATTGAAATGTCATCGTACATTTTTGCATGTAATCAGATCATAAGATAGAAAATCCTACTAAATGTATAAGTCTATTACGACACTTAAACCATAGTTTTTCTAACATATATGTATATACTCCCTCTGTGTTGTTAGAAAATTTTACTTTGTAATATTGTTTTCTTGTAATACATAGTGGACTCTTCTAATAAAACGGAGGGAGAAATATTTTTATTTTATATTATTATTATGCAATATATATTTTTATCCTTATATGCGTATTTAACATATATATTAGTTACTCATAATTTATAATGATATTCATAAATTTTAATTGATATTATTGAGCATATTATATTAGTAAATTAGTTTTAGTTGTTTTATTTCAATAATTCTGAATTTTTCATCATATACGTAAGCATGAAATTTTATCTTCAATTATTGAATGCTTCTTTCTTTTTGAATTTGCACAATTGTTTGATTATGAAATTATATGGTAATGCACGATGTTGCCTTTATGTTTTATATATATATATATATATATATATATATAAACTCTCTATAAAATAATCTAATGATGTTTTAATTAGACGCCAGGGGTTTCCCCTATCTAGAGGGTTGGTTTCCTTATTCGTGTAGTCATTGGTAGCTTTACTTTCAATGTTGCATTTGCATTTTTGCATGCTTGTATTTCTAAGATCAGGCATATTATATCCCCTTAGAATATTTTTGGCATTTTTGCCTTCTTTCATTTTTAATAAAGGGTCCCTAAACCCCCCAACTACTTAATCGGCTGTTACCAAAAAAAATTAATAATAAATAAATAACATAGTTTTTTTCAATTTCGATGGACCGTTTCTATTAATTAGTTTGGTTTCAAGAGTTTTCTTTACCTCTAAAAGAATTGAAAAAATGATCGAAAACTGAAAAATCCGCAACGTGATCACCCCTAATTAAGAGAAATGTGATATGCGTATCAATATATATATAGATAACTTAACTATCTAAAAATTACAAATGTTATAATTGATAAGTGTTACCTACCTGTTCAAATTAGCTTAATTTGTTGAGATACTACAAGGTTAAGATAATTAAAAGCATATGCATTTTGCATTAATGTATAGCTAAGATAAGACCCATTACGTCCCTCATAGTCTTTTTTACGGCTATTTTGCCGCTGACTAATAAAGGGTCCCCAAGCTCCCCAGCCACTTAATCAGATATTAACCCAAAAAAAAAATGTTAAGATCAAAAATTGGATTCTTTCCCATTTAAAATTTTATGAAATTTTAAATTAATTTTGAGGGAAATTGATATTAGTAGGACACACACACACACATATATATATATATATATATATATGATTCTATTTATTACTTAAGTACTTATTTTATATTTATTCTTGATGTAAATGAAATTTGGATTCAATTTTGATGGTTTTTTTTTTTTCGTCTACCGATGTCTTTTTATTGAGGTATTAGAATTAAATTAAAGTGTTTTATTTTGAAAACTTTTCTTTAAACTAACACAATTGCATAAATAAATATTCATAATTCATATAAAACATATATCAAAAATTTATCATTTAAAAAAATTAGAATTAAATAATCAAAAATAAAATATTATTAATCGTAGTTCCAAATAAATTATTATTAAATATCTATTCACAATAATATATATAATTAATCCAACTAGGTTAATAATAAATATTTCATTACAAAATATTTAGTCTATAAAAAAACATACACACAGAAAATATGTAAATTAAATCGTATCACCCATTCAAATATGTAGTATTACACTATGACAAAAAAAAATAGAAAATTTAAGTTTAGCATAAAATAAACATTATTTTATAAAAGATTGAAATTATTCTCACCAATCTTATCATTAATAAGCATTAAAGTCATAATCATATATAGTAATCTTATATGTATCTTTACTAAAGGACATATTTAATATAAAAATAATTGAAACCCATTTAAAATATTTTATGTGCATAAAAATATGTACATAATAAATGCAATATACATTATCCTTTTCAAACTAAGGGTGGCAAAACAGGGTTTACAATACAAATACAATGGAGACAAAATACAAAGGAAAAGGGATATTGGGATTGGGGACTGGGAGGGAGGTAGGAGGCAATAGCATTTATGATGGGTGGAGGGAAGAAGAATTGTCAGATGAGAGAATGATGGAAATTCCTGCAAAACGGAATGATGCATTCGGGGAACACAACCAAAACTTAAAAGAAAGAGAAGGTCCAAAGCAAAAGAAGAAGAGTACGTATTTATTACCTGAATGCTTGTCTTTTATGGGACAGGACGACTAGAGAGGGGGAAAAGATAACCTGCGAAGCAGTCCACAGAGATGTAGCTGTGCGCCTATATATGTATGGTATGCAATTCTACTGCATAGCAGAGTGCAGCGTGCAGCCATGGGTTTAGGCTTTAGTAGTCCTCCTCGATCAGATGATAGATATGATCAGGAGGGGGGGATGAAAATGGACGGTGATGATGATGGTTGTGTGATCAGTGATGATCATCAGAGACAAAAAGAATTAAACGCTCTTTTGACTGTTACTTGCCATTATGCAAACTCTGAATCTGCTTCTATTATCACTGTGGAATTTTGGCTGGAATCAGAGTTCAAAAGGATAACTATCATGACTCATGAGTTTGCCTTTTTGTTTTAATTTTTACTACACACACACACACAAAGTTTAACAAATATATAAGTTTTTATGAATATTAACATGCAATACATAAAATAGTTAATTCAACACTATTTATTCCATTCATATAGTTAGTTTTTAAGTGTGAGTTGATTTAAACTACACATAATATTAATAAGTAGGAAGAGTATGAATTTTAAAAATGAACTCTTTTAATGGTACAGAAAATATTTTTAAATTGAGCTCTTCAAATAAAATAGAGAGTTTTTTTTTTTGTTTTTTTATAATACCCTTATCAAGAGTAGGAAAAATTTTGTGTTTCTTAAATATATGACTCCCACAAGGAAACGAAAGAATCTCAATTTTATGACAAATCCGGTCCGATGGCTGTTCTCCACTAACCACAAGGATATAGGGACTCTATATTTCATCTTCGGTGCCATTGGTGGAGTGATGGGCACATTAAAAGTCCATTTTCAAAAAAGAAAAGGTATCTCGATAAAAGAGTTTATTTTCTAATTATTTATATTGCGTACCTTACTAATACAATAATATATGGTCTACAATTAATCCTTATTTAAAAGGTAATCATATAAATAAAATATATATAGTGTCAAATTACTTATTTTTTACGGAATTTTTATTCAAAGGACACTATTTATTTTTCGCATGACATTTTTTAAAATTTTCAAGTGAAAAGACTAAAGTGCCCTTCAGTAATTGTTATTGGTTTAGGAGTTTTCACCTTCTTCCTTCTCCGAAATCGCCTAGTTTGGGTGAAAGGTTCCATGAGTTTCGCCACAGGACGCACAAAGTATTGAAGACTTTCGCCTGGCTTAGGCTTCCTGTAGACTTTCGCCTAATTCAGGTGAAAGTCTAAGAAACTTTCACCTGATTCAGGTGAAAGTCTACTGGAACTGAAATTTTTTCCTTTTTGCTACTGTTTAGGTTAATATGGGTATTTTTTTTATATAAATAGAGGTACAGATATTTTTGTCTTTTCACTACTAAAATTTAAAAAATGTCCTACATATAGTAAAAAACGTCCTGTAAATAACATGCCCCATTTTTTATGCTATACCCTAACACCTATAATAAGATGTACATTTTTCAAATTTGACTCTTTTAATAGGGCAGGGGTACTTTTTATAGAGTATCACACTTAAAATAAATAATTTGACACAACTCCTTTTATTACAATAAATTTATATGTTAATTGTGAGTCATACATTATCATATTACTAGGAGTATACAATGTAAAAAAAATAGAAACAAAACTCTTATTGAAATAAAAAAAGGTTGGACGAATTATATTTAACTCTATCTATATGTTTGATAAAATTACAAATAATTTCATATGATTTTAGAAATTACCAATACCTCCTCCTAACTTGATCATAATTACAAAATTGATCTCTGACAGATATGTCTGAGAACGAAAACAAAGTTTCATAAACAAGTTCATGGTCGACTTGGTAAAAGTTCAACTTGACCTCATTTATTTAACAATAAACAAGCATGACCGAGTTTTAAACTCAATTATTTAATAAATTATCAGAGGACACTCTGAATCTCAACTGGGCTTGGCTTGATATCAACCTTTTCGTTAGTCAACAAAATAAACACAAGCTATTTTATTTTTTTGAATAATTTGGGAAGATATGATAATTTTTAAAATCACAAGGTCTAGTTCATAATTTGACCAAACACCGGGAAGGTAAATTGACCAAATCAAAAGTTTTAGAAATATAACTCTTTTAATAAAAATGAGGGGATACCATAATAAAGGCTTAATTATATGAAAAGTCTATGTGTTATAAGTCATTTTACACTTTACTCCCTCATGAAATTAAAGTAAATACTTTGCCTTCTTTGACAATAGTGAGTAAAAAATTATGAAAATACAAATTTACCCAATTAAATGCTAATACCTTATGTAGTGTAGTTGTGATTTTTTTTTTTTTTTTTGGCGTTCATAAAAGAAAAAAACCTTGGTTACTTTTGTCATTTTATATATTTTTTCGCTTTAACTGATGATTACAATAATTAAAATCTATTTTTGAAATAACATGAAACAAAATGTACACTTATAATACGAAGGTATCTAATGTAATTAAACCTTTTTTTTTTTAATGTAATTAAGCTTATTGTAAATGCAAAAACTTTTATAAGATTACATAGAAATAATGTTGTCATTAGAAGATAGCCTATATGTAATAGCATTAGTAACGCCAATCGTGTTTGTTAATAGGACGATAGTTTTTCATAACTTCAGTGTGTGTGTGTATATATATAACATTCAAAAGAAATTTTACTATTGAAAATAAAACTTTTATTTTCTAGAGTAAGGTTCATACTTTTAAAGGGCAAAGGTCCAAATAAGCCCCTAACGTTACTTTTGGATTAAAAAAGCCGTTTTGGTCCAAATTATCCCCTCCTCCGTTAACTATCTACCACATGAGCAATTTTTGCTGATGTGGACTGTTTTTACCTCCACCTTGGCGAATTTTTGCTGGGCCCAATGGGAGCAAGAAGAGAAAGAAGGAAATAGGAACTAAAACTGAACCAAGAGAAAGAAGGGAATTGGAACTGGAAGCTGGCGACAACAACTTAAGGAAGGAGGAGAAAATAATAGAAAAGGAATTAGGAAGGAAGCTGAAATTGAAATTGGAGCTGAAACAAAAAGTGAGGCTTTTGGTTTTCTTTTATTTAATTTGGGTTTTCCTCGTCTTTGGATGTTCATCGTCTTCGTCGCGAACATCATCGATCGTCGATTCCTCTGTATCCAGACTTGGATTTCCTTTCTCTCCTTTGGGTTCTTAATTCATAACTCTCTGGATGTTAAACCCAAAGGAGACTAGTAGCATCCTTAATTCTCCTTTGGGTTTTTCATTGTTCTCCAGTGTACATCCTTAATTCAATTTGGATTTTCCTCGTTTCTGGATGTTTATCGTCTTCATTGTCAACATCACCGATCGTCAAGTCCTCTGTATCCAGACTTGGATTTCCCTTCTCAACAGCAAAAACAATACAACCTAACAACATAAACGGTACAACCCAACAATATAAATGGTACGACCCAACAACATAAACGGTATAACACAACAACATAAACGGTACAAGCTCTGGAGAACAACCTCTAACCAAATTTCAGATGTACCGTTTACCAAGTTTTGCCTATTCGGTTGTACCGTTTATGTTGTTGTGTTGTACCGTTTATGTTGTTGGGTTGTACCGTTTATTCGATTACATGGGACTTGAGAAGTAATCGAGAAGAAGTAACAAAACTTCGTAAATAGGTCATGCACTTGAATCATTACTTCTTTTGTTTGTTTTATTTTTATCATGGAAATTGCAAAAAGATTCAATTTTTAGTGAAAGGCAAGAGCAAACACACCTTCAGGAAAAAAAAAAAAAAAAAAAAAAAACAGAGCACCCAGTACCAGCTCTAGATTTTTGGATGCTTTCAAACCAGTTCGAGTACCAACTAATGACCACAAAATCATGGACGGTTGTATTATGGGTGCGCTCAACATGCCTTTTTGAGGTGGGTTGTTTCAATGGTGGGTGAACCCGATGGTGCCTTTACAATTCCCTTCTTTCTCTTGGTTCAGTTTTAGTTCCTATTTCCTTCTCTCTTCTTCCTCCCGTCATGCCCAGCAAAAATTTGCCTACATGGAGGTAAAAACAGTCCACGTCAGCAAAAATTGCTCATGTGGCAGATGGTTAACAGAGGAGGGGCTTATTTGGCCCGTTTTGGTAATGTCGAGGGCTTTTTTGATCCAAAAATAACGTTAGGGGCTTATTTGGACCTTTGCCCTACTTTTAAAAGTAAAATTAATACTTATATTTAAATTTTCTTCCTCGTGCCAAGTCTTAATAGTAATATTTTCAAAGATATTATCGAATGAAAAAAAGAAAAACACTCTAAATATCGAGACATAGACTATAATCATTATTAACTTGCACACTTTTGAGGAACCTTCAATCATTTTACTTCTCTCTCTCTCTCGGATGTGTCATGTATTCATTATTTACACTTTTATAAAATAATTATTAATATTACATTATTGACCAATAAATACACGACACATCACTTGTTATGAAAAAATTAAAAAAATTAGTTGAATTGTGTATTATTACTTTTTCTTTTAATGTATATTTTAATTTATTGAATCATTTCACAAAATGTATTATTACTTAGTTATTTCTAGTTTTCCAACTATTCTTATTGTTCTGCAACAAACTCAAATGTCCCCCTGTGGTTTTAACTTCTAAAAGAAACCTTGTACATTTTCAAATAGAAAAAAACTAAGTAAGGTGCAATAGAATCTAGAGGGCATGGAAAATCATACGGACTCAAAATTACCAAATGTTTTTGTCGGATTAATCCCTGACTCGATCAATTGGATCACTTGTACAGACTATCTTTTGCGGTATTGCGAGGAGAATCATAATCAGAGTGGTTCAGTGATTATCCGAAATAAAAATCAAAAGATGGCATCAAATATTAAACATTAAACATGTGAAGAAGATTTCCTTATTGCGAAATCCAAATGATAAAACATGCATTATCTGCTTCCAGTTCACGTTAGCAGAGACGAACAGTTTTCAACATAACTTCAACATCTAATACCGACGAATCTGAAGGCCATGTCTCAGCAGTTCCAGCAACCTGTTGGAACATCGCGTACAAGTCATTAGAGTCATTCAAAATGTTGAACACAAACAAGCTAACAGAAAAATCTGACATACTGAAAAGGAAAAAACAGCAGAGCATAAATATCTACGTGAAAGACTGCAAGTGTACAAAAGTGCAAACTTAGTATACAGCTCTCATGGTCCTATTGCTTACATAAGGGAATGTTTTGATCCTCCTATAGGCTATAAGTATGTACATAAGAATCTATGTTGAAATGCACTGTAGCTCCACACAATCAAAATGGTACTTCTCAATCTGTAACTCTTAAGAGTTCAACATGTGCCATTTCAAATACATAACATGGAGGAAGGACCACTTTTACGTAGTTATATGGCCAGTGTACCGAATTGACAACCATGGAATGACACGCACACAAACACACCCCTTGGAATGAACTATGACTACCAGCCTTCCACAACCTCAAGATTAGAAGATCTCCAACATTCTATTGTTCCAAAAACACGCAAAATAAAACCATATATGCCCATTTTCTCTCAACCAGCCTTATCCAATCTACTACAAAAGTGACACCATGGTTCATGAAAAATAAAATCTTAGAAACCATATACATCCATGTCATCTCAAAGAGAATGTTATCTACATTCTCCAAATGTGAAGAACTCATTTACCAAGCAAATTTCGGAGGAAATAAAGTACTAAACTGGAAATTGATGTCATGCTCATGATATGAATACAAGATTTAAACACATTCTTTTAGTACTGGTAACAAAGAGGTTTTTACAAGAGAAAATATAGATGTACCCTCTCTTTTTAAACAATGAAGAGATTACACACAGTCATTGACATTAATGTATACAAATTCACACGCCCGATGATCACAATAAATACAAAGGTTTTAAGAACTGGCAAAAATTAAAGGGACCAAATCAAGAATTTGGAACCTCTGGAAGATCTAGCCAATTTGAAGTTGCATGGGCAGTCATGGGAGAGTGAAAGAGAGAGATAGAGAGGAGCAGAGCATTTCAGTAATTTGGGGCATTGAGAATCCTTGAATGAAAATGAATCATATTTTCACCATATCCTCCTATATTTTTGGAGTAGGAACTGCATCCCTACTCTCATAGACAGAGAAGCAGATTTATTTTCTGACCTCTAGTTCAAAGGCCAAGATGCGAACACTGTTTATAGACCTAGTATTCTATAGTTCTTTGCATAAATTGCTACTTTCCGTATTAAAATCTAGCATCACAATCCTACTTTCTACTTCTGTAAATGCTAACCAATTTGAACATCCTGACCATTTTACAGCTTCTTCACAAGATAATTCTATATGTCAATTCAGTGGGCCTCTGATTATACATCACTCATTAGCCAAGTTCCCTAAGTAGTTCAAGTGAATGCAATCATGGATGACTTACAGAAAATATAAGGTCGCCAAAAAATTTGGCACTGCTGGAGAGAGGGATAAGAAAAATGTACCAAAAGCAAAATCAGAAATGCAAGCTACTATTTGTACAGCCAGCAAGGAAAGACTGCAAAATTCTCCAAACCATACCATGTAGATCTTCTCAAAAAGAGGTCAGGCATTGCGCTCAAACATAGTTATGGAAACATACCAGCCACGTGCTGCTCCATGCAGAGCACCAGTAGCATTTGTGAATTGCTATTACTTATTAACCACAAACATGTATCTACGTGAAAGTAACCAACTTAAACTGGAATTGGAAGCAGAATACTCTCTTAGTCATTCTACATTCATCTAAACTCAACATTAACTAAGGGTCTGCTTGTTTGGCGAGTTTGGGAGTGGGGAATGAGAATGGAAATGATTAATGGTTGTTTGGTTTGGAGGTATCATTCCCCGGATCCCACCCCAATATCCCCAAAGTGGGGAATCATCCATTCCCCTCCAAACTATTTTTTATACAATTTACTGAATTGTTTTTAACTAATACAGTAACAATTATCATTATGACATGTTTAAACATAATTAGTTTACAATATATTAAAATTTTAATGTAAAATAAAATGTCAAACTAATTTATATTCTTATAAATGCATAATAAACTAATCACCATTAATGGTAATGATAAACATTCTCTACTACTAACCAAACAATACAATTATAATGATTATACCTATTATCATTCTCATTATCTTTTACAAACCAAGAGCACCCTAAAAATTTGTCAATGTTATCCTATAAGTCTCAGTTTCAAATTTAGTATCACTTCCCTTAAAAAGCAGTTTCAGACAGCTGAGCTCTTTCTTACCCTCCCATACCGCTGGGAAAATAATCACCAGCTGAAAACTTCAATTGGTGACAAGCTTAACATGTCAAATTTCTCTCATTTAATTTAAATTTAGCAAAACTCTATCGGTGACAAGCTTAACATGCCTAATAATGAGTTCTCTGGCGAAGTGTTGGAATTTGAGCATGACTAAAGAAAAATGCTCACTAACTATGGGCCTGTTCTTTTTCATCGTTTTGAAAACGATTTTGAAAACAAGTTTTGAAAAATAGTTTTATAATGTAAAAAGTGTATTGAAAATATAAAAAGTAGATGCTGAATATTAAAAAGTTGTATTGGAAATGATGAAATATGATTAAAATATATTAAATTTACTGTTGAAACCAAAACCGTTTTCAAAACAGAACAAAAAGAACATGCCCTATATGAACAAGAAAATGACAACTTACGAGCCACGACTTAGAATGAACAATGTAGATTTGAAAACGAACCTCAATTGATGAAGAGAAGTGAAGAAAAAGAAATTTGGTACTGATTTGGCGCTAAAGGACTTTGGCAGAATGTACACACTATGACACTTCCATAATTTCCCTTTAAATGTAGGATTAAAGTGAATTTTGGGTCCATACAAAACCAAAAGACATGGACACAGCTCTTATGTTGGATACTTTGTTCAATTCCATCATTTGATGGAAAAATGAGCGAGCCCTTAAGTCATGGACAAAGTTGATAACTACTGGAGTAACTCATTATAATATTTCTACTGCATCTCAAATAACAAATGTCCAAATCATGTGATTCTTGAGGCATAGGAAATATAATAGAAATCCACAAATTTTATGGAATCAATTACACATTCAATCCCTATGTGCAAGTTGGGCGACAAATGTGCAAAAAGTTTAATCTTGATCAGAACTGAAAGTTGTATTGGGCACCCATGTGTGTGAGGTAATGCCAACTAATGCCATCGTAGCATGCCTCTCTGTAAGAAATGATCAACTTTTCAAAATCAACCTTCGTTACCCAAAATTACTTGGTAGTTAACCAAGGGAGTACATGGGAAAATGAAAGCAGGCACCTTAGGACCAAAATCTCAAATTCAGAACCAGAAAAAAACAGAAGTTCGAAGATTGATTCTTTCTAAGAGTCCTTTTCATCTCTTTATCAATAAATGAATGTTAAATCTTTGTTTGAGTTTTCTTTTTATTTTATTTAATAGCAAACTAGTGTTCTTCTTGGTACAAAAAATTTAATCTTGTTATGTAGTTGGATTTACTTTTCCAATTTATTTATTTCGACTTGAATTGTTACTTATTAGACTGTTAATGCTTTTAATTAATTTTGAACCAATAAAATTGATTTAGAAATCTTAGTGAGCATGCCAAGGATAATTAGACTTTGCTCTTGAAGTACATAATACATGAACCTGAACAGAAGCATTGAGGTCAGGCAGTGAAAGAATATACTTATGAGATGAGCAGTTTGTAAGAAAACCTGAACTCAATAAATTCTTAATTAAAATTAATCATAAGAATATGGGCTAATTTCAATCAGGAGCATTTTTCATAGACCCTTAGGAGATGATATTATTTGATTGACAAGTAGGTAATCTGTTAATTTAGATGAAGCTAATTGTAATCCTAATTTTTAATACTCTACATTTTGAATCAGTTTATTTAACTTTTCTTTGTTACCAAATTTACCAACAATTTAATTGTTTTAGATAAGAGTTTAAACTTTTTAATAGTAGTCAATCTTAATAGTCAATTTCTTATCAGTTCCCACTTGTGCTTGGAATGGATAAGGAAAAGCAACCCAAACTCCCATCAGTTGAAACCAAAAAAAAAAAATAACAAAGGCACAAAACATGACATATATCAATTTCATCACTGCATAAAAATCTCCAAATACACACAAAAAAACATGTAAAAGCCACACCTTTAGTTCCATTTATCACAGCAAAACAACATATTGAATAAAACCAGTAGAATAGAAAGTACAGAATAAAAATGGCAAGCATGACAAACCAATCAAATGATCAATTCTAACAGGAAGACTACTTACTAATTGACCACTAAACTAGAATCATTTTAGATGCATAGTTGTAAAAGTCAATCATGCCGAACAACACAAACCCCCAGCCCCAACATCTCTCAAAACCAATACAAAAAGGCATCAAGAGGATTAGAGAGGCCATTCAAGAATAATTCAAGACAGATATACATGAGTTATCATCTAATTATATAGAAGCAGCTAACACAAAAACATCACTATAGTGAAACTCCAGAACCTGAATAATTAGGATGATTGATGCTAGAGCTTGTTTTGTCAAAGGACCAGACTCATAGCACTGAAACAAGGAAGAAATCTGAAGAAGTGAGACCAAAGCTATACAATTTACCTTCAGCCTGATTAGTTCCAAGATGTTACCAAATTCTGAGACTTACCTTGGCTTAAACTACATACAAGTAACCCAAAATTTAAAATGAATTGTAAAACTTAGAATCCTATTTGTTAACAAGAACAAAAAAATAAGTATGCAAACAGCAAATTTTCACATAAGAAAGCCAAAGCCATAGTCCGAAAGAATTTACAGTGGGAAGATGTGAAAGGTAAGCAAGAAAAGAGCTTCGATATGATTAATGCTTAAATGAACATCTACAGCAGAAAGCTCAACTTCAGACACTTCTCAGTAGTCGAAAGAAGCAAATAGTAGAATCCCGTCTCTCCGAGAAAGATAGTCAACTTCTAATTCATTTTCAAGATAATCAATCCTCAAAGAAAAAGGGGAAACCCAAGGTAAATCACGCCCCAGTAACTAAAAACTTGAACAAAACACAACCATGAATCTCATCGGAGTAAAAGAGCACATTGCCCTTACACTTTTTATACAACAAAGAAAAGGGATCCAAAGAAAACTTTAAAGCCTGAAGAAAACTCACAAACAAATCAACAAAACCCCGATAAAAATTTAATCTTGGAAAGTCTAGCATTAAAATGAAAAAAATTTCCCCTGTACTAAACAACAACCTAATCTACATACTAATAACCCAAAGACCAGAAATTAGCAACGAACCAATGGAGCCCTTTATCAATAGGGGCCAAAAAATTAAAACAACCCAATAAACTATCACAAAAACTAACAAACCCAGCAATATAACCGGAACAATCCCCCCAGAAACACTTACTTCGAAACAAAATTTTACCTTCAGATGATGGTCGGTCAACCAATCAGGCATTGGCAGTTTTAGGTATAAGAGGGATCGGCTGGTTCGCCCCTTGCTTTTGCTGGGCTTGGGCTTCACGGATCTTCTGCATCTGCAGCATTCTTTCCATCACAAGCTCGTACTCACACTTCTCGTAGGTGTGGCGTTCGTTCTCGCACTTCCACGGAAGATAAAGCTCTGCTCGTCTGCACCTGTTCAGTGGGATCAACAAATGGGCACATTGGTCTCTGTAGGCAAGAGGAACTTTGGCCTCCGCCATTTCTTCTTGTGTTGCTATCATCTTCTTTGAGGATCCTGGGACATCCATTGTTGTGGATTCGAAGGGGAGGGAAGTTGATTTTGCTCTTATGTTTTCCCGATTTTATTCGAATTTTCTCAGGTTTACAACTTACTGCCAAGTGATGGCTTAGGAAATGAGAAGGTGGGTGTGAAAATGATAAAACTAGTGCCGGGGGGAGGGGGGGGACTTTTTTTACTATTTAATTTTATATTTTCAATACACATTTAATATTATAAAATTATTTTCAAAAAATATATTTTAACAATCCAAAAAAATATGCCCTTTATATTCAGGGAAAATTTTTGAAAAGGGCAGTGGAAATTTCATAATTAATAAGTAGAGCATAATTTTTAATAAGTACAGTAAATTATTAGTTAAAAATTTAAAAATAAATATATATATATATACATGTTTACCCTTAACTCATTAACAAAAAAAAAAAAATCCTTGAATCCAACGTCCCTTATTATCTATCATGAAACAAAAACCTCAAATTTGAATCATTTAATATTATAAAATTATTTTCAAAAAATATATTTTAACAATCAAAAAAAATATGCCCTTTATATTTAGGGAAAATTTTTGAAAAGGGCAGTGGAAATTTCATAATTAATAAGTAGCGCATAATTTTTAATAAGTACAGTAAATTATTAGTTAAAAAATTAAAAATAAAAATATATATATATATACATGTTTACCCTTAACTCATTAACAAAAAAAAAAAAAAAATCCTTGAATCCACCGTCCCTTATTATCTATCATGAAACAAAAACCTCAAATTTGAATCATCCCTAAGCCGTCTAAAAGACGAAAGCCAAGCCAAAATTCCAGAAATCCTCAATCTCCTTCATTTATCTTCCGAGTCTCGAGATTTATTAAATTTATGACCCGAAAAACTCAATTTAAGCAGATAAAATGAGCAATGAGCCGTTTAATTGATTGGTGAGGCTCGCCGCTACGGCAACCAAAGGGGAGAACCAGCCTGTTCTTTTTCATCGTTTTGAAAACGATTTTGAAAATAAGTTTTGAAAAATAGTTTTATAATGTAAAAAGTATATTGAAAATGTAAAAAGTAGATGCTGAATAGAAAACGATTTTAAAAACAAGTTTTGAAAAATAGTTTTATAATGTAAAAAGTATATTGAAAATGTAAAAAGTAGATGTTAAATAGTAAAAAGTTGTATTGAAAATAATGAAATATGATTAAAATATATTAAATTTACTGTTGAAACTAAAACCGTTTTTAAAACATAACAAAAAGAACAGGTCCTAGAAGTTTGATTTTCAGACCTCGGCCGTCTCTTTTTCCTTGCTTTTGTTTGCTTTCTCCCTTTTCCTCCACGGTTTCTAGTTTCTATCCATGATAGAGATTAGTTTAGTATTTCCTATGCTTTTAGTCTCTATAGTCATCGAATTTATTGGTTTTTTTTTTATCTCAATGTTGAGAAGTTATGCACTTGTTGGATGGAGTTGGAGAAGCAACATAATTCTCTCTTCCTTGTGTTCCGAATTTAAATTGAGTTCTTCGATCGAATCATAAATTTAATAAATCTTGAAATTTGGAAGATAAACGAATAATTTCTAGAATTTTGGATCTGTTTTACTATTTTAGAGTGCTTGGTAGGGACTAAATATCGGAATTAATTGGGAGAAGAAGAGGGTTTAATTTTGAGGTACTGATAATTTAATTGCAGAATCGGGAGAAAAAGAGGAGGTTTTTTCTTTTCTTAATGAGTCGAGGATATGTATATGTATTTTTACTTTCTAAAAATTTTAGTTAATAATTCACCGCCCTTATTAAAATTTATGTAAAAATTGCGCCCTACTTATTAATTATGAAATTTCCACTGCCCTTCTCGAAAATTTTCCCTTATATTTATAGTGAATATTCACACTGAACCATATGGAAGGATGATATTGGATACTTAAAATTATAACGGCCAAGTGGCTCTAATCATATGATTTCACATCGATCACTAATTTACATTATATTTTTATCTTCGCAATCATTTCTCAAAATGAAATTTCCGAAAATTGGAAGGTCTCATCATGATCTTTACTCAGTTTTATTACTCCTTCCGTTTATTAGAAGAATCCGATTTAAAAAGAGTACAACTTATAATGGATTTTAAGGTACAACACCTAAAACAATTAGCTTGCCACCATTTATTTCACTAATGACTTTAATTTTTAAGTATGAATTAATTATGGATCACACATTATTATATTAGTAAGGGTAAAAAAAATAAACAGTTCGAAAGTAATATTCTATTAAAAAAAAAGTGAACTCCTCTATTGGAATGAAGAAAATATATTTTTCTTTCTTCTTACTTCAAAAATCAAAACTATCTGGCTATTTCATTGGGCATTATGATTTACCGTTTATTCAACTCAATTAAATATGAATAGGGGTGTTCATTTAGATTTATTTGGCTTATTTGGATTGGCTAATTTGGGTTTTTCAAAAAAAAATCAGCACCCAAATACCAAACCGTTTAAGTAAAAACCAAACTAATCCAAACCATTTAAGCCATGGTTTATTCGGTTTAGGGCCCGAATAAGCCAAATAAGAAGAAGAAAAAATCTTATAAAAATACTTCAAAAGCATATTCATTCCATAATCAGAATCTTACAATAATAAAATAGTCAAACCCAAAAGATTAATGTTTTCTCCAAAATAAATTT